>VXAU01003178.1:433905-513272 GCA_013399695.1 Formicarius rufipectus | reverse complement strand
CACTGGGGGGCTCACCACCTCCCAGATGGGAAACACAGTGGGGGGGAAGCACAGGGATGGAGGGGTGGAGGGATGGAGGGATGCTGAGATGCAGGGATGTTGGGATGCCGGGATGTCGGGATGTGGCGATGTCGGGATGTGGCGATGTTGTGATGCCCAGATGTCGCGATGTGGGCATGTCGAGATGCTGGGATGTTGGGATGGGCGCGGAGGGACGGGATGTCAGGATATCGGGATGTCGAGATGTCGGGGTGTCGGGACGCCGGGATGTCGGGGGATGTCGGGATGTCGGGACGGGCGCGGAGGGTCGGGAGCCGAGCCTGGTCGGGGGGGACAATGAGTCCAGCCCCGCACGGGGGGCCCTCCAAGGGGGTTTTCCTCTCGTTCAGCTACCTGGGAACTTACGGTGGAGTTTGCCGTGTGTGTTCCCGGCTTAAACGGTTCTCCACTGAACTTACTGCTTAGCAGAAGGAGGCTCTGTTGAATAAGTTCGGGGAAGTGTATGATTTTTGTAAATTTATTTCTTCCAGGTGCACTACTCCAGTATTCTTTGATCAGCTCAAGATTTCGATCTTCTTTTTGAAATATTAAACTGATTTAGGAAAAAAATCAGCTAAAATGATTAAAATACGACTCTCTACAAGGGTCAGAGCCCTCTAAATTCCTAAACTGTCTGAGATAAAGGCATTTCTCTCTTTCATAACCCTGGCACTAACCCATGCCTTGCTCAAGCACAGTCATCCCAGAGCACCCAGCACGGGGTTGGGGTATCTCCAGAGGGGGAGACTCCACACCATCTCTGGGCAACCTGTTCCTGTGTGTGGTCACTGCATGGAGAAGTTCTTCCCTGTGTTCAGGTGGAGCTTCCTGGGCATTGGTTTCATTGGCACCACCCAGCAGACCCTTGGCACCCTTCTTTAAATATTTATCCACAATAATGAGATTCTCTCTGAGTTGCCACTTCTCGAGGCTGAACAGTCCCTGCTCCCTCAGCCTTCCCTCATGTGACAGACACTCCAGGCTCCCAGTCATCCTTGCTGTGCTCTGCTGGACCAGCTCCAGGAGCTCCATGTCTCTCTTGAGCCCAGAACAGAACATCTTGCAGGGTTTGGGCAGGAGCAGGGCTCTGGAGCCCCTGGCAGTGTGGGGGGGCACTCAGCACCACGGGGCTGCTGTGACCTCAGCTCCACTCCCCAAGGCAACACGGAGGGGATGGGGGGACACCCCTGGGCATCCTGGTCAGTTCTCTCCCCAAAACACAGCCCTCTGGATGAGGGATTGGCCCCTTCTCCCAGGCAACAGGACATGGGAAAATGGGCTAAAGTTGAGGAAGTTTAGATTGGATATTAGGAAAAATTTCTTCATGGAAAGAGTGCTTAAGCACTGGAACAGACTTCCCAGAGAAGTGGAGTCACCATTCCTGGAAGTGTTCAAAAAATGAGTAGATGTAGTGCTATGTTTTACTGGGCACAGTGGCATTTGGCCAAGAGTTGGACTCGATGATCTTCGAGGTCTTTTCCAGCCTTAATGACTTGATTTTACGAAGAGGGAGCACAGATGGGATTTGTGCAAATCTGAGATGTTTTTTGACTCCAACTGGACACTGATGCCGATGCCACAGAGCATTCTCCCAGCCTCTGTAGACACCCCAAACACACGATCAGGGCATCCGTGGCCAAGCTGAGCCCTAGTTGCCCAGCACAGCTGCTGGAAGCCTCGTGGCAGCCTCAGGCAAGCACTCTGCTCCCTCTCCCATTCCTGACAGCTCCGTGTTTGCCATCCTGACCAACACAGTCGCTTGAATTTGAGCCCAGGGAGCAGTGGCAGCTCCCTGGGGATAAGCAGGTTCACTCCAGAGGGAAGCGACAGCAGAGCCAGGGGGCATGGCCTTAGGCAACAATAAAAGAATTCTTGGTCCTATTTGAAAATTAACTCATTTCTACAACTCAATTAGGGACAAATATCACAGCAGCAACGTGACTTGCAGGTAGCACCCTGTGTTACAGGCCAATAAATCCTTGAAGCCTGCTGAGCTGTCAGAGGCTGTTGATTTCCTTTATGAAATAAATCATTCACGAGGTTGCTATTTTTGTCAGTCTTAAACACAAAATTTAAAGTGACTTCATCAGATTCTTTAAACATCTCCCACCCGGGGAACAAGCTGTAGGAGGAAATGTCTAAGAGGCAGGGCATGCATTTTTCTCTCATCAGTTTGTTTCGTTGAGAGGCTTGTGGACAGTTCCTGAGTGCATTTGCTTGATAAATCTAACAGAAAAAGATTTCGGCGGGGGCTCTTCCCTCACTCACGCTGATGTAAATGGTGGCTGTTGGAGCCACGCTGAGCAGTGCTGACTCACTCGTACTAGCGAGAGAGAGTAAGGAGGAGCTGCAGAGGGTGATGCTAATGAGAGCAGAGCCGACTGCCAGCACACAGCACACAGGAAGCAGACAGATGAAGTAAGAAGCTGCTATTCTTACACCCTCCGTTTCAGACTTGGGCAAGGAAGAAGGAGCGTGTGTGCAATAATGTGAGAGATGAACAGAACAGCGACTAAATTGGAAGGTCTTTGCAGAGTCTTTGATATAAAAAGCCCCGATTTGCCCGTGGTGTGTTGCCTTCCGGGGGATGCTGGGGTTTCTCTTGTAGCTCATGTCTGGAAAAGCTGATGCTTCTAAATATTCCATGAAGGCAGCTGGGGAAAAAATGCCCTAAAGCTAAGTGTGTTGTTATGGCCAGAGCCACGGCCAGGAGAGCAGAAGGAGAGCTGGGAACAGAGGTGTGACTTTTTGTGCTGTTACAGAGAGGTTTGAGATCCCGCGGGGATGGTTCTTGCTGCACACTGTGGATAGAAGAAAGGGGATGATGGCAGCTGGTTACCTTCAAGAGGTACAAGAAACACCCTTCAAAGAGCCCATTTTCCGAGAGCCAACGCTACATCAGGAAGAAGAGAAGAACATGTGGGGTACCTGCTTTGTTATCAGATGAGAGTGTAGTGCCAAAGGTCTCCTTGCAGCAAGAGGCATGCAAGGGGTGTGTGAGGGCAACAACCAGAGCCTCCTTCCCCAAACGCTGGGAGGAATTCCCTGGCTGCAAAGCTGCAGCAACACTCCAGATGGTTGGTCTCTAAATGCAAACCCCTCTGATGCATTCTGCCTCAGCTGTGCCCAGAGGTGCAGACAGCACCTAGGGAAGGCCAGCAGACATAAAGTGCAGCCCCACAGGGTCATTTCCTGCAGTGAGTCACTGAACTTTACAACTGACCCACGGAACAGGGGAAATTGTGCAAGAAATGCTAACAAGACGATTGAGATGCGCAGTTAGAGAAGAGCTCTCCTGCCCTCTAGTGCTCTTCCCAAATTCCGGGCTGCTCCCACCTCAGCCTGCTCTTCTCTCCTCCAGTTTGTGGGATCAGGACTGGGAGTCACTCTGGGTCTATCCCTGCAGAAATGCCAGGAGATAGCGGACGTTCACCCCCAAACGCCGTTGTCCAAGTGGGTTTCAGAAGCAGAGAATAACTAGGATTATGTACAATTTAGCCCACTACCTTCTGGACGCCTTCTGGACATGATAATATCGCTGGTCAGGGTGGTTGCAATTTGTTTGAGACACAATGAGCTCCCTGAAAGACCTTATTCAATGTGCAGAAGATCCCCAAGTGACAAACACACCACACCACAGTGCCCCTGCCACCACCTCAGCTCAGCTTGTGGGGTGGAAAGTTTTGCCACTGGGAAGAGGTGAAGAAAAAAACCATAGAATTAGTGGAAACAGCTGAAGGAAAAGGGCAAGATTCTCACCTTCTGTTAATTGTTGAAAATCCTCTGAGGTCTTCAGGGGTGGAAAGAATAGGAGTGAGATGCCAGTATGTGGGGGAGGAGAGGAATTGTTCAGGGCAGGAGAAGAGGACAGTGTGAGGGACACACTCTTGGTGGGAGACTCAGAGGAGCAAAGCAGAAAAGGACAGAGCTTCTGCATCAATCACCTGGAAAAATATATAGTGAAGTGTGCTGCTTCAAAGTTCATGTGAGGAAAAAAGGGTAAATGGGAGATACTCATTTTGGGCACATCCCCACCTTCACCTCCTCGAGGAAGGGTCAGTGTTCGGGGTTTTTTCGGTGCAGTAGCTTTGTGGCAGACCCTGGAGCTCTGTGTGTTGGACTGAGAGACCAGTTATTATGTGGAGAGCTGGTGGTCTGGGCAGATGGGGCAGATGTGGGTTGTCCCTGTGCATCCCCCGTGGCCGTGGGGCTGCTCCCCCCGAGGGGTCTCACCCTGCACCCCGCACACGGCAGAACCCCGGGGGGAGTTTTCTTTGGATTTCGTATTTCTGACACATGATGGACAGGACTTGCGTTCTACCGGCTTTTTCTTTTTTTTCTTTTTTTTTTTTAAAAAAAGCGGAATTTGGGTGTGGGCTCTAGAGGGCAGCATATGCCGGCTCATGGGGCTGGGGGGGACCAGCGCTGACCCTCCCCACGCCCGTCGCAAGTCTGAGCCGAGCAAAGCTCCGGGAGCAGGAGAACATCCCGGGGGCAGGAGAACATCCCGGGGGTGGCTGTCCCGAGGAAGGAGCCCTGAGGATGCTCCCCAAAAGCACACACTGACCTCTGAGCATCTGAGCACTGAAAAGGGGCAGCAGGAGCAGGGAGACCCCAGCCCGGGCAGCAGGTGGGTTCACTCTGTCTGAGGTGGGACAAGGAGTGAGAGAAACATAAAGAGGTTTGGGTTTTAAAGGTCATCTAGTTCTAACACGCCTGAAACGAGCAGGGATGCCTTCCACTAGACCAGGTTGCTCACACCCCAGTCCAACCTGGCCTTGAACACGTCCAGGAATGTGGCATCCACGACTCTTCTGGGCCACCTGTGCCAGTGGCTCACCACCCTGATTGTAAACAATTCCTTCTTTATCTGTAATCTAAACTGACCCACTTTCAGTGTGAACCCATTACTCCTTGTCCTATTGCAACATCCCAACCTTGAGACACCTTTGTCCCTCCCCTGCTTGGTCACAGACCTTTGATTTGTTTTGGGCTGTTTTGTTCTCCAGCCAAGTCTCTGGAAGGGATGAGAGGCCAACGCCAAACAAGGGAAATCTCAGCCCAAATCCTCAGCTTCTGCCTGGCCACATGGACATGTGCCCCTGCCAGGACAGGGCTCTGCAGCCTCAGCCCCCTGCTCAGACTCACTGCTGCCTTCAGGAGTCGAGGACAAACAAACTCTGGGTGTCTGGGATGTGTCACTCACTTTGAGGGCTGCCCATCTGTAAAACACCAGATTACAGGAGGTGGGCAGGAGCGCAGAGACTCAGGTCACTGGAACTAGCAGGGGTTAATCAAAAAAATAAATAAGTTGCACCTTCATATCTGTTAAGTGGCAGCTTAAAGTAAAGCTTTTCTATGTCCTTCTCTTAGTCTTTTGTGAAAAGAAGCAAATAGGAAAACATTTGTTGGCCTCCCACTGCCACAGGAGGATGAGGTGGACCTGAGAAGGAAGGCTGAGAAAAAGTCCAGGCTCTGAGATTATTAAAAAGAAAAACTGAGAGAGAGATTAAACAACTTTTGAGAAACCCTTATTACATTTAAAGTCATTAGGAAGGTGAGGGTGGAAGGATAAAAGGCTATAAAGGTTCTTTCTCTGGCTTAATCTCTTCCCTCTACTGGGAACTATTTTTCACAGTGGAAACATAATCATGGGAATCACCAGAAGAATACATACAAGCTGTCTGGTACTCCAGGGTGTTTCTGTCAGCACTTCCTCAGTGGTCAGACATCTGGCTGTCCTTTCACCTCACCACACGTGGAGGTTCACATCGACAGCAAGTCCTCCTGGGGTTTATTGGGAGAATGGCAGGTAATTCAATAAAGAACTTTGCTGTGCATGGCTGGAGCTCAGCTGCTGACTTTGCTGACCGCATCACGGTCTTTGCTGTTTGAACCCTTCTACCTTCTGGCTCTGGAGTCTGTGTTGCTGAGGATAGAAATGGTGGGAAGACCCTCTTTGCTTTCAGAGCTCAGGGAACAGTATATTCCGGGTAGTCTTGTATATCCTGAGGGCATCTTCCCAGAGTCACAGATGGTCCCAAGTCCATCCCAATAGGACAGATTGAACATCAACTAGTCCCACTCTGCATCACAGACCTTGGCCAACCTCTGCACAGTGAGCAAGTAGAGGTGAGGAAGGTTTGTTGGATGATGGCACGGGTCTGTGGGAAATCTACCTTAGACTCTGCCCGCTACAAATGAATTTTTCCTTTACCTGGAACATCATTACAAGTCACTCCTGAAGATGGAACACAAGGACATGGACACATTTCTGTGACAAACCCTCCCTTTCAATCAGAAGCTGGTCCTGCTGGTCCTGCTGCCCACAAAGATCAGAGGAGCTCCGTATCCAGACTCACTGGTTGCTGTGCAGTTCCCATCCATCTCTTTGAAGGACCTCCTGGAGAGGGAGACAAGTTACCATTTAGCCAGGAGGTATTCAGGAAGGGCAGGGTGCAGTGGCCCAATTCAGAGCATCTGAAACAAACCCAGCCCACACACTGGTGCTCTTCAAAACCTTGCTTTTCTTCCAGGTCATTTTCCATGGACAGCTGCCTAACTTCCTGCCTCACACTACAGAGCAAGCAGGTGCTGAAGGTGAACTAAGTAACGCCCTGCAGGATAGAGTGAAACGAAAAGGAATCAAAATAGGAAATGAAAATCAATATTCCAAAGTCAAATAATAAAAATTGTGTTATGGAAACAAAGGTCACCCAGGGAAAAATGTAATTGGACGTGACAGCCTAGATTTCCTCCCTCTGCCAATCCCAGCTGGGGAGACCTTGTGCCCAAGCCAAAGTGTCACCTGGCTACGTGGCTGAAGCTCCCTAAGGTGACATAAGCTGACAGCAGATGCAGGAAGGATGGGGAGAAAAACCTGGGGGAGCAGGGGGAGATGGGGGTGGCCGTGGTTTGAAATAGCAGAGGTCTTGCAGGGCAGGAATGAGCTGTGCTGGCAGATCCACCTGGGGAGCCCAGCACGGAATAAACGAGGCTGTGGCAGGTCAGGACTGAGATGTGCTGACTCCTGAAGATCCAGGCTGGGGAAAGGCAGCGCTCCCTCTGAACAGGGAGTGGCACAGTGTCCCTCTGGGACAGAGGGAATGTGTTTGCCTGTGGAGGGGCATCACTTCCAGTGCAGGAAGCTGACTTGGGGCAGGCTCTCTGTGCTTCAGTTGCCCCTTTTGTAAAACAGCCCTTTCACCTTTGCAATGAGACAGGAAAAGCACGGCCACATCTGGATCTCATCAATGGGAGCAGCAGTCAGTAGGAAGATGAACCAGATGTTGTCCCCGGCCCCCCCGAGGTCCCTCTCAGGGTGATGAGCTGCAGAGCCTCCTGCAAGTCTTCCCTTGGGCCCTTCTAACCCCAAAGGAGGGTCAGACCCACCCCCTGTGGCTCCCACTACACCACACGAGCCCCGATGCATTTCAGGCAGCGTTGTAAATGTGGGGCAGGTCGAGCTGATAATGATGCAAACCTCAAACCATTATTTCTCAGCCCAGAGCGCTTCTCTTCATCGTCAGGCTGGTGCTGATGGGTTGTTTGGTGTAGTTTGTTCTTCTTCCAACTTTTTTTTTTTTTAAAAAAAAACTTGACCTCCTGATTCCTCCTGGGAATTTATGTTGGATTCTTTTTATTATTGCTTTCTTTCTTTTTCTTTCTTTTTCTTTTTTTTTTTTTTCCCCACGAATTCATCAGCAAGGGAGATAAACTTCCCATGAAGTCCATTTGCCAACAAAGCTTTCTTTAGCACAGCAGACAATGGAAAAGCAAAACTGATGCTCTGGATGGACATGACATTTCCAGCACCATGGTGACTGCAGTGGCTGCTCTCTGTCCCCCCACAGCTGGCCCAAGGGTGACCTTCAGCTCCATGAAATACTCATTTTTGTCAGCTGAGTGTTTGCCTACCTGGGCTGGGACTGCAGGAGCTGGAGCTTCTGAATTTTTTGGCAGCCCCATCTCAGCAGTCCCTCTCCAATTGTTACCAGCTTTGTTATGTTGTTTTGCTTCTTTTGGGCTTCTGTGCTTCCCTGCAGGCTGTGGTTATTTGGGGGATGTCTCCTGTGTGCTTGGGGGTGGCCGGATTTAACTGAGGAATAAGGAAAGTAAAAACTGTGGTGAGGTGGAGGGGTTGGAATCTCAGAGTCCTGTCTCCATTAACCACAGAAGCTCCAGGGTGCTCTGGAGAAGGCACAAAGCCCACAAATCTGAATTTTGCCCTGGTCTGTCCCTGCCCATCTACCTGGAGTGCCCCAAAGCATCCAGACTGCCCAGGCAGGGATGCCCTGTGCCCCCTGCCTGGAGCCATGGGATGACAGCACTGGTGAGGTGATGGGTGGCACAGCCAGCCCTGGTGCTCCTGCATCTCCTGCCTGCAAGAGGAGGCACAGACGAGCTCTCAGCACTGCTGCAGGTCACTCAGCCTTCAGGACAATTACCAAGGGACCAAATCCTGTTTTCTCCCCAGCTTAAAGGTGGACAGGGTTTAGCTTTGTGTCTGAGAAAATTGACACAGCTGTGGTCTGGAGGGCAGAAAACCCAGCATGCAGCACATTTCAGAGGGACATCAAGACTCTTTTCCTTGTGGCTGCGACAGGAATAAAATATTCCCCAGCAAGCTGGAAAAGCAGTAAAAGCCAAACTCCATCTTGAAGGAGATCCAAGGGATAAAATCAAGGAGTCATAGATCAGTCATCTTCCAATATAAAAAAAACCAAAAATCAATGGATTTAACTGAGAAGGTATCCAGGGGAGCAGGATGAGTGGGGAGAACCCCTTGGCAAAGGGCTTGCTCCCCCTGAGGTCCCCAACAGCAGGACATACAGCACCTGCCATTCCCTGGGCTTTATGAGCTCTCCCAAGGGCCCAAATAATTCTGCATAAATTGGGCCATCTCCTGTGCACTGCCTGCATTCCCCTCGTGGGTTTGGGTTTGCAGGCACCAGGAGCTGCTGAGGCTGTGGATGTGCTGGGAAGCGGCTGGAGCTCATCAGAGGTGACAGGAGCCAGCCAGGGAAGGGAACACGACTGCTCCCCGTTACACAGGGGTGCTGCTAAGGCACCACGTGGAGCAATGGCATCACTTCTGTGTCTGGAGGGTCCAGAGAAGCTCTGGACTGTGCAGAACAAGAGCTGGAGGGGACTCAAAAGAGCTCTGGGAGTCCCAGCAGTGGCCGAGCAATGGAGAACTCAGTAAAGAGCAGGGGCTGGGAAACATGCCTGAGGATCTCAACTACTGTGACAACACCAGTACAAACACACCGAGAAAACCACAGCTCCTTCATCTGGTGGGTGGGGTCTTCCTGAGAGACAAGCCCCCAGGGAGGCAGCCTGCAGGCAGGTCCAGGAGGATGGAATGTGATGGGCAGAAGCTGCTCCTTACCCAAGTCAGTGAGTTTGGACAATGCAGGGAGAGGCAGCAAATCTGCAAATATTGCTGTCACTTCATGAACTTCACCTTCACAGGAGTCTGCTCACCACCCCATCACCTCAGCCAGGATAGAGCAGAAATGGAAAAGATCCAAAGAAGGGCAACAAATAGTATCAATAATCCATGAGAAGAGATTAAAAAGATTTAAGACTATTTAGTTTTAGAAGAAGAGGGGAAGGGACAGAGCTGAAGATAAGGAAGACATGGCAGAGGCATACAAAGCAATGGCTGGTGCAGAGGAAGGGCCTGGGAGCACAAACTTGCCCTGGCAACAGCGAAACAGGAGACATTCAGTGTGGATAGAGGATGGTACCCTTCAAAACAAGACCAGGCAGAGCTGCAGGATGTCCTGCCATGGGGATTCACGGGAACGTGGAGTTCAGCAGGATCCACAATGCCAGTGGGCATAAACTGGAACAACAATAGTGTTTGCCAGGATTAAATTTAATAAGATACAAATTGCCCAGGAATTTGTACCTTTGAGGTCTCCTGCACGGACTCTGCTGAAGACAGGACAGTGGGGTGGGGAAATAAACCTCTGGGGGTGATTCCTGCACCTCCTAAAGCCTCATGTTAAATAGCCTGAGGACAGGCCTAGAGCTGCTGATGGGGAAACAGGAGCTGGATTTCAGCATCTGCCTGGAATAGACCCCGTGAGCGTCCTTGAGGGACTTGGCCCTGAGATGAGAGAAATACATTTGAGGACCTATAAAAAAAGCAACCGTGAATGACAATTCCTGGCACCCACGGCATGTCCTTCATCCTGGCCCTCCAAGTGAGAGCCTGTGCCTGGGGAAACTGAGGCACAAAGAAACCTGGCACAGGGCTGGCGGGTCAGCCGAGAGCCCACGGCTCCTGCACACACGTGGAGCACCCACAGCCCTCCCTGCCCAGAGCTGCACATCCAGCCCGCAGCAAGGTGAGTCAGCACGAGCACAGCAGAGGAAGGAGAGCAGATCCAGGGCCAAGGGGGCACTCAGGGAGGGCTCAGGGGGGATGGCAGGAAGGATTCTGTATTATCAGCTGCGTTGGGCTGTCCCACCGCTCTGCAGCTGACAGCATCCCAGGGATGGTGGGGCAGTGGGGGCTGCAGCCAGCGCTGCTCAGCTGCCTCCTGTGTGGCAGGGGGAGGGTGGCACTGGGGACAAGTTGTGCCTGGCTCGGGATTATGGGACAACAGGACCACCTGCTCCACCTGGTTTATTTAGAGGGTTTTGCTGGCTTGCTGTAAGAGGCCAGAGAGGAGGATTATACAGGAGCTGTCAGGAGCCCAGTGACATTTATTAAGTATTAATCCCTGCAGTGTGTCGCTCGCCAGTGTGTTTGATAGTGGCTCTGTGCTGGCTATGCTGGTCTCATGCCTCTCTGCTGCTCAGGAGGGGTTTTGATATTCTTCAGGGACTTGCTGGATATTCTTCCCCCCAGTCACTTTTTCTACCAGGAATTCCTCCTCCTCCTGTCCCACAGCTGGCCTCTCCTCCTGGATTCACCTCGTGGCTTGCTTTGATCATCAGCTCCCTCCCTCTTACCCCAAGCTCCCAACTTCTCCCCAGACATAATCCCCAGTGCTGTCTCTGCCGGCTCAGCCCTATTTCATCTTTAAATGAAGCTTAAAAGACTCTTTACAGGAGAAGAAACAAATATTCCTCCTCCGTATGCACAGTGGCACCCCATGGACTCCCTGCCAGCCCAGCCCAGCCCCGAGGCACCCGGCCACGCTGGGGCTTGGGGAGCATCACACCAGGTGACACCTCAGTGACAACTTCTGTTGCTCGGCAGCCCTCGGGGAAGAGAAAAATGAGCAACTGTAGCTTTAAAACAAAGATTAGATGCAATTTCTCCCCCTGNTAGATAATGGTGCATCACTCTGGCAGGTTACACCCTCCGGCTGTTTTGATATTTTCCAGAGAATTTGTCAGCAATCTTACAGCAAAGGAGGGCTGGGGGAGGGGTGCAGGGTTGGGGGGGGAGGGAAAGAGGCCTCATTAATTTTTTGTCATTTGCATTCCCACTGTTAAATAATGTATTGATTGCTCTTTCTCTCTCCCTCTTTAATTCTCTCTCTTCTGCGGCGTCTCGCAGCCCGTGGCCCCCAGTCCATGACAGATGAGTTTGTCAGAGGCACCAGACACCTCACGCTCCCCAGGACTGCTGGGAGAGCTCAATGTGACCCTGCCACCAGCTCCAGCCACACAAGTCACGGGGCTGGTGACACCAGGGGGACACACCAAGGTGTCCCCAGACCAGTTGCGGAGACATCCCGGTCTGTGACTTGGTGATTCACCTCCATGCCTGGCTCCTGCATTTCGGGAGCTCAAGGACAGCAGTGCATGGTCCCAGCACATCTTGGGTGTCGCCAAAGGAGGAATTGCCAAGAAGCTGCAGGAATGGTAGCCGTGCACAGCCAGGGGAAACATCACCCTGCACTCATCCGAGGCTCTGCTGCCGGCTGAGCTCCCTGGGCAGTTCTGGGGCTCTGCAGGAAAAGCCAACGTGGGCAGGTCTTACCTCGGGAGGGCAGGAAAATGGAGATGCTGAGGGGATTTTGGTCCACTGACCTTCAGCAGGCATCTGCTTCCCCATCCCTTTGGCAGGCCTGAGCCCAAGGTCCTGGGAGCCAGAATTAAGACCCATTGAATTGGCAGTTGAGCTAAACAAGAATTTGCACATGATTTGGACTTTGCTCAACTTAATGCGGCTTGGCTTCCTTTTTAATTAATAAATACTTAATTACATAGTTAATATTTTAATATTTCCTTTTAAAAATGTCTGATTTAATGGAATTACTGCCAGCTATTTGTTTTGTATTACTTTTATGTTTATCTTCTTTTTCGTTTCTCGTCTCCCCCTCCAACCCACTGCTCTAATCCCTGAAGCTCCCAGTTGATCTTGGGTATGGGAAATTAGGAGCCAGGCTTTCACCTGAAATGTAACCTGGCCCTTGGCACTAAAATGCCCCAGCCAGAGGTGTAATGTGGGCTGTTAACACTCAGATACTTCACTGCCACTGGAGAGGAGAGGGGAGGTGACAGAGTGGGGATCTGCCCAGGGAGGGGAGGTGGGACAGGAGCCAGGGTAGTGCAGGGACAGGAATGGGGCCACCCCCGAGGCCAAACCCAAAGATGGGGAGAACCCTGAGCCTGTCTCAGGAGCAGCACACCCGTACCCAGCACTGGGGATGACAAGAGATGGATGTGCCCTTCAGCAGTGACAGCTCCTCACCTCCCCTCCCAAGCCCTTGGTTCCTTGCTCCAGCTCCTCTTGCTCCAGGGTGGTGCCCGCCCCAAACCCTCCACACAGGTGGGTTGATGCCTTGAGAGGGACACTGAATTAAAACAACTAAAGCTTCCTGCAGCCCCTCCTGCCCTCCTTTACTCCCTCCATCCCCAGGCAGCCTCTGCCTCACAACCAGCACACCCAGCCTGCAAAGTCCAGCTACAAAGCAACATTCCCACAGCGTGGGTGGGTTGAGCTGTGCCTCACCTGGGGTGGGAATTCTCCTCCAGCCTCCCCAGGGGAGCACCTGATGGGGAAAGTGGGTGTTTTCACAGTAATCTCCCTGAGCAGCCTGCTGGGATAATAAAACAAATAAAGAGAAGAGTTATAACCAAGGCACTCGGGGCACCATAAAACAGGCTAAAAGCAAACACAGCGTCGTTAATCCATCATAAAATAACAGCCTCTTACGATCCTGAATGCATCAAAAATGAACGGGAGACCAGCAGGGTCACAACTCAGCCAGGGATGTGGGGAATGGGAAGCAGGGCTGTGAGTGGCAGCTCGGAAACAAACCCCAGCCTGCTGGGTACCAGCTAAACCAGCACTCCAGCAACTCAGACCTTCCCACCCGGCTGGGGTTAAAACCAGCAACACCAGTTCAGGCCAGGAAGAGAGGGGGGCTCATGAGAGATGACGGTGAAACCGGAGGTGATGGGGCATCGTGTCAGGACAGGAGGAGATGAAACAAGTGTGGAAGGAAACTTAACAGGACTCTTTAGTGCTCCTTCTTCCCTGCTAATGAGGGCTCTGCACAGCCAGGGCGAGAGAAGAAAACCCACCACGTACTAATAAAGCCCCGTGACTTTGCTGACTGGAGGCACTGGCACTAATGAAGTCACCAGAGAGATGGGATTCCTTAGGCAGCTCTGACATTGCTCTGCAGAAGTGTTGTTTTAATTCAATCTGAGGAAAGAACAGTAGAAAAAGTCACAGACTGGTGTGACATGCCCAGGCAGCTGCTGATCCTTCTGGTTTGCCCAGAGGCTGCAGAGCCCAGGTGGGCAAAGGGTTTGGGAATGGGGATGTGATGAGCTTCTCGAGGGACGGGATGCTCTGATCACCCATGGAGTTCGAGTCTCCCCAAAGCTGGGCTGTGAGCATCTCCTGGATGAAGGAATAGCTCCCAAAGCAAGGAGATGACCCGAGGCTGTGCCCAGAGCCCTGGGGACTTGGAGAGGAGGGCAGAACAGACAGACACAGATGGACAGACACCAGATTTTATTTCACAGTATGGCATAAATGCCACGTGCACACTCAGCAAGGCTGCCAGAGCCATCCTTGGAGCAAGTGCCTGGCAAGGGTTGGTCGATAGCCCTGCAGGTCGAAGATTATTTCCTGAAAGCAATGGCTCTATATATGCAGACACACATTTAAATATATAAATACATTATCATGTTTATACCTAACATTATCAATATAGTCAATAATATCCCTAAATAGTCCCCCCCATATACCTGTGTTTGAATATATATATAACAGCTCAAGGCCTTAGCCTGGCACTGACAACAGCCACTGCTGCAGAGGATATTTTTGGAAGCCTCACAATGTCCACTGGGCCCCCCAGTTCTCAGTGCCAGAGGCTTTTATTTGAGCAGGGAAGTTAAGGAGGAGCTGCTTTGCCACCCGGGAGCCCCCGGTGCCCACTGTCCTCACTGTCACCTCGGTGGGCAGGGAGCAGCAGACAGATGCCCCTCGGGGGCCTTCTATGCCTCTTTTTAATTAGAAACCTTGTCTCTGAGTCTTACATGCCCTTCTGCAGGGTTAGTAACTCTCACCTGCTTAATCCTGGGAGATTATTGTCTGGTCTCTTTTAAAAAATAACCCAACCACCCCAAACTTTTCGGTCTCTTTCAATTCTTTTCATTTCACCTCATTTAATTCCTTGCCAGCTTAATGACTTGGTAGCAATGAATAAGATGAAAATTAGGGCTTAGTAAGTGTTAAGAAAAGACGGTTTTCTCGCTGATGAAGGGAGCACAGTGGTGGGAAAGTGGAGCCTGGGGAGAGCACAGAGACAATCCCAAAGCTTCTCCCGACCTTGAGAGGGGTGATGCCAACTCCAGGCTGTTCTGGTGACAGTGACAAGCTGCAGCCAGACCAGGGACATGCCAGTCCCAGGAGAAGGATACTGGGGGAAAGCAGGAGTGGATGGACACATAAGGAGGGGCTGGACACAAGGAGGGGCTGGCAGAGGGGGTGCTGGAGGGGAGGTGACTGTGCCCAGCTCAGCACCCCAAACACCCCATTGCCTTCTGGCCAGAGCAGAAGCTTTGCACTGGGGAGCCAGGAAAGCTCAAAGGCTGTGGCAACCCCCATGTTTGGGTCACCCCCATGCCCCACCTGGGCTGCAGAGCCCTGTGGCTTCTGCTGGGGTGGTACCCACTGAGTCTGTGACCAGGGACCTCAGAGACCAGCCCAGCAGTGGTAAATCAGCCCCAGGGGTGGTTGTGGGTCCAAAACTGCTGTAACATGACCTATTATCAGGTGCCTGTGAGGACAAATCCTCGTCTGGTGTCCTCAGTGCTGGCATTACACTGGCATCACCACATGGCCAGAGATGGCATCAGACTGGCAGAAACATCTTATTGCCAGAGTTCATTTGTGGGTGTTCCTGCTCGGATGCAGCACATGCCTTGCCCCTGGCACAGCCCAGGTGGTGGGATGGTGCTTCTGCTGACTCATCTGGGCTGAGGACTCTGCTGACTCAGCAGGAGCTGCTGTTTAACACCCGGGAGCAGCCGATGGTTGTGGGTACCTGACAGGAGCGTGCCCCGTGGCACTGGGAATGCTGGGGAGGATGCCAGGATGTGCAACAGGAGCAGCCCAGGAGCACAGTGAACCTGGCTCAGGATTAATGATAATATTGGCACTGACAAGTTGATCAGGGCAAAAAGGGTGCAGAACTAATTGGCCTGCCAGAAAACCTGTCCAACAAGAGTCACCTGCCCATGATGCCAACACTCCCCTGGTATCCTCTGCCAGCCTTGCAGCAAACACCACCAGTGGGCAGAGCACTGAGCACTGCCAGGGCTGCCCCGTGGGAAATACTGCTGGGCCCTGAGAGCTGCCCCCATCTCTGACACCACCACGTTATTGGAGTGAGCAGCTCCTCCATCACTGCCCTTGCAGGACCTCCAGCCATGCCCTGCTCCCAGTCCTGGTGCTGCCAGCCCTCCTGCCTCCCAGAGACTGGTTTGCTCCCTCTGCTCCCAGGTGCTGGCACTTCAGAAACACTGCTCTGTTCTGAAGTGCATTTCTTGCTGTTTTGGTCCTTTTTTTACCTCTCTTGGAGTAACTGGGCATGACCCAGTGAGAACACCAGATCCCAGACCTGGTTCATGTGCCTGTGAGGTTCCTTGGAGGAGTCTGAGAGCTGCCTGGGCTGATTCAGAGCAGGGCTGTTTTGGAGACAGGGGTTTGCCCAAAGCAAAAGCATAAATCCCAACACCTCTAATTATCACACTGAGCATGGAGGTGGCAGTGGCAGCAGTTCTCGCTGGGGCCAAGGAACAGGCCTGGCCCTGGTGCCATCCTGGTTTTTCTCGGCTGAGCATGGCTGTGCCAAGAGCTGAGCATCACCACGAGGCCACAGAGGAGCTGTTTGGGTTCAGTGTGAGAGTGTTTCTCATTAAATCCATGTGCTGGAGGCCTGGGGTGGATGCACATCCATACTCCCATTCTGGGACCATGTGACACCACACACACACAACTCCAATTGAAACCCAAGGATGCCTCAGGAGGTGTGTGTAGGGTTTGCAGAGCCACCTTCCCATCACCACCTCCTTTTCCAGGTGCAGAGGGCATGATTCAGGTGACACAGGGGGATTTTCACTCCCCTTTGCAAGGAAGGGAGGCTTTCCTGGTGCAAGGTGGTTAAATGGGTGTTCCATGTCACATGAGCTGCTGAAATCCTTATCCAAAGGTGATGCAGGTGGAAAAAAACTGAAGAGTGAATGAGGAGCTCAGTGAGATTGGGGCAAACAAACCAGCATCAGGAAATTCCCTGGGCTAAAAATAGTTGACACTAAAATCTATTAGAGGGCTCAAACATATTATAGGGGATCAAACACCCTGTTCCTGCTTGCTCTTGTGCATCCACTTGTGGCTACAATGAGAGACAGGAGACCTAAAACCAACTAAAAATCCACTGTTTTGTAGAAGGCACTCCCAGCAACACAGCACTTGTATTCAAAAGGATTCTCCAATCCCCAAATCCCTTTTTTAAAAAAATATTCTTTAATTCTTTTTTATTATAAGCCTTGTAATTCTCCTCCAAGTCTGGCTCTGCTGTGACAGGAGGCTTCAAAGAGCCCCTCCACAATAAAATCAGATGCTGCTCCCGCACAGCCCAAGATCAGAAACAGCTGCAGTGGGGATCGATCGCCTGATTAGGGGGAATTGATTGCCCCAACCTCATTAGCATATCGTTAGTGCTGACCCCATAGCTGGCCCCACTCAAGTGGGCCCTGACCTGGATGGATTAAAAAGCACCGTGCATGGGAAGGGATGGGAAATCAGTAAAGAGGAGAGAGGGAGGGGAAGACCCGGGTCAATACCACTCACATCATTACCCCGCTGAGGCTCTGAGTGCTTCACACCCCTCGCCCTGGGAGCATCTCAGGGGATGCAGCTCCTGGAGCACAGTCCCCTGCCCACAGCAGCCCCCAAGTGGAGCATCCCCCTGGGGACATGGAGAGTTTCTTCGGGAGCTCCAGCCCTTTTGAACGTTGACTAACAGGGTTTTTTTGGTGCTGTGAGTCAGCAGCCCCAGATAGGATTCCCATCTGTGCCGTGAGAGGCCTTGCCAGACTGTGTTTTGGGCCTCCATCCAAATAAAGCTGAAGAACAAATTGGGTCTGATTTGGGTTCTTTTCTTGTCTTTATGGGTTTTGTTTCCCCCCCGCCCCTTAATAAGTTTTGCACACAGAAGAAGGGAGGAGGACCCTGACTATTCCCGAGGCTCCATCCAGCCTGAATCTCTCCAGGACCCACTTATCTGAGCTCAGGAGACTCTCTGCAGCAGGGAGCCTGGTCCAGCCTGGTACCCCATGGTCAGGGGGTTGCACTGAGGGGATGGACAGCCCCAGCACTCAGCTTTGCAGAGTGACCCTGGTTTATCCTGAAGACCTGGGCTATGACACGCCACAGCTCTGCTGTCAGCATCTGAGGGCACACAGAAAGTATTTCAGCTTGATTAAAGGAGCAAGGATGAGCCTCTGGGAGTAGGTGGAAGGAAGAGATGCTCCCAGAGACCTGGGACAGCTGCTGCCCAATGCCCCAGGTGGACATTCACCCTGAGCCAAGCTCCAGCCCCATCCCTTGAAGCATCTTTGTCCTTCCTTGGTACCGACTGGCACAGGAGCCCCTGTGCATCCTCTGCTCTCTGGTGGAGAAGTGATTCCCAGTCCCAGGGAGGGCAGGGACATTATCAGGGCAATCAGACACGCAGCACCAGCCCTGGTGTTTCACTGGCTCTGGGCAGGAGCTGGCCAGGCATTTGTCCAAGGCCCCATGAAGTGCCCGGGGTGTTCAGGAGGAGTCAGTGCCAGCAGCAGCCCGGGGTCCCAGCCAGGACAGGAGCCCCAGACAGGTCATGGCCATTTTTGCAAGAGCAGAATTGTCAGGAAAGTCTGTTCCCAGACATTCTTTGAGCATCCAGGACCAGTTCTTTCCTTTTTTTCCCCCTGGTATGCAGTGAGGGCTGCGAGGAGCCGGGATGCTCCAGGACCCCCGTGTGCAGCACAGGTGGCCTTGCACAGGGCAGTTGTCCCCAGGTGGTGACATTCAGGCGTGGACACCCTGTGCTCATCTCAGGTGACCACACCACGGACCAGCATGGGCTGGATGACATCAGAAGGACACAGGGTCCCCCAAGGCCCCCTGTCCTTGCTGTGCCAGGGGGATCCCACTTCCACCATTCCCTCCTGAGTGCAGGATGGAGGTGTTCATGTCTGACGGGCAGCAGAGCTGGGGTGTCACTCATAGTTATGATGCATTTTCAAAGTAAAAGGTGCTAACAACAAATAAATTATGATTACCCAAATAATCAGCACAGATCTGGCTAAAAAAACCACACAAACAAAAACAAAAGACCAAAACAACAACAAAAACAATCAAACAGACAAAAACAAAACAAAACCAAAACAAAAATACAACAAAAACAAAAAAAGCCAAAAAAACCCCAAACAAAAAGCAAATAAAAAAACCAAACAAAAAACCAACCAAACAAAACCAAAAAACCAAACAAGAAAATCAAACCAAACCAAAAACCAAAACCAAACCAAAACAACAAAAATCCACAAAAAAAACAAAAAACAAAACCAAAACCCAGAAACAAACAAACAAAAAAACAAAAAAAAACCAAACCAAAAAAAAAAGAAAACAAAACAAAACCAAACAAACAAAAACCACAAAAACACAAACAAACAAGCAAACAAAAAATCAAAAAGGAGGTTTCCTGTTTGGATGTCACTGCAATGAAAGCTCCAGGAGGAGCTCGGGATGCAGTAGTATTCCCCCATGGGATGAGGTCCTGCCCACTGGTGCTGTCCATCAGCTCATTACGGTTCATTTCCTCTGTTGGGTGAATTACCGCAGGAGGCTCGGTGCCTGCAGCCCTTTGCCAGACACTGTAACACAGCAAATTAATTAGCAGCGATGTGATAACTACCCGCGAATCTCATAACTGTAATTGCACCGCGGCGCTCCGACCAGGAGCATTTGATCTCCTATTGATGAACCAAACCAGCTTCCCCCTTTCAAACCCATTTCCCCCATGGCTTTTGTGCCACCGTTTCTGAGGAGGAGCAGCTCGGCCAAGGAGGAGCCGGAGCTCAGGAATTGCAGCTGCCGTGGGACGGAGGCGCATCCCGTGGTCACCACAGCATCCCTCAGCTCCTACAGCTACCCCTGGAAATATGGGACAGAGCCCTGTTCCCCCCCCACTTTTTGGGTATTGTTTGCCGCAGCGAGGGAGACTTGTTCTCTCAATATGAGTGATCAGCAAGTATCGGTTTATTGATTCACACATTACATTCTTCTATGGCATATAATGAGCTAATACATATTCTGCAACCTAAGCATATTATTGGATGCTTCTTTAAGGGAAAACCACACCTATTACTCATGCCTTTCTAATCACAACATTCTGTTATCGTGTACAGCTGCAGCAACTCAGCTAGCTCAGTCCGATGTTTCCCAAACTCCCTCTCAGCCAGCTGCAGCATGTCTGTGTAACCTTTTATTAGCCAACTAAGCCCTCACAATTGTTCCTTGAGGGAGCCCCCCCCCCGGCCTCCCAGGCACACAGTGATGCTGCCCAGCCTCTGAGGGAAGGTGCTCCCTTCGCCCCCCTGCCCTGGCACCGAGCAGGCACCTGCTCTGCTCTTCACAGGGACTACATTTCAAGCAGGTTTGGTTTTTTCCCCAAAAAAATTAACATTCCTGAGCTTTCCCTGTGTTTCTCCAGCCGGAAGACAGGTGAGTGTCTCACTCCCCTCGTCCCACTCGGTGCTGGATTCCACCACCCCGACATGGAAGCACGAGCAGGACGACCTGACTGAGGGTGACCCTGCCCACCCCAGCATGTCACACACATTATGCTGTGAATAACCAATGCCTCACTGCAGAGCTCCACCTGTTCCAAGCACCTCCCTGTGAGCTCTGTGGCTTCCAGAGAGGAAGCTGGAAACAGGAATCTGTTTTGCAGACAGCAGAGATGTTTGAAGCCTCCTTCATCCCACGTTTCAAGTGTTTGCCTCCTCTGCTTGGCACAGCTGCCCCTCCTCAGTGGCAGCCGGGTGGGACTGGGCAGATCAAGCCCTTGATGTCTGTTGTGGGTCCATCTCCCAGTCCAAAGGAAAAGTTGCTTGTGAGCATCATTAAGCCACCAAAGAGAAAGAAAACACAGCTAGATTGGGTTGGCAGCTGGATCCCAGAGACTGATTAATTATTTGGCTGATTAACCATCTACGTGTTCCAAAGGGAGCGGCTTCTCTGGCGCTTTTCTCTCCAGTGAGGAGAACTTGGGGTGTGCAGGGAGGTGCTGGGATGGCAAAAGTGCTCCCTGAGCTGCAGAGGGAGACAGGAAAGCCCTTGTGCGCTTGGCACGGTGGAGATAACTTACTGTTGTTTAAGTATCTCCCTTCTCCGTGTAACAGCCCAGAAATTAAACAGCAAAAATTGCTTTACTGTCCCCAAGCACCTCCACCTACCCAGAAAAAGGCAGGGATAGAAAAATTGCTGTGGACTTCAGGAAAATAAATGAATAAATAAAAAGACAAATCTCCCCAAGCTCCCTCTTTCCTTCCCTTGTCAAAATAAGCAAATGAAAAAAAAAACCAAACCTGAAAATGTTTTGCCACCAAACCTAATGCCTCATGCTGTGTAGGTGTTCTCCTTCTTTATGAAATTAGTGTTGGCCAAATTTAGTTATTTTCACATCATTTCAAAACAAAGAGTCAAGATACTCCATCTTTTAAAGATTATGAAGAAACATTTTGACACCAAACCCAACCCCCCCCATTCATCAACTCCTCATCTAATTCAGCACAAGTTCATGAATAATTTTCATCAGCCTGAAACTGTTTATGCCTGATGAGACTCAGCCTGAAGTGCCCGTACTGGTGTGGAATCCTCTCCCCTCTCGGGAGCAGCAGCAATGAGATGTCCATCAGCTCCTGGGAGCTGAGGACCCACAGGACTTGCTGGGAACAGTGACCCCAGAAGACCCTGAGGATCTCCTCCCAGTTCCAACGTGGAGCAGCTTCATCCTTGTCTTCTTGCCCTACAGCAAACAAATGGAAACCTGGATGAGGGGGGTGAAGTGGGGCTAAAGCTCCAAGACATCCTCCTCCCCCTCACGTGGCCATACCCTGATAAATGGTTTGCACCAGTTTTGCTGTTTGGAGTGACAAAGAAAAGCTCACCCTGGAGTCAAAGCCATGAAACAGGGGCTTGTGGAGCCACCAAGGGCCCAGCCCCACCCCAGCCTCTTCCCGGTGCAGGGCGAGGGGCTGTCCCTGCAATCCTGAAGATCTTGGTGAGATAGAGGGGCTGCCGTGGACACGTGTCCAGGCTCAGCTCTTCTCTCTCCAGCTGTAGAAGGCTGGATAAGCTCAGCCTGGCCCAGCTGCAAACCCTGACCCTGGGAACGGGCTTTCCTGGGCTCAGACAGCAGAATTTGGGGTGTTTGGGTGGGGCAGAAAGGCGATGAGCTCCAGCCCCCCCTCCCTCCCCTCTGATGGCAGCAGAGGTGCAGGCTGCCCTCAGGGCCTCTCAGGAGGCTTCACACACCCCTCAGCAGTGCAGCGACTGCCTTCTGCTCTCATTTTCCTAAATAAACTTTTCCAGGGCAAAGATTTTTCCCCACTGTGTCGGCATTAGTGGGTCCCCCAGATGTGGCTGCAGCTGTGAGATGCCTCCCTGCACCTCCTGCCTCCACCCGGCTGTGAAATTCCTGGCAGACTTGCAACAGAATATTTTTATCATTAATTTTTCCTTAAGAAATCTTTTGAACCCCTTTTTCCCTTGCTGGGATCTCCTGGAGTCATCCTGTGGGAGTGTTTTTACACATCCAGCCTCACAGCAAGTGTGGATTGGGGGGTTAAGATAAAATATCTTCTTGTTCCATAGTTCCCATCTTTGCACAGTTGATTTTAAGCTGGTGGTCAAGATCTAGGCAGGGGGCCCAGCTCATAAATGCTACCAGATACCCCTGCAAACATTAAATGCCATTTAAATCATCCATCTGTTGTCTCAGAGGTTTAGCCCAGGGCTGGGGGCAGTTTTGGCAGCCCAGGCTGCCCTTGGAGCGTCTGGGCAGATGCTCCCGTGGTTCTACCAACCAGCCTTTCTAGTCCTGTGCCCACCCACACCCAGGGAAAGTTTCTCAGCCCCTCTCCCTTCCATGGTGCCATGCACAGAGCACCCTCCTTTTCCCAGGGGATCCCTGCAGTGCCAGTTTGGAGCAGATTCCAGCAGAGATTCCAGCTGCAGCTCCCAGGATGGTGAGGCAGGAACTGAAGTATTATCCAACCTCCCTGAACTTCAGGGCTTGGAGCAGCACAGACTCTGTAGATGGCAGTGGGCAGAGGTGGATCTGAGGGGCACATGTGAGCAAGGGCTGCCCTCGGGAAGCATCTCCCTCCTGGCACAGGTTACAGATCCAGAACTGAGGTGTCAGTCAGACAGAGCCCTGGCACAGCTCGGCTGGAGAAGCCACATCCTCTCGCTGTGGGATGCTGCCTCTGCCACAACCACCTGCCGAGAGCCTCAGGAACAGAACAGCTCTGTGTGGGGGAAAACATTGAACAAAAAAATGAAGGAGAAAAAGAAAAAGGAGATTAAAAATTATAAATGGCAACAGACAACAACAGCAACAAAAATATACAGCTTTCTCCTCAAACTGCTCTTTTAGTCCCAACAGCGTCTGCTGTGCAGAGCTCGCATCTCAGAATTCACAGCTGCTCAAAAAACCCCAAAAAGCTCATGAATTATTTATCCCTGCTCAGATCAATCCTTCAGCGTGCTATCAGTGAGGAATCAAAGCCCCAACAAGGCAGGCAGGGGAGGAAGCAGCTTCCAAACTCCCCACGCGACCAGCAGGTCCCTCAGCTCACGGGCTGCACCTCACCTGCTTCCGTCCACATCCTCATCCCTGTCTCCAGCCCATCCCCATTCCTGCCCCTGTCCCCAGGAGGCCGTGGTGCCCATCACATACACTGCCCATTTCTGAGCTCCAGCCAAGGCCCTGCATATTAATAATTGATGGCAAATGGTTATTTGAAGGAATATGTTACCTTGTTCCCAGGGAGGCTTTCTCCCCCTCGCCCCCAAATCCAGCCTGTTTCCCCCAGCACAGCACTATTTGTGAGCACTTTATCCCCAGCTCTGCCTTGCCCACAGAGACTCCATCTCTTGCCCACAGCTTCTGATACTCTTAAAATCCTGCATCTCTTCCCCATCGTCTCTTTCCCCCTGTAAACTGGCAAGGAAGTTTAAAAAGAGCAATAGGAGCAGGTGAGGGAAGGAACCTTCCCCATCCCCATTCCCATCCCTGTCCCCAACCCCATCCCTATCCCCATGCTCATCCCCATCCCTGTCCCCATCCCCAACCCCATCCCCATCCCCTCTGTCCCGTCTCTCCAGGGCTCTGTAGGTGTTCATGGAGCTGCAGAGGAAGAGGAGGGGAGAGGACAGGGACATGTGGGGGCTGGAGGAAAAACATTGCTTGTCCCCCCTGTCTGGTATGGAACAGGGGGTGAGGGTGGGATGGAGAGAGAGGAGATGTTTCACCTGGTTTTCCTTTTTGCTTTTCAGGTGAAAAATCCAGCCCTGCAAAGAGAGACAGGCACTGTCCCTGCACTCAGGGATGCTCCAGGCTCTGAATTGTGACCCGAAGGGCTTCCAGGCTCCTCCCTTGTCACATCCATGAGAGCAGCTCCCACAGGAGACATGGCCCGGGGTTGGATCCCTCCAGAGGGGCTGCAGGGAGGGCAGTGCAGGATGATGCTGGTGCCAGGCAGCGGGGCCAGGATGGCAGAGCCACTCACAAACCCCACAGCAAAGCACCCCAGTGGGCTCACTCAGTGCCCTGCCTGGTTGCTTTGGAGACAGGTGAGATGAAAACATCCCTTCTCACCACAATCTCTGAATTTCAGAACATTTTCCATCATTATTGACAACAGCAAAGAGCCCAGCGCAGCATCTGCTCCCTTTCCCACGAGCTCCCCAAAACAACCCAAATTCTCCTGGAGCCCTGAAATGCTGCCCCGTTCCCAGGGTGGAAGATCTCTCCTCCTGAAAGCGGTGGGTTTGGTCTTTCCTTTTATCCCACCCCGAGTTCTGTGCTGTCAGAGCTCTGCTTCCAGCCTCCTTCCTTCCTCCCCTCTCCCCGGGCGGGCGCAGCGCTGCCCGATGAGTCCCTGGTCCCTCCCGACCCTCCCTCCGGAGCGGCTTCTGCTGCAGCTCCGCTTCTTTCCAGCCCATGCACANTGCCCGCCGCTCCTCTACGGCTTTCCCTTCGCACAAACCTGCCGGCGAGCAACTTTCTGCCAAAAAATCCCAGCCGAACCGTGTTTCCCCCTGCCTTAACTTGCCCTCCGGCGAGCCCGGGGTGGTGGGCACACAGGGCTTGGCTGCTGTGCTGGTGGTGCCCCCCCAGCTCCTCGCTGTGCCCACCCCACCCCTGCGATGCTCCGGGAGAGGCTCCAGCGCAGCCCTGAATTCCCGCAGCACCTCCCTGGTGCAAAGCCATTCATCACCGCACCGGCAGCTCTCTGCTAAAGGCCACGCCGTGACAAGACGCCAATAGCTGTATTTACATTCAATATGTCCCGCTAATCTGGCCTTCAGAAAGCGTCTGCTGAACCTGCCCGTTCCTTCCTGGGCATCACCTCTTTAATCAGTCTCTCGTTACTGATCACAGATTGATTCCACTTCCAGTAGCCAATGGGTTTTCCTTTTAATTTTCTGCATCATGTTTAATTAAAGCAGGGTGGGTCTGACCCCATCAAATCGTATCAAAGTCTGTCCAGGTCCCAGGTGAGTGAAAACACCAGCATAAATTATTGATCAATCTTTGTTCAGACTAATCTATCACTGCCTCTCCTGGGCAGTGTGAGCACGGAGCTCATGAGGGGTTTGTCTCGTGGCAAGTGTTCTGTGGCAGCTCAGGACACGGTGGTGTCCCAGCCAGGGAGGTGAAAATCTGCTCCCTAAAACACCACATCCCTCACCCCTTTCTCCCTGCAAATCCCAGACCAGAGACACAGCAGGGGGCTGGATGGTGTGAAACTTCCAGAACTTCTTATCCACTGGGAGGAGGATGCAAACTGCAGTGAGAAGTGGGACTGAAAAAATAATCCCCATTTCCACACAAATCCCAGACTAAAGGCCCTTGGGCTGGAAGGACAAGTGTTTTACCCCAGTCTTGTAGAACCTGGAGCTGCGGGGTCGGTGGGAGTGATGCTTGAGGCAGGGAGCCCCTTCCCCTCCTGCCCACAGCAGATTCCCAAGTGATCAGTGGAAACCACCACGAAGTTCATTCCTGCAGGGAGTTTTTTGCCAGCACACAGAGGAGATGAGGAGCAACAAGGGGTGGGTGTGATGGAGAGAGAAAACCAAGCAGACACGACAGGAGGTGCTGCTTCTGCTCAGCCCCTTTACCCCTGTGAGTTCCACCAGCACGAGTTGGGAGGGTTTTCTGCCCCTCCTGGACTGGGCAAGAGCCTGAGCTCAGAAATGATCCAGAAATGCTAAAAACCAACAGAGCCTTGGGGCACCTCAGAGGTCCTGTGGGGTTCAGCCAGAGCCGACTCCTCTGGCACTGCAGCAAACCCGGAGAGCAAACACAACTTTGGATTGGGAATAAAGAGGGAGGGGAGACGTTCCTGCCTCCCCCGAGGCAGCCGGCTCTGCTGCCTGAATGCTGATTGCTGCTCTGAGCTGAGACCACTACAAAGGGTGTGTTTGCACCGTTCGGGGCGGGGGGGGTTTTGCTGGATCCAGAAAACTTCTGTTCTTGGAATAAACTTTGGATGCTGCCAAGACCCGAGAGGGGTGAAGGGCTGGATGGAAATAGCTGGAGAGTGGGGAAGGATTGCCAAGAGCATCAGCTCAGCTTGTGAGTCAGCAGCATTAGCTCTCACCTCAACAAGCAATCTGCAAATTGTGCAAATCTGCTTTTCACAGTTCACCTAACCTGCGAAACGGCCTCAGATTTACAGCCCGGGCGTTCGAGCTCAAAAACGACTGCGTTAATGAAGGAACAGAAGGGAGGGGTGGGAATGACACAAACACAGGAGTTTGGGTGGCACTGGGAGCCATGGCTGGTGCCATCCCACCTGAGGGTTTCTGCCACAGGATGCTTGGTCTGCAGTTACATCCCCAGAAACACCTGAGGCTGCTTCCTGAGCCGGGCATCCCTTTTGCTTCCCTGTTTTTCCACCTTCGGCCCCCATCCGAAGCTCTCCCCATGCAGGGGGATTCTTTGATAAGGTAAAGATTTCCAATCCTTCTGGATTAAAACCTTCCCATCATAGGATGCAGAACGGACAAGGGGGGATCAGCCTCTGCAAGGAGAAGATGAAAGGGGCCGCGTTTCCCCTCCCTTTGTAAAGTGGGGAGATCAATACCACATTTCCACTGGGATAAAAGAGGCAGTCACACTGTAGGGAAATGGCTTGGGAAGGAGGAGGCAGGAGCACAATGAATTGGTGTAATGAGCCACCCCAGGGTTTACTTTGAAAGTATTTTTAGCATTGAGCTTGGAAGAAAAAGCTGCAACCCAATAGTTCAGAGCAGGACAAGTAGAGGACATCAGCACATCGAGGAGTTACCTTTGTGCACAGGTCCTTGAGCAGAGCTGGGAATGGAGAGGGAGCAGAGCAGAGGAGAGGAGGTTGTGACAAGTTCATCTGCTTCTTGTGCTGAGCTTCTGGAAATTGTGTGAAAGGAGAATGGTGGCTTTGGAGCATCTCTTGGGATCTCACCCCTTGGCTTTTAGATCTCTGAAAGAAAATCCATCAGCTCTGCACGCAGGTCTGTGTGAGAGAAGGCGCCTGTCAGTCCCATGTGTGTGAAACCCCAGTTCAAAAATCCAGGGGTGATGTGCTGGGCAATCTCCAGCATTTCGTGGAGCTGTGCCACCCTTTGGCCCCTTCTCCCCCATCCCAGCCCTGAGGCTGAGCCAACATCCCCCTGAGCAAAACACAGGAGGCCACACTTTGCTGCCAAGCTGGACCGGGGGCTTTTCCCCAGGAACAAGCAGTTTTTTCCCCCAGAAACTGGGACTGCCAATCCCATTCCAATCCTAATTTCAAATGGTGTTTGCTCTCTCCCCAGATAATGTCATCCTAATGTTCTCCAAGGGGCTACTATTAATCTTGGTCCACAGATGGCTGGATCATGATGGGTGGGGGGAGAGGGGGGATCTGCAGCACACACTGATCGATCCCATGACAAAAAAGTGATGTGATTTATGTCCATATTACACCACATATTGGGATATTTCTACAGGCAAATACAAGTTTGTGCTCCCCCACAATGGTGTTGTTTCTTTAAGGAGCTGTGGAACACAATGTGAGATGTTTTATGGGGTGTAACCCATAAAAGGGGTTTTATGGGTCTCCCACCCATAAAAGGTGGGAGAAACACCTTCCTACAAACAGTGGTTGGAGATGAGGACAGGCCAATGCTCCTCCAGCCGTGGGGATCTAACACCCCCCCATCCCACTGCTGCCAATGCAAGGGATGTCAGGTCTCCCCACAGATCACCCCAATCCCTCTTCTTGAGGTCTGGACCCCTTTTCTCTCTTTATCCCCCAGAAAAAAGGCTTCATTTCCCTTTGCCACACCATGCAACTGAGATGAGCATCAGACAGCTCATCCCTTCTCATCCAGCATCCCTAATCCCACATCCTGTGGACACCCCCTGGAGCACAACACCCCTCCCATGTGCCAGTGCTGCAAGTCCCAGACCCACCTTGCGTGAGAGCCTCAGGTTCCAGCATGTCCCACGCTCAGACAGAGCTCACAGGGACACCCTTGGAGGGGTTATTAAATCAACAGTGGGATCCAGGCTCTTTGCCCAGACCCATCTCCAACCTCTTACAACTTCAGGGCTTCACAGACCCAGCCCGTGAGCCACTTGTGTTTTCGTCAGCCTGATAAAGCACCTCCCCTTGTCCTAGAGCATCACCTCGGGGGGTGTGAGAGCTGCTGCCTCCCCTCCAGAGGTCACTGCATTGCTGCACCCTGGGACCAGTCCAAGAGCTGTCAGAGCCACTGGAAAAACCCCATCGACATCAATCCATCCAAGACTCAAAAGGGGCTGTAAAGCCTGTGAGACCTCAGGGAAGGAGGATGTAAATAGAAATATTTTTCAAAATTTACGTTTTAAAGAAAGGTGATTTTCCAGGAACAATAAAAAACCCGCCAGCACTGCCTGTTGTAATGAAAATCAGGAGGTTGTTCTCCTGATCTCAGCAGACAGTGAGCACAGGGGGAAAGCTGTTGAGTTCTCAGCACAGACTTGGAGGATGGAGCAGAGGACATGTGCCAGAACTCCCCTCAGAGCTCAGGTCGAAGCCAGAAGACTCTTGAGCCCCACTGGCCTTCAAGTGAAATAAAGAAAAGCCAATAAATTCTATTTTTTGCAGCTTCCTCAAAATAACAGAGGTGGAGGACAATATGTGAAAGTTACTTCTTTGAAATGGGAGCCTAAAAAGGAGTAGCTTTATCTAAAGGTGGTAAAACAACAGAACTCAAATGGCATTCAAGCAGACCAAAAGCATGTTCCTCTGTGCTAAGAGCCTTAGAGGAGAAAGTTCTGGTTGGCAGCACCAATTTAAAGTGCAGCTTTAGAAAACAGTGACTTCAAGGTGGGTTTTTTTCTGCCTTTTATATTTTTTTTTTTAACATTTAATTACTTTGTCTTTTGAATGCCCTTCAAAAGCTTTACTTTCTCTATCCAGCAATTCTCACACGGTGCTTGTGCAGAGCCCTGTCGGCACTAGACTTGGGAAAAATAAAGTAAATCCACTTTTAATCTCCAGGGCTGAAGGTGTTGGGTTTTGTTTATATCACCACTATTTAATGTGGAATATTTTCAGCGCTCCTGATAACCCGGCTGAGGGTGTATCGATTTCTCCACCTCGTGCTATCAGGTGGTTTGTATTAAAAAAGAGATAACTCAGCTCTTTTCAGGTTGAGAGCCTGCCCATGTTTGACTGCTTTTTAAGTAGTGGTGAACCACCCCTCTTGCCCAAGAAGATCCTTTCAGAAAGTTCATAAATGAAAATTAAATGCTAAAAACCTCTCTGCTGAGTTTTGCAACAGTCCATTAACAGTAAAACAACCAAAAGGATTATTAACAGCAGCAAATAAATCAGTTTGGGAACTGAGATGTCAAACGTGGGGCTACATCCAGGGATTAGAGACACGTTTGTGAGGACAATGTGCAGTTTTAAAGCCTCTTGAGCAAGTTGGGGAATTTCTGTCTTGCAGCAGCCACAGCCAACCTTCAGACTCCACAGGTCTCTGACGATACCAGAGAGCTCAGCTCTGCTTCCCCAGCACAATTAACACACTGGACAGGTGAGTTTGGCAGGACTTCTCTTCCTTTCTGATCCCACACTGCTGCTTTTAAGGGGGAAGAATGTCCTGTCCCAGCAATTTCAGTGTTTCCCAGCCCAGCCTTTCCACTCTCTTACATCAGCAATTTGCAGCTTTAATGTCACGGATCTCTGTAATTACAACGAGGGGCACAGCGAAAACAAAAAGCAAATCTCAAGAGCTTATCAGCTTTGCTTCTTGGCATGTTTTGTTGAATACTCTGGGTTTAATTTCCTTATGTTTTTTCAGCAGGAGAGAAATATTTAATACAGAGACTCTAATTTGACCGTGACCTTCCCTGGCTGTTGCCTCAGCCCCGGGTGCTGTGGTGCATCCTGAGCTGACCAGGGGATCGGGACCAGGAGCACATCGTGGAGCAGCATCAGTCACTTCATCCACAGGCACATCCCAGAGCTCAGGGAATTCACCCAGGGCCTGAGCAGAGCAGACCTGGATGTGAAGGATCAGTAGAGTTTCTCTCCCTCTCCTTCTCTGGGGGCACATCTCAGCTTTCTGTCAGAAAACCAAGGTTTGGGGGAATTTAGGAAGAAGAGTTTTGGAAGCATGTGAGCATTCCATCAGAGTCACCTCTTGGCTCAGGAGGGATTTATCACAGGAGCAGGATTTATAGAAGAGCTGGGTAAAACCTCAGGGAAAGAAAACAAAACGTAGTTAAGTCTCCTGTTAAGGTCCTATTTTAGCAATTTTTGCTCCAATTCAGCATTTTGGGGCATCACCTGCCTTTGGCTCACTTTGGCTTCTCTGCCCTCCCGTGGGATGCAGCACCACCCGGCGCCTCTGCAGTGATGCCATTCTCATCTGACATTTCCCTTCCCTTCAGGTCCCCCAGCAGGTTCCAGCCCCTCCAGCTCCTGGAAATGATGTCTGGCAGAGTTTTTCATCCAGCAGAAAATGAGCAGCGGCCACAGGTCAGCTCTGCCCGTGGCTGCCCTCTGGATTGTTCCGAACCGACGGGAACCCAGAGCCCATTGTCACCCCCGAGCCCAGCCTGGTGAAACTTCAGTGCCTTTAGAAAAAAACAAACACTCTTGCTTTCTTCTCAGCATTTTAAAGAGGGGTTGTCAACAGTAGCAAGGCTTTAAGGAAGGAAAAAGGGCTAAAAATACCTCAATAAACCCAAAGTGCACGGGGGAAGCGCAGCTGGCGAGAGACAAGGGCACGGCGGCGGCGCACCAGCACGGGCTGCTTCTCCCCTCCACCAGCTTTAGTTTCATACCAAGGCTACACTGAAATTCCTGCTCAAAATTCTTCACCTGGGGGTGCTCAACGAGCAGCTTGTTGTGAGAACTCAAGAGCTGGAATGTTGGTAACATGGGTTAATTGTAATTGGGTACATAAATCCCAGCCCCCATTGCTGTCCACGAGTGCAACTCTTATAATCACGTTCTCGGTGCAAATATTTGTTCTCATGAATTCAAAATGATCTGTTAATATTTTTCACATATTTGTTGTTTTCTGGCAATATTCCTGGGATGATCTGCAGGAGCTGTTGGAGATGTTGAAGACCAGAGCGTGGGGCACTGAGGCTTCTTTAAACCAATCTCAGCACCTGAATAACAAAACTTGTCCGTCCTTGATCCCAACCCTCTGGTTTTCAGAGCAACTTTTTGATCAGCACAACCCCTCTATTACCAACCACTACACGGACTCGTGTTTCAAATTAGCCTCCTTATTAACATAAAAAAGTAAATAAAAGAACCACTCAGCTGGTTCTCCCAACCCAACCGACAACAAAAGCCCATTTACATTCCTATGCCACACTTCATTTTTTAACCCTCCTTTCATTTTTACAACACAAACCCAGTAATCAGGTATTAGTGCTGCCGTTGAACTTTCCAGAGGATAAAATGCCAGATGATAAAAACCCTCAGCTGCTGCAGAGACACACCCCTGCCCTCCCCGAGGGTCACAGCTCTCCTCGTGTTAACAAGGAGCACTTCTGGAGATGTGTCTTCTTTTGATCATTTGCTTTTGAAAGGGAAGGAAAAAGACAACCTCAAAAATTCTAAGGAGTTCATGACACACATGTGCTTTTATAGGAACTAATTGCCTGATACTGGAATCGCTGCCCCTCAAAGCAAGAGAGGTGACACAAACCCCAGGGACTGGAGCCAGCTCTGTTTTGGGGCTGCTGCTCAAAAACCAGTCAGCTCCACCCAAGCCCGGCTGCTCCTGAGCAGGGAATGGCCATGGGACAAACAGCTGATGGCAGAGGGGAAGAAACCCAGGAGAACTGACACGTCCCTTGTTCTCCTGCAGCAAATCTCCTCCTCTGAAGGACACCAGGGGAGATCGGAACAGAAGCCCTGCCTGGCAATAGTGTGTTCCTGATAAACTGGGGGAATTGGGAGACCTGGGCACGGGCTGTGGGATTCAGCCTTGATGAGGAGACAGTTCCCCCCTGGAGGGAGTCCAGGGCAGGGATTAAGGCCCTACTGCATGTACATGAACTAAATCCCCTGTGGGTCTGTGCTGGGGTTCCAGGGGGGTGGAGGTGCCTGGTCCTGGCACTGCTCCCATGCAAACCCTCCGTGGGCAACAGCCGGTTCCTCAGGAAGGTGTTTGCACATCTTTGCAGTTCACACATCTGGAGACACCAGGAACACTCAAATGGGGATCCTGACACACCTACAACCCACCAGTGGTGCTCTGCCCGAAGGATCAGCACCTGAGCTGGGACTGCAGCCCCACAGCACGACACAGGGCTCCAAGGCTGCCAGTGAGAGACAAACACCCTTCCTAGTCAAGCTGCATTTTTACCTTGAAAAGCAATTTGCAAACCCACGGAGCGATTCTGACGAGCCTCGCTGAAACCACACACACTGAGCTTGCAGGAAAGATGCTTTTACCGACCTGCCAGCCCTGGGATTTGGGTTGGATGAACTTCCTTCCACTTCATCATCATCATCAGGGATTAAAAGTGCTCTGTAACACCAGCTGGGTCTCAGATTTGCAGAACTCCAGTGGGTTTCAGAGCATGCAGGCAGCAGTGGTGTGTGTGAAACCTGCGTGGTGGAAGAACCCTCAGGAGCCCGGGCAGGTACCCAGAGCCCAAGTGCTGCACTGCTGTGATGGGCTTCCACTCTGCTCCATAAAACTTAAGGCTGTTGGGAAAAGCCAAAGAGAAAATGCAGCACCCTCTGTCTTCCTAAAGCCCTTCCCCAAAGGCTTGTGCAGGAATGAACCTGGCTTTGGAATGGGACAGCACCTGGAGCTTCCCCCCTCTCTCTTACTGCATTTTGGGGTTAATGTTTTCCTGTGGGTTGTTCTCGGGGGTGCAAAGCACCAATTAACCCAGGGCCTAATTCCAAAAAATGTATTTGTTTTCAAACAGACATTAAAAACTTCGGAAGAAGGCAACAAACACACAGGAAAGGAAGGAGAACTAAAAGGCTTTGGTTAGAAAATTAAAGTTGTTTGCCATGGCTTGATGGCTTAATCAGTCGATCAATATTGTTCACAGGGCAGGCAGGGAGGGAGCCATGAGCTGTGATGAAAAATGCATGAGGGGACAAGGGAGACCTGGGAGTAGAAAATTAAAAAGTCAGCCTGTTACATTTGTCCAATATTGGCAGAGAAATTAAAGTGGTTTGGGGAGGGGTGCGGGGAGGGAAAGGGGAGAGGCTGCAATGTGCTCTGCGAAGCTGCTGCGGGTTCCCTCCACCAGAGAAACTTTCACATTAATTAAGTTGCTTGCTTAGCAAAAAGATGGATTTTGTAACCTTTAGCACTTCCAAGCACCAGGAGCACAGCGGGAGGGGTTTGCCCAGGAGAAAATAAATGGGGATTTCTTCCCAGCAGGGATGTGATAGAGGAGGGGCAGGCTGGGCTCAGGGCAGTAACACCACAGGGCAGTGCCCAGGCTGAGGGGCTGCCCCTCTCCTGCAGCACCAGAGGAGCTGGCTGTGTCCCTGCATGAAAACAGCCACGCTGGGATGATGCAGCCCCATCACAGCAGCCCGAGCCACTAAAGCAGTTCTGGTTTCTGCACGTGGGTTCGTTCTGCAGCCTCACCTCGCAGAAATAACTTGCAGGAGAAATGCAGGTCTGGAAGATCCTCTGGAAGAGGTGAGAGCCAACCATTCCCTGTGGATCAGTCCTTGCTGTTTGCCTTAAGAGATCAGAGCTGCTTTAAAAGCTGCAGCAAACTCCAATGGCAAGAAAGAGCAAGGTCACTCAGCCGGCAATTCAATCACTTTTTGTCACCCCTTCCTTCCAACTAAAGGTGAAAACAAGAATGCCCAATGTGCAAGTGACAAAGCTGAGGAGGAACACTGGAATGCTGCACTGAGAGGGGCTCTGTAAACAGAAGTAACCTCCCACTTTCTATTCCCTCACATTCCAAGAGTGTAAAAGTGACTTCCCCATTTCTATCTCTCACATTCAGAACTCGGAGCACCTTCTCCTTCCCTTGGAAATCCACATCTCGGGGACAACCAGGCACTGCCAGGACAAGCAGCAGAGACAGGCACAGACTGCATCCAAACTGCTGGAATTCCTCAGCTTTGGAAGAATTTAGACAGCTGAATTCCACTACCCAGAATGCAAATATTCCAACCTGATTCCCTTGAAGGCCTGCAGGGACAGAAATCCCTGCTCCTCCCAGGGCTTACCAAGGGGAGAAGATCCCCTCGGCTGCAGTTTCTGGGGGAAGAAATGTGACAAACAGGTTTGTGTTGCACTTTCAGTTAAGACAATTATTTTTGCACTGAGGTACTTACAGTGAATTGTGTGACTTCCCATCAGACTCTCCAATTACAGGTTTAAAATTTCAGGCTCAATTAACACACAGACTTGGATGATGCTGTTTTCTGCCACTAATTATCTCCAAGTGCCAAGACACGATTCCACGTAAAACACTTCTGTGAACTTCAGGATTTGCTTTCTACACCATTATTTAAGCATGAACAGAACTGAGCAGCCAGCAGTGCCTGAGGCAGCCTGGATACCATATTATGACCTTTATATTAACAAAAAAAAAATTGCTTACACTATCAGAAACCCAGGCCTTCTAATTAGCACAGTAACGGGATGGAGAGCAGGGCTGTTTCTTTGCAAGGCTCGGGCTCATCGAAGATGCCAACGTCGTTCTGTCTTGGGTGATCTTTGGACTGAGGGGGCTGCTTGGGTCAAGGAACAGCACAAAAAGTTTTCATTAAGTAATTTAACTGCAGCTGGATTTGAAATGGCCATTATCCTGCTGCTATGGCAATTCTTGTTTGGTGATTGGGAGCATTATCATTAAAAATATGGGAAAAAAAAAGAATTAGATCCCATTACCAACATTTTCAAACACACACAGAGGCTCAGTCTTCACACACAGTGTTGTGTCTCCAAAGTTATGAACACATTATATTCTTTCAGTTCCTCTCTTTCATAAAGCCAGTCTTGCATGGATTTCTGTACCTAGAAAGCTGAAATTCCCACATCACACACTGTTCTCATGGGAAGGAGCTGCTGGCTGGGGGAGCTCAGAATATTGAAAATTAGTCTGCAGCACCTTCAAGCCAATGGATTTGAAAATGAACTGAGTGACAGAGGTTCTCCAGAGCTCCCCTCCTCAGCTCCCAAATCCAGATGATTACTGAAGCCTTTGTGGCTTGTAGAGGAAACAGGGTGTGCTGGTGGGGATGGCAACGGAATTCATCACATTTGCCATCAGGAGTCGACAGAGTGGTCCTCAAAAAGCACCAAAGAAGGCACTTTATGTGATACAACCCCAGGGCTGGGACAGGACCGGGGACCTTCTCTGTCTCTGGGGGAAGGGAAATCATCCAAGGCCCGCAGGAGCAGAACTCTCCCATCCATTCCAAGCACAGCAATTGCTGGGAGGGATTCTGCTCTCCTCCTGCGTGTTCCCTGTACATTTTAAATCACTGAGGAAACATTGTACGTCTGCACTGCAGAAACTGTGCTTGAGGGCTGAATTATCTCCCTGCTTTCAGTTCTCAAACATGACTGTCACTGCTCATCACACGTTTTCCAACCACTTAATACATGCAGATTTTGTTAACATTTCTCATTACAATTTTAGGAAAGGGAAACATCTGTTCCCCCCCTTGCCTTAGAAAGTACATTGCCTCTTCCAAGCTGCCACATGTCTTTGAAATTCCATGTTTAATCAATGCCATAATCTCTTCCCCAAAGATACCCCCAGCACTCAGAGAGGCAGCCCTGCAACAGCTCCCAGCCCCCACCACTTCAGCATGTTTAAGCATTTCCAGTTCTCCTGAAGAAAAGAGCAGTGCTGAAAAATCCACACCAAACCCAAGGGTTTTGTTGAGTAAAGAGCGAAACAAACAGTGCAAATCTGGGAATACAAAATTTATTTCAAGCTTATAAAAGTCTTCAACGTCGCAAATTCTGCCTCAAAACACAAACTGTACATGGGTGTTTTTATTAGGGTGTAGATCAGATCTCCCCACCCAGGCAGATCATTTCACATCACTCTCACACGTGCCTTGCAGACCAATGGCTTTTGAAGAGCCAAGTAAACGTGTTATTGCAACCCCAGTGCTTCCTGCAGGTGAAAGGGTCAGAAATGGAACCACCTCTCAAGCCCTCAGGACCCTGCCAGGAGCAGAGTGTTGGCTCCTCGTGGTCTCACCTGGGCTGTTACTGCCTGCAGGTGTCATGAAAAGCTTCCAGTGTTCGGAAGTCCCTCCACGTGGGTGGAAGGCCATCCTGCAGGAACTTCCCGCAGCGCTGGCACGGAGCCTGGAACAGCTTTATGTAACTTCTTAACCAGGTCTAAAAGGAAAATGGAGAGAAATTTAAGAAAACTGGCTGTGGATGTTCCCCTTTGTCATCATTCTTGTCAAACAGCAGCAGCAAGGACAGAGGATGTACTTTGGCGAGGCCCCAGTGAGGTACACGGTGGTTTTATAAACAGAAACACACTGAAGATTACAAGGTCAGTGTGTAGCTGAATTCCCACTTTATTAATCATCTTTTGCTTTTGCAGTCACTTAAGCAAATTTGTTAATAAAAATTCCTGCCCTCTGAGTTTGCAGCTTGAGAATCACGAGGAGGGGCAGGTGTTGTAATACACCTCATATTTTTCACCAGAATATAATTGTTCCTGTCAGTGCCTTCTTCAAGTGAGCATGGGTTTGTTCCTTCCTATGATCATCCATCACCCCCTGCTGCAACCACACTGCAAAGGGCTGGACTCCTCAGAGCTGGAGACAGAAGGGATTCCACATCCAGCCAACAAACTTCCCCTGTAATGTGATTTTAGGATCAATACTCATTGGTCATAAAAATACTGAACCATTTTAAACCCGATTACACCAATGACTACACATACAAAAGGCTGAACAACACAAGAGTGAGTTCATATGTTCCCAGGTTCATATGTTTCTGCCTCTAAGTGGGTGGTTCCCATTGCCATCCACAGCAATGAGAGTTTACATAACCCAATTCCCAACTCCAAGAGATCCACAACCACAAACCCCCCAGACCAGCAGATTTATGCTGTGAGGGATGCACATGAATCTTGTCATTTCAAACCCTACTGAGTTACATCGATAAGAGAAAATTGTTCTCTGAAGAAGAAGGTCAGCTGAGTTTATTGAAACAAATCCTTCCCTCTTCATCAGAGGCTTCTCTATAGCAACCAAACCCTTGGCTGTCAATAACCCTCCTCCAGAAGAACTAGATCTTCTCTGGGTTGAGCAGTAAATGCAGGGACAAGGGCAACACAACTCTGCAAGTAAATTGCTGTTATTTACTTCAGCTTGGATGGGCTTTGCTTGCACTACACAGAAATCGAATTTTCTGAACCATAACACAAAAATAGGTAAATGAAGTTAAATTGTGTGTTTGAGACATCTGTTGACAGGTAAAGAAAAAAAAACCAAACAAGAATGGGTTCTTCACTCCCATCAGAAAATGAGGGCTTCAGAACATGTGGACTGCACAACTGGCATGTGGCAGGCCCAGCAGACTGACACCTGTGCTGCAGGGCTGGGTTGGCTTCATTGGAGATTTCCAGTGTTCTCTCTGATCAATAGGACTGCTCCTTGACTCCCACAAACACTCATTTCCAGAAACAGGTGGGACATGGATCCCATCAGGAGCAGCTGCTCTCACCCTTTCAAAACCTATTATTTTAAGATGCTCTCCAAGGCCTTTGCAAATCTCTCCTCTTAAGTGGCCTTTTTATTAAACAGCCAATCCAGCATGGCAAGGAGGGGAAGTGGGCTGTTCTGAAATCAAACAGTGGAAATTCAGGATGTAAAGATTGGGAATGGCAACACTGGACTGCAGTTTTCCAAAGTCTCAGTTGCATTGCTCCAGGTGAAGGGGTAACAGAAGGGAGGGGAAGGAAGGAAAATCTGAATCGCAGAGAAAACCTCTCTCAAAAGTCTCCCTTGGAGACTGTAGGAGAGAGAACAGCAAGAGTCTCCACTGCCAAAATTTATCTTGGTAGAAGGAATTCTGGATCATGAATCCTTCTTCTCACCCTCTGATTAATGGGGCTGCTTATATACAAGTTTATTTCACAAATACAATTCTAAATAAAAACAAAATGAACAGTGATAAACCTAAATTGCATGTCAAGCAGAATAGTATTGAATTAATTTTATTCAGTAAGAAAAGACCTGAATATTCCAGTATTTCCTTGATTCTCCAAAGCACCTGCTGCTCTGCTGGGCAAGTACATGCAATTCTTTAGGAACAGACTTTGGATTGAAAGCGGATACAGAAAAATGGAACCTCCCCAATGCTCTCCCCATCCTCTCAATAATGCCCATCACTTCCCTTACTGGACAAGCTGCCTCAGCTGGAATACACCAACTGGGAATTTCCTCTTTCCAGGGAACTTCCAGAGGAGCATTTTGTACATGCAGAGCTCGACTGCTGATGCAGCAGGACAGTGGGAAAGGGCTGGGCCACAAGGAAAGAGTTTGGCTGGGACAGTTTTCCCTCCTGCTGTGCCAGATGACCCAGACCCTCTGCAAAGAGGAATCATGAAGCTGATACTGAGACCTGTGACAGAAAAGCCACGTACAGCTCAATCTTCTAACACTAATAATCCCAAGATAATGACAATGAGCTCCCCATCCCTGTCCAGGTACGAAAGACATGGAATTCCATTCCCCACTGTCCAGCTTATTTAAACAGGGGAAATGACAGCTCTGTGAGAGCTGCCTGGTGTCAATCACTGTAAGCAAATCCAAATCCAGCTGCAAAAATGTATTTTCCAACACACTCACCATGAAGGACCTGACCACCACATCTGGCATCTGAGGCAGCTGGTAATGCAGCAGGGCAGTGGTTGCATGATCTGTCACCTGCATCAGGCAGAAGGACAAAACACCTTTATTCCTTCTCTATTTCAGTCAAAGCAGTGTTAGTATGCAGGAAAACTGTACCAGTTCCATGGGGAAGCAGCAAACCAAGGAGCACAAGGATTACTCAGCTTCATTTCCTCTGAAACCAGGAATCAATTAATATGATTATGGTTATAAATACTTGCATTGCTGAAAGATTTCTGATAGAAAGCTTTTTAATTTCCCAGCCAGAGCCATAACAAGATCACACACCTGGGAATTACAACTGGGCACAAAAGATATGTAATAGGTATAATAAATACAACTATTTACAATACACAAGAATAATTACAAGCAATTAGGAAAACTAATAATTTCTTTTAAAAGACTGTAACTTTTTAATTATTCTGGAAGGAGCCAGTTTCTGACAGCTACTATACAATTCTCTAACAGTATCCAGCCTGTCAGCTTCCTCAGTCATCAGTACAGGCAAGAGTTTCTGCTTCTTAGAAATTCTAGGCTGAATGCAGAAATTCTTGGAAAAATTCCTTGGGCTGGACTGTTAAAGAACTCAAACCAACACAACCACGAGAGCTCTTTCACATCTTTTAACTGGTAAATGTCCTCAGTAATATCAAAGTATCGAGCAAAACACAGGACTTTAGAGAGAGTGATTACATGGCTCTCGTTCTAACACGAAGCAGTGGTGCTCTTCTCAGGGCTGGACTACACGTTCCTCAGCAAATTCTGAGGAAGGCAAAGTGTAAACTGAAATTCCCACTGCTATTCCCACCTAACTCCAGCTGTTCCCAACTCCCAGCAACGGGAGTTGTGCTGTGTCACAGCTTTCTGTGGCTGGATTTTGGTAGAAGGGGGGCTGTCCAGGGTGGTTTCTGCCCCTGTGGAGCCAAGGACAGCCAGCGCCAGGAGGGACCTCCTGCTGGTGGCCAAAACTGAGCCAATTAAGAATCCCAGTCCCAGCTCTGGGATAACATATTGAAGAATTCAGGAGTGTGGGGCAGTTGGAAATTCCAGCCATGGGATAACAACACAGAGACCAAGGTGGGAGCAGAAGGAGGAGAAGGAGGGACCCCACAGGAGCAGGGGGGGAAGGACTGAAAGCTGTGCCCCCCCTGCAGCCCATGGAGGACCATCAGGGTGCACAGACCACCCCATGTATCCCACAGGTGACCCCCAGGACAGCACACTGAGCAGAACTGCTGTCTGAGGGGTGAATTCACATCAGCAATGGCAGAAACAACAACCCACTGCAAACCCTCCCCATTCCCCGCTGGTGTTTTTAAGACTGATTTATTTCTTGCATTTTAGTTCTTGTCAGTAATAAATTTAAGTATTTAGCCACTCTGAGTTTGTTTTGCCATCATCTTTCAGATGTTTTTTGCCTTTTCTCCTTTTCCTTTCCCTCTGGGAAAGGGTGGGGGGGCCTGGAGGTTTGGGTGGACACGGGCTGAGAACTGCCACATGCTGGAACACCCCAACTTTCAGTGAAGAAAGAGATGCTCATGCTTGAAGCTCCTCAGGGAGGGGGATCTGTCAGAGAGAAGCTCCTGAATGAAGCCCTGGCTGGCCAGGCTGTCACTCAGAGTCCCAACTTCATGGAGCCCCCACACCCCCAGCCTGGCCCCTGCTGGTTTGGGATCCCCTCTCACATGACCCGCTCCACGAGCTGCTCCCTTCGGCGTGGACAAGGACATGTGATTCTGACACTTGGGAAGGAAAACTTCTGGGGCTCTGCAAATCCTGGCTGAGTTGGGGAAAACGTTCACAAAATGGACCTCAGCCTGTTGCAGCCATTTATATGATAGCATCTTAAAAAGAAATATCAGAAATAATGGGATTAACAGTGCAGGGATAGCACAGAAGAACTCAGACCAGGCATTGCTTATAAACACATCTCATGGAGTGTTCAGAAGCCAACCCAAGCCCTAACAGCTATCTGAATTTTTTTCTTTTAAGATGGTGCTTTTGTAGGATAGTACCAGACATGTCAAAGAATAGAAAGTTCTGAGGATATTTATGAGCAGCCGCTCTCCTTCTGCTGTATTTCTACTTCTAACAAACCCTGGTTTGTTTTGTTTTTTCCTCAACAACAAAGTTGTTTTCTCTAGGCACTGAAGAAAGTTGCTTAAAAAAAATAAAATCTGCTATTAACAAATTTAAATTGACTGGCCACTTTGGCAAAGTTACCCATATGCTGTTCCTATTGTAATGTAGAGCTAATGAGATTCCTTGGGGAGATAAAAGCCATCCCGGCATTGCTGGAACACTAATAATGCTTTCTGAACAAAAAGGCAGCCATTTCTACCATAAGCAGCTGCTGATATCTAAAAAAGATCAAAGTGGGTGTCAAATATGAGGAAGAGGAGTAGGGGAATGAGCCCGCTCCCTCCCCAGCCCAGAAAAGAGCTGGCCAATGGACAAACTGGCCAGGGCATGGGAGGGAAGGGAGAATTAAACTCCCGCAAGATAAGAGAGATGGTGAGAGAAAACATCAACTGGGCAAGATTAAAAAAAGAAGAGGAAAAAGAGAAAAAAAAAAAAAAAAAGGAGGCAAGGAAAAATAACCCCAAAAGATCAATACCCAGCTTTACTGATGGCAAGAGGATTTCACACCAAAGCAAAGCAAAGCAAAGCAAAGCAAAACAAACTGCATATGCGCCAGCTCGCTTAAGGGACACACTTTTCTTCCAGCCAAGCTGGAATCGGAAACTAATTTATTCTGGGTGTGGGATGATATTTTGTGCATTTCAGGGGTTTATTTTATTAACTTCACTTTCATGGCTCTGCCTTACCCACCACTATCTAAGTTAGGGGCCACTGTCTAATTTCTCTACCTCTTCTTACAGGGGAACCTGTTCTGGAGAGCACACATCGATTGGGACTGGGCTGCTGCTCTGGGCCTTGAAATAGATTTTCAAGAGATCTTGCAGAAAAACTCAATATCTCACAATTCATCTACTGAAAAACACTTGCATTTCTGGTCTGGAAAAAAAAAAAAAAAGGTAAAACAAGGCAATCTCCTGCAGCACAATTTCTGCTAAATAAAATAGCTGTTGTTTAACTAAGCACTTGGAGACTGAGCAAAAGAGACTTCAGTTACATGGGGAAAAAATTCTGGCATAGAGACTCAATTTTTAACAGAAAGGGCTGTAATGCACTGGAACAGAACTGCTCTGCTGGAACGTGCTTTCCAAAGGTACATGTCCAGAAAATGGCTTCATTGGGCTTTGATGACACTGGTTAGTCATACAGCACTCCCAAAGCTGGAAAATCCATTAAAAATTACAGTTCTATATTTCACAGGTGGAGAAAACTGAACAAGTGCTTCCTGTCACTGGGATAAGCAGAACAAAAGCCAAGACCTAAGATTCAGCTTTGCTCCACCACAGGCCAGGTATGTTCCATGGGTGCATGAACCTATCCTAAAAACTAAATCATAAAAATACAAACATCACATGATTGAAATAAAACAGTTCTCTCTCTCTCCTGGTATTTTATCTCACTGCCAGAAAACACACTTTTCAAAAGCAGGTGCAAAACTTATCCTTAAGAGCCACAACTTTTCTTGTCACTTATTACTGGTTTATTCTCTCAGGGCCCTGATGATGCCTTCTAATATAAAGGGATTCTCTAAATCCCCTGGAAGGGTTTTTAATTTTTTTTTTCTAAACCCTTGTAAGTTCATGGCCTTACCAGTAGCCTATAGCAATGAGCTCTGGAGGCTGATCACAGCACTGAGAGAAAAAGGAAAAAAAGAGGAAGTTATTTCATTAGTGTTTAGATCTTTTACAGTGTGGAAGACTGCACGAGTGCCTTTGCTCATTCCCAACGACTCCCATTACTCCATCTTCTCTCCAGGAACACACCTGAGTGTCTCTGGAGGGAATGTGGTGCTGGAAGGGTGAAGGATGGAACAGACACTGAGGAACTCACACAAATCCTTCACACACCCTTCCCCACTCCCAGGTCAGGAAAGCACTACCAGACTTCTCTGAGGGGTAGGATTTATCCTTTGTTTTCAGAGCTTCAGTTATTATTTTGCTTGTTCTGCTTATTTGGACTGGGTCACAGAGGTTTTATTTTGCCCAAGGTCTTTGAACAGAGCAGGGACTGATCCTGCACAGGTGACCCTGGAACAGTCCATCTCCTCTCCTTGAACAGGCAGCAGCAGCAGCCCAGAATTTCTCATGCATGCATTCACCCTGCATGTGATTTCACTCTGAGATTATTGACAGGAATATATCTTCATACATTACAATATAGATGTGTCCTTGCAGTGGTGAAAATGCCACAACTGGGATCACAGAGCTCACAAACAGTTGGACAGGCACAAACGGCTCCTCGGAGTTTTGGTTCAAACGTGCTTTGGGGAGAAGCACATCAAGCCAAAACAAAACCATTCTGTGGCATGATAAAACTGGTATTTAGGTGAAAATAAGGGTCAGTCTCTGAGATCAGAAGGAAAACTATGGGTTTAAAGCCTTTACATATGACTTAAACAGCCAAAGTGATCACAGGACACAGCAACACCCGCTATGCTGCTCTTAACTGAGCAGCTTGATAAATGACAATATGTGACACCATCTCCCAGTCTGATCCACTATGTTTTTCCACCTTTTTTGAATTCAAAATTATGAATATTGCACCATTCTCTAGAATATGTATTTTTTTAACCCTCTGCAAAAAGAGCTGGAATTATGCAGCCCTGATGTATACTCTTCTGCCCACCAAGGTTTAAGCCCCCAAATCTTTCCTTATCTCCTGTTTTATTCCTCGTCTTGTGTTAGTGGATCAAGAGACATGAGCTGTTAAAATAAGGAGGTTTAAGATGAAAACAGCTGCCACTCCTGCAGAGCTTAAATGTCACTCCAACGTGGAAGTCTGAAAAACCTTTTCTTTGCTCCTTGTGCTTCTGCCCTTTCAGCCTTCCCTCTCTAATTTCCCAGCTCCATTCTCTTGAATCTTACCCTGCTGGTCTATTCAATGCCAATAAGGCTTATTCACCCCAGGACCAGCCTCAAGGAGTCTCCAGGGAACTGGGAAAATCACTGTACACTTTAACAGTAATGGGCCCTCTGGGAGCTGGCCCCCAGATTGCACACACTCGGGTATCCTGCCTAATAAGGTGAGAGAAAAGCCTTGCTGACACAGCCAGTGTTTGCAAACAAAGAGTCAGGACAAATTTAGCTTCGTTTGACAGGGTTGGATTGAAGATCAGAGGTCTCTAGTCTTTAACCTAGAAAGTCGTGCTGCAGCCCTTGAGGATTTGACAGGCCTGCAGCTCCCCCAGGCAGGGATCTGGTGAGCTCCAGATGTTGGAGCATTATCACTGCAGACAGGGCTGAGAACCTGGGCCAGGTTTTGAAGAGAAGCAGCCCTGCCCTTCAGAGGGGTGATGGCTTTTACAGCAGTGAGGGCAGCAGAGGGAAAGCGCTGCCCAGGCTCCTCCTCCCTGGTTTCCCTTCCCAGCACAGCTGTACTGGTGACTGCCACGAGAAACACATTCCAGGAACATTCAGATGTGCTCTGACACCTTCACTGATGGCTTTTGTAACGGCATGGAAACATTTGCTCTGAAGATCCTGTGTTGCAGATCCTACACTAGTGACTGTAATAGTTTCTGTAACACTATTTTACCTATTTCCTTCATTTTGCTCCTGGTAAATCACTGCTCCTGGCTATTACAAATAGACACAAGTGAAGCCTCAGAGAATAAAATCAAACCAAGCCCAGCACCACAGAGAGAAAACTGACTATGCTGAACCACAGCACTTTTATCACCTGTTTTAAAACTTGACAGAGGTCCTGGACTTAAATTCTTCAACTCTCAGCTCGACTCTGCAGAATCTATTGATTAGGAAGTGATACCCCCTTGCATTTTTATCACCTTTCTCAGGCAAGCACCTGATTGCACCAGGCAGCCCCTTCTGTGAGAGCTCCAGCAAGTATTACCCCAGCCTAAGGGATGCAGAAACGCATCCAAAGGGAGCTTAAGTTGTCCAAGGCAACACAGTGACACAGCTGGGAAAAAAAAAATCTATATAACTGCTATATAAAATCCCACAGATAGCTGTTCAACTGGTTACAGGCCCCTCTTCCTCTGAAGTCTTTCTGGATTTTTATTTTTTTTTTTGTAAATGTTAAAACATTTGATATTATTAATCAAGTGAGAACTGGAAAACAGGAACTTAACATTCAGGTCATATCATATTTTAGAGAACTAGAAAGAGAGCAAAGATTCTTAGTTGTCCATTCTGCAGCCACAGAGGCAGCAGTAGGAGGGGCATTTCATGTTTTCTCACTGACCTCTTCCACTCCGGATTTGAAGGCATTACCTGGACCTGAAGAGAAATTCCCTCTACTTATTTCTGCTCCTGGAGTCCTTAATGTGGACATTTAAGCAAACTGTACATTTACTCTGTCACTCTGCTATAGACAATTAAAATTATATCACCAAAACCTCATGATTTATTATCATTGACCACCAATTACAGCAATACCATTTCACCCTTCCAAGTTATCCCAAACCAAAACATCCAGGAAGACAAATGAGTGTCTGGCCAAATGCACACAGTGGGAAATTGAGATGATGGCAAGTAATTGCAGAACCTTCCATTTCTTCCACTGCAAAAGTTACTTTAAAGCACACTGATAAACAAACGCTGTTTTACTTCCTGCTCTATTACCCTGCTTGATGCTATTAAAAAAAAGACTATTTAATCCACCAATCTCTGGGATAAAGAATCAACTGCAGTGAAATTTCACTTAATACTCAGCAGAGAGGGAGTAACCAACCTGCCCAAGAGTGCCCTTTCATCTCTGGCAGGTTAAAATCACAGGTCAAATGCCTTCCCTGCTGACTGCATGGGCAATCTTGGAAGGGAGATGCACAAATGCAGTCAATATGCCCCATTTTTGACCCCTGTTTTTACACCCTTTGGAGTCCCTGACCCCCATTTGCTTCACAAACTGCAAATGCAGATGAAAGGAAGCTGAAGACTCCAGTTCCTTCAACTGTGGCTTGAAGGTAAGGAGACTGGAACTGAAACCAGGAGCAATCTGAACTTACATCATTTTGACAAGTGGCTTTCAAAGAGAAATCTTCTCTTCCTTGAAAATAGTGAGATACAGATCTTTCTAAAATACACTTCAACCTTCTCAGTGGTTTTATTTTTACTGCTCCCATTTTCCCATCCATCCATCCATCCATCCGTCCGTCCGTCCGTCCGTCCGTCCGTCCGTCCATCCATCCATCCATCCATCCATCCATCCATCCATCCATCCATCCATCCATCCATCCATCCATCCATCCATCCATCCTCCCTCCCTTTCTGGCATGGCATTCAGAAGTCATTCCTTTTGCTTCCACCACCATGGGAAGAGATGCAGGCAAAGTAACATCATAGACAGAAATGTCCCAGCTCATTTCGGAAAGCGAGTTCTGCTGAGTTATTAAACTCACACCCTGAGGAGAGGGGGGGCAGTTAACCCCAATGAAAACAACAAAACAAAATTCAAATGAACCTGAAAGAGTCCTTCCTTTCCTGAAAGATTCAGAGAAAGAGTGCCTGAAGATTCCTCATGAAATTTTAAGGCTAGTGGAGTATTATCTCCAGTTCCCCACTCCAAACCATGGACTGGAACCGTGATGGGAATTAAATCCAAATCAAATAACAGCAAAAGTGATCTTTTCTACTCACAGTTTTCCATCATTACAGATTATTATTTGTTATTTGCAAGTTGTGATGACAAAGAATAAATTCTGAATTTTTTAACATAAGGGCCCATGTATTTAAAATAAACTCCACATACCCAATATGTGTCTCAGGTAGAGAGAAATGATGTGAGACTTACCTTCTGAAAGACTTGATAGTTGGATTTAGACCATATGTCAAGCTACAGAAATAAATAATAATAAAAAAAAAGTTATATATTACCACACCTAAGGAAGCAGCTGTTCAAATTAAAAGAGCAAACAGATCAACACAGACATGGCTCTCAGTTCACTATTCTGACCCATTGCCTTCACCTGCTGCAATCCAAGAAAGGGAATTAAAAATAAAAGATTTTCTTTGTATTGCAATGAAGCATGAACACAGTTCAGCACAGTTTCAGTAAAAATATTATATATACAAGACCTGTTGAATTAATGTGCTCTCTTTAAAAAGCAAAATCTTCATTTGTATGGGGTTGTGGCTGATCTATGCAAATATTCAGCAGCTTCAGCCTGTTTCGAAAATGAGGGCATTTTTACTGAGTTTATGCTTGTCTTGTGTTGAATAAGTGATTCAGTTACAAACGACACAAAGAACGTTTAGCTCAATTCAGCCAAAGCTCTGGTCTATTGGGGCTAAATAAAACATCCCTTAGGAAACTGCATTTACATTTGCAGACCAAAACCACACTAAAAGAGATTCAAGGTTGTAGAAAACCGCACACATCCATGACTTAAAGGTGTGCTCAGCTACACCCGAACTGAAAGAACAAAAGTGAAGTGCCAGATGTTTTAGCCCCCAGCAGGTAAGGCTGGGTTACAACCCTCGGCACACAACCCAGGGGCTCACTTGTTAAACAATTATCACTGACGAGCTAATGGCTCCTGCAGCCCAGCCCTGTGTAATATCTCGTATTCTGACAAGGAAAAGCAGCAGGAAAAAAAAAAACAAAAAACAAAAAAACAAACAAACAAAAAAACCCAAAACAAAAGGAATTTCCAGTCCCAAGGCTTGCAAATCACTTCTTTTGCTAGAGATCCCAGTGTACTCAACAATGACATATGCACAAAACTTCTCACAGGAAAGGTGTTTGATTCAGCATTAGCATCTGATCTTAGATTAGAAAGAATAAGAAAGATTTTGGAATGAATTCATGAAGAAGGGTGGCTCCTCCAGCACCTGATACCACGGCTGGCCATCATCCCAAAGTGGGGGTTTATCTGCTTCACTGGGACAACTGACTACTTTAATTCTGACTTATGCACCCATAAGTTCTAACTGAAAGGCATGAGAAGAGTCTGAAGTTAAAGAAGTCATGTGAAGTGAGTAAAACACGTTACAGGGGGTGAGCAGAGAGACGAGGGAGGATCTGAACCCACATGATTAATTCACAATGCTAAAGATGTTCAGAATGCTAAAACCCCTCATTCTTTCAAGACTAACACTATTAAGTGGCCCATGTCCAATTACTGGCAGAGCTGAGACTGTTGTATCCCCAATCCTCAGCCTGGACAGGAGGGGATGTTAAAGACTTCAAAACTCCCTTCAGGAGGGACGTTTCCTGGCTCAGCACTGCTGACCTTGCCGTGAGACAAAAGGCAATGTCTCAGTGCCTTTCCCAGGCTGAATGAAGACACAAGTACCCCGAGGCACAGCTCTACAAACCTTTCCACAGCTCCCGGCTCTTGGGGTGGGATCAAGAACCTGTGTGAACATCAGCACTCAGGGGGCTCAGCCCAGACTTGGACCCAGGATTGATTCACATGGTATTATTTGACCTGTGCCTGCTGGGAAGGCACGGCCATATTACAGAAGTCTACATTTAGAAATAAAAAATGAATGTACATTTTTTAAAAAAAAACCCCTGTTTTCACGTCATTTAAGGCTTTCTTTGACTGCAGAGCTGCTGTAATTGGAATATATATATGGTTTTGCTAATCTCCACTGATCAAACCAAGTATGTGATCCTCTCTAGTTAGACTCAAAAAAAGTCCACTTCAGATGGTGCTTTGAGTCCAACAGGTTCTGAATGTTCATTAGCTGGCATGGAGATGGAAAAGCTGAAAAAGTAATGAATGCCTGTCTTACAGACATGATGTTCTCCATGTTAAAAAAAAGGAAGAAAAAAGAAGAAAAGAAAAAGCCACCAGCTCCCCCCCTCCATGCATACATCCTAAACGAGTGCCCACCTTTCCCCCCAGACTGAGGATTAAGGTAGGGGCAGATTAAAGAATGCATCGTTACAGGTCTATTATTCTCCAACTTTTCACTTTCAATCAAGACACACATTTGTAACTAAAAAAAACTGCTGAAAGCACAATTTCAGGGCATCCTCTGCATGTGAATTAAACTGGGGCTTTTTTTCCCAGTGCCCCCTCTCCCCACCCACCCCCAGCAGCTGTAACAAGAGGCCACTTTCTGAAGGTCGTCTGAACGATTTCAAAGGCAATAACAAATCAGAACGTTCCTGCATCTGATATCAAACAGGTCCGGTGCCAACACTTATTAGAGAAATCAGATTCAACCCCCCCTTCACCCAAACACACACACAGCCAGCTTTGAAGTGGTGAGAATGCAGGGAGCAGAAATTACCCGAGAGACAGCTCTGCCTGTCTTTGAAGCTTTCCTTTGATACGACCATTTCTTTTCCTCTCTTACGCTGGGAGGCTAAAAGCTGCCTTTTCTTATTGATATGGGGTAATTAATGAAGCCACAGCATTAACATAACCCAAGTTCCTCAACAGGAGAATTCAACAGAGACACTTAATGTTAAGTCCAAGGGATGCAAAAATAAGAATTTGGCAGCGATGTGAAGCACCCACTCTAAATATGCCCTGTGGTTCTTGGCCTCTACATATGCCAAAAATTCCCAGAATGTTTTTATTTTTTAATTGGCAGACCAGGGCTCAGCAGACCATACACCCTGTGAGGGTGAGCTGCATGGCTTCATTTACTCAAGAATGAGGACAACACTAGGAAATAATTGCTATCCATGGTTAAATTCCAGTGCACAACGAGCATGTCACAGTTTGAAATGAAGGGTGGCACAGTGCCATCACTAAAATCACATGGCTCTTTAAAATGCAGCAGTCTGTGGTGGGCATGATGGGTTAGGATGGTGAGCAGAAGACTGCAGAGTGAGCAGGTACAGCACCTAGACATGTCAGAGCCTGCCAGTTCTCACCTATTGTTTTTGCAAAGTGTCACCAAAAATGTCAAAGTTATGCAGCTGGCAACTGGCAAAGACATATTCTGCAGGGTCTGTGAATAATTCATGAGAGAAGTACATGAAGCACTTAAGGAATGCAATGATTCTGTCTGTATAAGCAAAGCTTGAAAATAAAATGCCAGAATGGTGTTCTTGTTTTACTCACTGCAAGCTTAAAATTTCTATTTTTTCACCTTAATTTTGAAAGTATTTAAATCCATTAGGGGGAAGACCCAATTTAACAAGACTTCACAGCAGAAACCACGTGAAGCTTTCATGTAAGTGCCTGTCAAACTACACAGCACAACGTGTGAGGGCACAGCAAGATAAAGCAACTTGGAAAATGCACTGTCAGCTTTCCTGGGTCTCTGCTGGGATGCCACTGTGCAGTTCCACAGCTAGAAAAAACACCCATATTTGAGTTTTTTTCTAGACTTGCCTGACTAAAGGACCAGCAGGCTACCAACACTTCTGCTCTTTGCACTCACTTCTTCCCTTTTTAATCCCCAGTAATGCAAAATTTGCAAAAACTGTGTATTTTCAGGAATAAATGACTCTTTACCAGCAAGGAAACCTTTGGCCTTTCTGTGCACAGCCCATTTCTCACAGTCTGTGTGACCAGTGATGCCCACTTCTGCTTTTGCTGAATACATCTGGTTGCCCCAAACCTGCCTGTGCTTGAAGAAAGTCTCCCACTGAACTCCACTTTTGTCCCTTAAAGGACCTTTCAGCTTGTGCAGTTTGGAGGGTGACTCAGCACATCCTCATCCAGCTGTTCAGGTGTAAAGAAGCCCAAGGACTTACCCAGTATCCCTTCCTCAGCGTAGCTCATAGAACAGACAGGCACTTCAGCATTGCCATATTGCATGATAGCACCTAGTTCATCTTCCCACTGCTGTTTACAAACATTAAATGCTTCCTGGGAATATATAAGCTAACTCCCAAATCAACAATAACTTTAAACTGCTCACTGGAAAAATGATCACCTCCTGCTGCATTCCTGACGGTTCTCCATATTTCTGGTATTTAATAAAGATGATACTCACTGATGTTTTCTTACTCTCCCCTGTCTCTCCTGAATGCCAGTGCATTTTTCATGCTATCAGGCTACAAACTGAGAAGTCAGTATGGTGAAACCTCACTGAAGTTCTTTCCCAACAGCATCTGTTGTGACAGGGAAGGAATTGCAACGGACCGTGCCTGTAACTGACTGTAATCACTCATTCCCAGCAGGCACAATAAGGAAAGCAAATCATTGTGAGAGCACAATCTTATTCTTATTCTCCAATTACCAGTGTAGTTAATTAGGGGAAAAAAAAAAAAAGGAGCTCACTGTTTGTCAATATGGGCTCCAGTTGGCAAAACTAGCAAGCTACGCGTTTATTTAATCTTCCAAGCCAAATTTACTCATGATTTAAGTGGTTCCAACTCCCATTCTACTTAAGTCAAATGAGATGTTCCTAATTATACCTAAAGCACAGTCTTTTAGGTTTGCAAAGTCCCTGGGATGCCCAATGGAATAGCAAAGTGCCAGGTAAAGGTCACAGGAGGGCCACTCATGGGAGCAGCCACACAGGCCAGCTTTGGACACAGAGAGCTGAATCGGGAGAAAACAGTTTCCCCTGCAGAGTGGCTTAAAGCAAGAAGACAAGGCAGATGTTACCAGTGCTGCTCTGGAGGAGCTGAACTGCTCCCCACTGACAGCAGGCAAAGGTTAGTGCCCCATGCCCAGAGCTGGGCTCGGCAGGTCCTGCTGTCCCCTCGCAGTCAGCGATGGCACAGGAGCAGCGTGGGGCTCTCGGGAGAGTTCACCTTGAGCTGAGCAGAAGCCCAATGCCAGATGCTGAGTTTCAGAAAGGAACTCCTTACTTGGCTTTTCAGCACATAGAGCATTATTGTATTTCAAGGGAGCTTCAAAGGAAACTGGATTCATCAGAGACAAGGAGCACACCCAAATGAAGTGTGACACAGGAATCCATCACCCACTGTCACCGCTCTTTCAGCAGACTATTATTTCACTTCCACGCAGAACTTGGGGTGAAGAGGGGCTGGGGCTGTAACTGTGCATTTCTATGCTAATACACAGGGATTACAGAGCAGCTGCTTCTGTGGCAAACTGGTATTTAAACCTGCATATTTGAATAATGCAAATCAAAATCAAGCAGTTTTTATTTTACTGCCTCTTAGGCCAGTCCCTTGCCCTTGGACGGAGAATGTCTCACCTGGGAAATACAGCTGCACTGTTTCCTCCAGCAGTTCAGCTCCTGGTCTTTTCAGTGAGCACAGGCTCAGAGCCACTCCACTCTGGGCCAGTACACAACCTGCTTCTGTGTGCTAAAACAGTTACCACTTCTGAAAGGAAAAGAAGTCTCGCCTCATTATAACATGGCCTACGGGTGCCAAATAGTCATCTGGATATAATGAACTTTTTATTTTAAAAGGCTTCCTAATCAGAAGAGAAGGCTCCAGAGAGACAATGTGAAACATGGAGGTATTTAGTGTTGTTACTGCCAACGCAGCATCCTGGCGGACATCCCTGTAAGAGAGACCATTCTACTCTGGAAGGAGAACCAAGTGGAGCTGAAGGCCGTCAGGTGCTGTTAACATCTCCTGATGCACTAAGGAGAACCATATGGAGGGTGTGCAGGCACAGGAAACCTCAGGGTTCAAGCAGGGTGAACTGCTCACAACACAAAGCACTTGTGGAAACAGGTAACACTTCTTTAGTAGCTGCTGCCCAAGGTGTGTCGTCACTGACATGCAAATTATCAAGGACTTACCTGCACATGATCCCCTCCGTTGTGTTTATCAAGTGGAGCACAAAACCAGCCCAGGATTTCCCCATGGCTCTCAGAAAAGCTGAACCCTGGGCTATTGATGTGCTGCTCCACTGCAAAAAGGTTTTCTCAGCAGACACCACAAAAGCAGCGACAGATATTCAAGGAAAGGCTTCAGAGCTTAGAAAGAAGTCAGAGATTTGGGTACGCAAAGTCCAAGCAAAGCATGACAGATTTAAACCAGCACTCTGCAAACACCCACAGCCTTTGCCAGTTTTATTTTCCCACTGTTCTTGTGAGGGCATCCCTGTTTAATGCCATGTGAACACCAGGTAAATAGGAGATGTGGTGCTGGCCATGCCATAACCCACCTTGCCATCCTCAGTGTAGACATTCTCGTGGTACCCTTTGACGATGGTGCGGTCAATGAAGAGGCTCCTCATCACCACTATCACTTTTAACACTTTTCCTAAGGTAACCTGTGAAGAACAGGAGAAGGACAAAAACAAGCTGAAGGCGAGTCGATGGTGTCTGGATTCATAAGACCATCAAGTTAACAGCTTAAGTTGATGCAATTTCAGTTTTCAATATTTTATAGAGAGCCCAAAATAAAAGATCTAAAAGCAGTGTGTGTTATGAGGAAGAGAGAGACTATAAAGTGCAGAACAAACAAACATTCATTTGCAACTGAAAATGTATGAGTTCACAGAATTCCCTTGTGCAGACATGACACTGCCAAGCAATTCTCTCCATTTTATTAACACCACAACTCAATAACTTGTCAAAAACAATGGGCAAATGTGATTATTTTCGATGAATTTGATATTCTCCAATATAAGTCCATTTAGAGGAAAACAATCTGAAAGAAGAATCGGACTCTCCTAATGCTGCCTTGTAAAAGCAAGCCATGAGTTTAATGGCAAACATTTTCAGGCCAATAAAAATGCAAAATTATTTCAAAGGAAACTACAGCTTAAAGTAAAAATGTTCCATTTTCAAAGGTTTAATTTGCTCCTGTCAGAGTGCTAAAGTGCACAGAATAAAAGTAGCATCATGGCAAACATATAGGGTCAGTCAGAGTATAACAACAGAAATAAGCCTAAATTGTATTATTGACAAAAATGCAATAATGAAGGCATTTTAATCTAAAAATCAATTTACATTTCAAAGATGAACTCACGCTTCAATACAGTTAAGATGGGTGGCTAACAAGAATTCTCTCTTTGTATTTTGTTATAGAGAGATTATTAGAGTTTTTCTCACCCACAAAAGCACAAAAACGAGATAAAACAGGAACAATTAGTCCATTTTAATGTTTCCCAACCAGCAGTGGCTCATTTTCTGTCAGTGTTCCCACATTTCATTCCTGCACAGACTAACACACACCAGGACAATGGTGCTTTTACTGCTGACCTCAGCAGATAAATCCACACTCAGAGACATCAGTCAATGAGCATCTTCAGTGACTTGTTCCAGGTCTCTGCCTTTTTCCTTCTGCTGATGTCTCCCACCCAGCACCCTGTTCCAACACAGGGAACCCCAAGGTGGTGCTGACTAACTGAGACCAAGAGGCAAACAACTCTGAAGTGCCAGGAGGCTCTTCCCTCTAAGGAGGAGGATGGAAAATGTGGCACAAGGGCTCCACTCAAAGTGGAGGCAGGGAAGTCCTGCAGGAGGAAATGGGGGTAGGAATGGGGTGACCATACAGAGCTTTGCAGAAGTTACCCAAAGTACTGCAAATCCTGTACTTTATACTCACAAAAAAAGCAGGGCAGAGACACAAACCCTGATGACAAGCCTTTGGCACGGACATGGACAACTGCAGGAGAGTCTAAACAACAAGGAAGAAGTTCACAGCAAGAGAGAGGGCAGGGAAATGAGAAGGGGAAAATCAGTGACAGCCTTCAAGAAAACAGGGCTGCCAGGCATCACATTGCAAGAACATGAAGAGAAAAAGTGGATCAGAAAACAGGTAGATTTCTGAAGAAAAAATGTTAAAGACTGAAGGACAGTAACTTGTCCCAAGGCCTGAGCTATGCACACACCATGAACACCATGTTTTGCTCTCAGGTGCTGTAAAGTTTGGGTTAAATGTAATATCTTGCCAAGGTACTCTGCAACAAGACCCAGCTGGTCTGCAAATACAGAAAGAGGAATGAAGGAAACTTTGAGAAAAGCTGCCAGAACATTCAGAGTTGAGGGTTTTATTTCTTTTTCTACCTTATTAAGCCTGGCACCTCACTAGGATATACACAGGTTGAGAGTTACAGCTTCATTCTAGACATCAACCATACATAATAAAATTAAAAGGAGGAAAAGAAGGTATTTTAAAGAAATCTTAATGGATGAGTGACAAGGCTGCCCTACAAACACCCAGCTCTGTTTAATGTTTCCTATCCTGACCACCTTGACACCTTTCAGTTATGTTCACTTCTCTCCTCTCCATGACATCTCACACTGCCAGGTAGGGATAAACCTGAGATCGATCCAAAGCCTGGGGGGGATGTTCCTGAAAATCCTCAGAGTGAACAGTGGAGTGTAGCAGGCTGAAGAACCCCCTGTGTGGCACTCCAGCTGTGCTGAACCACTCCTGCTTTGACATGGGATCCCCACAGATTTTACACTGGCTGGGAGGGAGATCAAGCCTTGCAGGTGATTTTTGGAGGATTGTATCATTAGTTAGGTCTGACAGAAGCAGAAATTCTGTAAAAACTAAGTGTAGCTCAGAGAAATCCGAGTTCATCATTTTAACAGCACTGAAAGAATGAGGGTAGTAGTACAAAGAATGAACAACAGCCTGTCACTAGACTGGAGGATGCTGTGAGATTTCAAAGCCAAAAGTATGTTCCACAGCTATTTTCAGGGTGAAGCACATTCCACACTGTGCACAGTAAATGCAATACCCTTTATTTTTTCCTCCAGTAATCAAGATTTGTAACTATTTTCAGGACTTAATGTTTTTGTTCAACTCAGATGTATTTCACAAATCATGTTTTTCAGCAAACCATTTTCTTTCCATTCCTGCTCAGCTTGGCTACCTGGAGTCTGTGTTCAGAAAAGATCAATGTATGGAATGTAATTTAGAATACAGTCCCTACAGATCACCTGAAGGAAGGTAATAATAAACTAATGGCTTTGGCAAAACAGGAACTTGATAGTTTTACCCCAAGCTCCAACAGTGCAGGTCAAGACTCATCCAGATGGTCCCTATTAAGTGGGCACTGAAATGTCCCTGCATTTCCACAGGTACCCACTGAAAGAAATGTGTTTCCATACACAGAAAAGACACTTTTCAATTGTGACCAAAAGGCAACAATTTCCTTTCTAAGACAACTTTTCCTATTAAATTTCAACTTCTCCTGTCAATATCCTGTTAAGACAGCACTTGGATTTTTCATATTTTGCCTGAAGGATAGATGCCAACTCGTCCTTGATGTAGAAAATTTTAATTCAAATCAATACATGTACAAGGTCACTTTAAAATTCAATTAATATGAATGAAAAAATATGCCCCACAGTTCTGGGAGCTGCAAATGGAACAGTTGCAAGTTAAATACTTCTGTAGCTTCTGTTTTGGGCTGTGTAATAACAATGTACTTCTAACTTCCTTTTAACTAAAGTATACTAAATTCAGGCAGTTAAGTTATTCATAAATCCTCTGCTTCCTAAAATGGAAAGCTCCAGAAGAAGGTAGGACAGGCAGCTGATTGAAATCTGCAATATTATGCAGCTTTTCTAACAAAGATATATAAAATAAAAATCTTCTTGAAATATCCCAGTTTTAAAAATATTGTGTCTATCACCAAGATAAATCTCAAGGAGCATCTGACAGAAACAGGATGCCAAGAAAGGGGAAATGGAATAATCAGGGAGAATAACTTAGATAATTTCTTGTAAGACTGCTAAAAAAAAGTTCCCATTTAACATCACTTATAACCAGAAAAGAAGTAAGTACCTTTGCAAGGAATTCAGAACCAGAGTCCAAATGAGTTTAACCAAACGAAAAGGATGAAAGTTAATTCACCATGGCAGAACTCTGCCTGGAGGGAACAGTTGGAAATCCCCCCCACTTCATTTTGCCTCCTCTTTGAAACCAATATCCAGTGAAAAGCCCTTTTATGAACAACTTAAACAAGGCATTATCAAATGTTCTTTCCTAAAATTTCTTTAAGCTTGAGACCAGCAAAATGTATATTGACAACACCGAGCTCCAACACTAAGTTCCCAAAGCTGCAGATTTCCTCTCAGCATTCCAGGGAATTTGCCTGCTGATCTGAGCTGCAGCTGCTCTGCAATGCAGAGCTGAAAGAAAACATTCTTTGCAGTTCACATGGGCACCTCCCCTCTGTCTATAAAAAGGAGCCCGAGTTTGGGTGAGGTTTTGATTCACCTCAGAAATGAGGCAACATCCAGGCAGGGATGTCACCAAGCTGCAGCCTCCCAGCAGAAGGCCAGACACCTGCTCCTTGCACCAGAAGCTCTCCCTCCCACGTGCACATCTCTCTCACTGATCAGTACAACGTGTGGAAATCATATTTATATATGCTGAAAAATAAGGGTTTGTATTAAAAATAAAGTTACACCCCAAGAGCCAGACTTTCCATAAGTTATTTTTTCCCCATAAGAGTTTTTCGTGGCTCAGCTGCTGCTGGAATGAAGGCTGAGCTTTCCCTCACATGCTCATTATTCTTTAATGATGCCTATTTGTAAATAGCAAGATAAGATGCAATTAAGCCATTAGAGTCTAAATAAACAAACACAGTAATTAGGTTCTTTACAAGCATTTCTTTTTTTATGCAAGGGCTGGAATTACCTTTCATTAGTCTAACCTAATTGCAATAGTGCCTGATAAAATGTCGACATAAATGAAGGACTTTAAATGACTCCACCATGTTAAGGATGAGCTGGTGCTCTTCTCCCTTGGTAACATTCCATATTCCCTTAGTAAGGCACAAAACCTGGCACAGGATGTGGTTCCAGGGGTCAAGGGCAGGTTTTGCCAGTGGCCAGTCACACTCAGGGAAAGGTCACACGAGTCCAACTTTGCCACAGGAGAAGAAACTCTTCTTCCCATTCCACATTCCAGCAGGCCAGGAATGTCACAGGGATGAAAATGATGTCTAGTCTTGCACAATCCAAATCCATGGGAATATCAAGACAAACCTGTGGGCTTTAGGCACATAACCCTGAGGAAGGAGCAAAGCTGAGGACATTTCTCACAGGTCTTTCTACTTTTCTCTACTCTTGTTCCCTTTCCCATCAAAAGATCCTTGCTCATCTTCCTCACTTTTATACCAGACAAGCAAAGAATAAGTTACAATTCACTTGCAAACCCCTGCTCATGTTCTTTGTTAATTTAAGACATTCTTGCCCTGCCCATGTCATCTCAAATTTAAAGCTTTTAAAGCTTTTTAACTTCTGGTTCCCCATCTTAAGGCACAGACTGTGAAGCCACTGCAGCCACGGGTCCCCCTGGGAGCTCAGGAGTGATTCCTGCAGCTCACCCAAGAGATCCTGACACATCCCAGGAGTTCCATGAGACATCAAACTCAAGCTAAAGTCTCCAAGGTAGTAAACCCCTAAATGAATATTCATCCCAAGGGACTAAAAATTAGGTGCCTGAGCCACCAAACATGACCAGCAGATCCACATCCCTTTTTATCCATTGCCTACAGAGCAGTGGTTTCCCAATAAGCATCCCCAGGGAAGGAGAGCTGCTTACACTGCAGAGAATTTGGGACAAAAGACATTGTTTTGGAAATAACAGCATGGAACTGTTTCCAATCAATACTGATTTCAGACCACTTTCCAAATCCTCCCTGGCCTTCCCAGTTGTGCAACATCTGGGTCTCTTGCACAGAAATCAGGTTGGTGTCTTTCTTAATGGGCAAATAATAAATTTCAGACTCCATTTTCCCAGCAAAAATACTGATTTTATGTAAAACACTGATAAACACAAATGAGACATGAGGAATTATTCAGTGAACAGATGTCTGGCCTATTTGCAATTAATACAGCCCACTGCCATACAGTCAGACTGCTTCAAATGCTGGGAACAAGATCTGAAAGTTCAAATGCAAATGTGCCTGATTTTATGGAGAATGAATAAAATTGTATAAACCCCTGTTTTGTATTTTTACATGAGAGATCTCTGAATAATCTAGGCAGCAGTGTAAAGTTATAAAAATTAATTTAGAATAAAAAATTTTTAAGACAACCTGAAAAGAAGAAATTATGATTTCAGCCAGGAGTTTGGCAGAAACAATTCAATTTTTCAGACTGGAAGTTACTTATACTATCATTATGCTTTAGATACAGAAATTGCAGAAAACAAATCAATTATCTGCAAAAATATTCACCCAGTCTGTAACTTCTGTAATAGTTCTGTACAAGAACTGGGGGCACAAAGAATTTAAAGACAAAGTTATTTCTAGATGCAAACAGGAAAGTTTCTGCCCCTTATCTGGGTACATAATGCTAAGGAAGTCACATCTGTTAGCTGGAAAAGTAGGACTAAATTTTACTGTTCAATAAAATATTTCTGAAGTTAATGAATGAATTGCACACAGGATTTGCCTCACACAAAAAAATACTCTTAGTAGTAATGAACACAAAGTGTGTGAAACAATCATAAAAGAATTTGATGGTGTGGTTATTATACCAGGAAAAAATAGTATGTCTCTAGGAATACAACTAATTATTTAAAAAAATTAATTAAGGTATTTTTCATTAATTAAAAAATCAGTTCATGCTTTCTTAACATACCAGATGAGGTTTATCTATTTACAATCTCTGGCATTTGACCAACAAAATGTGACCAACACCTTCAGGAGTTGCCAGTTCCCTCTGCTGCTGCTGGAAATGAATTTTGCAGAGCACACTTATTCCAGCTGCCGTAATTCTGTGCTTAGTCTATTTTATACACAGTGAGAGTAAAAGCTTAACTGAAAAATCACTGCTGAAGATTGGGATTAAGTAGCACCTCCAACCACCACGAGAAGCTGCCTTGGACATGAAAGGTTTCCTTTCATGAAAGGTTTCCATGCTTGGTGTGTTTGGCTGTGCAGAAATCCAAAGCATGAAAATAAACCAGCCCCTTCCTGTCTGCAGGAAGCAGCAACCTCATCATCCTGGATCTCCAGCATCCCAGGAAGAGTTTCCTCTTCCTTTTGCTCAGAGTTCCCAACCTCAGAGAGCCCTGGGCAGGAGAGCCCAGCTGAGCACAAGGGTTGCTTGCCAGCAGAGTGTGACCATCAGTCTCCCACAGCTGCTCATTGTTGTGGAATCATGGAATTGCAGGGTTGGGAGGGGCCCCTGGAGATGCTCCAGCCCAACCCCCCTGCCAGGGCAGGGTCACCTGGAGCAGGTGACACAGGGATGTGTCCAGGTGGGTCTGGGATGACTCCAAAGAGGGAGCATTCACACCTGGGCACCTGTTCTGGTGCTCTACGGAAAGAAGTTCTTGCTCATGTCGAGGTGAAACACCTTGTGTTTTAGTTCATGGCCACTGCTCCTCATCCTGCCACTGGGCACTGCCACAAAGAGCCTGGCACCCTCCTCCTGGCACCTGCCCTGGAGATATTTATGTGCATTAATGAGCTCCCCCTCTCAGCCTTCTCGTGTCCACACTAACCAGGCCCAGCTCCCTCAGCCTCCCCTCATCAGAGACACACTCCAGACCCCCCACCATCTTCATGGCCATTCCTGGACCCTCTCCTTGAAGAGAAAGACATCCTCTTGAAACACCAGATCGATGTGAACAGTGCAAGTCCCACCTCCACAGCCAAGGACATGCACTGATTTCCACGTGCACAAGGAGCTGGGGCTGGAACCTGGACTGGGTCTCTCTCCTAAAGATGATTTGTTTGGCAAAGGCCCCAACGTTTCCGAAGTTTCAGAGTCACAGAGACATCCCTTTCCCCTTCCTCCCCATCTCCTTCCAATCATACCATATTTTTAAGATACAGATAGTGCTTACCAGTGCATTTGAAGATGAACACATGTTTTTTTTTTTCTGGTAGATGGAATGATTGTGTTTAAAGATGTTACAAAAATTAGTGCTTTGTGTCAAGGACCTTCATAAGCAATGGCAGGTATGGTATGAACAGTCCAAGGATGAAAAGGGCTGAGGTTATACACTTAGTTAATTAACTCTGGGCAAACAGCATGGCTGTGAAAGATTTTTGAATAAAATAAGCATTTTCTGAACACTTTGGTATTGTGTTAAGCCACAGTGCTGCAAGGGAGAGGCTCCAGATGTAACCTGGGCCAAGTTCAGAGAAGAAATCGGAGGTGGTGAAGAAGCCTCCCTCCTTCTGGGGGAGGTGCTCTCACACTGCCCATCCTGCAGCACCTTTTCCTGGAGGACCTGTGCCTGGAAACAGCAAAAGCTTTTGCAGCAGTCAGGGCCAGATGGAAAGTGCCATATTGGCAACATCAACTGAGACAGATGGGGAAGAGGGAAAACCTGCCTAAAAGAAAAAATGATAAACCCATCACACAATCACATACAAAAATACTTCAAAAACAATCCTTGTGATTTCTCATCCAAGGAAAAGATGCAGAGCATGGGTTGAACATGGGGCTGTGATCTTGGAGCAACGAAAACGCCCTTGATTTAGAGAGCAATTCCATATGGAAGTCACTCCATTCCTGCTGCTGGAAAAAAGGCCTTCCTTTAGTCACCACCCTCCCTCATTCCTTAGTCACATCCAAGGTAATTTACCATCTTTCCTCATTGTGCCTTGACCTTGAACAGCTGAAAAAGCCATCAGAAGTACAAGGTACTTCCATATGCAAAGAGGGGCTCTGAGGGAATGGAAAGGGTTGCAAAGTAAAGAAGTAAACCCTAACATTTTTCTATAGCAGAATAGAGAAAGTCAGCTTAAGAGGAAATGCAAAAACATCCCAGATGTACAGCTTCCCACTAAGGCTGCACTGATGACTTCCACTCTTTTCTGGAATATATTGTTCCACTTGGTGAATCCAAGAATTGCAGATTAAATGTTCTAATTCCAGCTGTTTATTTTAACCTCTGACTCAAGTTAATCTCTTGTGAATTTGGGGCTGTTCAAAGAAAGTTAATAACAAGATGTTAGACAGTTGATTAATTAAAACTGAACACAATACAAAATTAATCACAGCAACACTTACTATAGAGAAATTAACAGAACTTTAGAAAAATACAGGCAAAAATTTAACCATGAGTGTCTTAAAGTTGGTAAGCTCATAATATAAAATTTAAGGCATAATCCTATTAATGACTTATATTGACTCTTGAGTTTTGTTCTGACAAAATATCTGATTTTCTGATTCATTTTTTGGGGAACAAGAACTATACTGACATGTACACTACACCCAAGCCTTTTGTAACAGTCTGTGTGAGAAAGGAAACAGTAAGAGAAAGTGCCCTGAGAAATGTGGGATGGAAGAGACCAAACTGGACTCAGTTCTTCATCTGTGTAAATGGTATATTCTCTTAAATTTTTAAGATTTTTTTTTTTCTTTTTTAATTTTCTGGATTGATTTAAAATCTGGCAAAATATGTGACTTCTGTCTTTCACCCTACTAGAAGAAAATCAGCATCCACTTGCCACACTAGAGACTCCACTCCATGCTGCTCTCTCAAAGGAGGAGTCTGAAGACTTCCCCTGTGGAAGCAAAACAGCTGCCTGTGGAAATGGATGTGAACAATGGGTTCCTCTGGAATGAAATCTTGCTTGGTCAGGCAGAAATAAGTGGAATGTATTGGACTTGTTTATCTCTAATCCATCCTTTACTGCTCATTTACTTCAAAGGCGAATTCTTAACTTCATCATATCAGAGAAACTCACTGACCCAAGGACAATGTGAACAAATTTAAATCATATTGGTTTCCTTCTTTTCTTCCTCACAACACTCTCTTCCTTCTCAATTATCACGAATCACTCATTGCCGAGTCTGCTGAAAACCACAGTGAATACCTGAGTTTGTGCACACAGTTCTACAGTTACATTTAACAATTAAAAAAAAAGCAATAGATCTTTCATTTAAAAGGGGAATTCTCTTTATTACTCATTTGCCTAAGAGCAAGAAAGATGCTGCACTGCTGTGACAAATGAACGATGTTCCTGAAAAAAAACAGGAATTCTCTTTGATAACCTGCACTTTAGGACAGTGATTCAATCTGTTACAAAAATTCAGCTCCAGGGATGAGATGATCCCACTCACCAGCAGCATGGCAGAGGTTCCATTTGGCCGGGAGAGCTGGATGGACATCTCAGGGAACATCCTGTCAATGCGACTGATCACGTCGTCCACGTATCTGCCAACAAGCCAAAGCAGCAGCGTTACCACAGAGGCTCAGACTGCCCCTCTTTCAGAACAGTGTCCTGACTTCATTCTGCACATTCTGAAGAAACACACACCAGCATTATTCAAAAAGTCGTTGAGAAAAGGAAATGAATCAAAGTCCCATGCAAGTTGTTTGGAAAATGAATTACTCTGTTTTTAGAAACAGTCAGAATTTTCAGTCTAAATCTGTCAAAATCCTGCCATTGTATTTCTGCACCTTGTCCTCAGGGGGGTCAAAGGACAAATTACTCCTCCATCATAGGAATTCAGAGGCTGTCACGTCTTTAACTCTCTCTTTGATAAACTAAACTGATAGAGATGTTATCAAAGTCTTCAGGGTGCTTTTTTTCCAATTTATTTCATGCACTGGTGACTCTGCAAATGCCTAGTACATTGCAGGAGTTCCTCTGGAGTGATCAAACACAAAGGTAAAAGAACATCCTTCCCGCTGGGTATACCCCCCTGTCTCTGCAGGCCAAGGTGAGCTGGCACACAGTTATCTTGTTCCCTGGGGTCAAATTAAGAGCTGCCATTCATTAACACTGAAAACAGCGTGACAGAGACCTTGCTTCCCAGGACATGTCACCTCATCCCATGGGCAAGACTCACATCCTCCTCTGGCCACATTAAAAACCAAGTCTTTGCCTTAGCAGAGTTCACAGGACAGTCTTGTATCTGTGCGCTGACCTGCCCTCGGGTGCTGTTTCTGCTTCTCCTGAAGCACCAGCCCAAGAGAGGAGCACCTCCCCTGTTATCACAGGATGGTTTGGGTTCCAAGGGACCTCCAAGCTCATCTCACTCCAACCCCCTGCCACGGGCAGGGACAGCTGGTCTGGTTTTGACACACAAACTCTGCAACTTTATCTCAACCATGATTGAATCCATCCATAAAACTCTTTTCATCCCAACCCACCCACAAGTGCTGAAAAAAAGAGAAGAGACTTTGGAAAAATTGGTTACCTGAGTTAAATTAACAGTAAAACTAAGAAAGAAAAAAAAATCTAATTATTTCCTTTTAATCTGCTTAAATAGAGGCAAAAACCTCTTGAATTCTCGTTCTTCAAAGTAATTCAGTTCTGACGTTAGTGCTAAAAGCCCCTGAGCAACGATGAGGTGCTGTGCTCCAACTGCTGCTTTACAAAGGGAAGGATTAATCAGAAAAAAAATAAAATCAAACCAGGAAAGCTACACTTACACAGCTGGTAAAGTCAGCCCACTTTTAACAGCAGCTAGAGACTGAAATGAGTTCTGACAGTTTTGCATAAAATCCCCAATCCATGCTTCTCCTTGTGCACAAGCAAGTTCCCCCAGTCACTGTAGTGACTCATTAACACTTGGGGCTGATCAGCAAAGCCAAAATCCCCACATGCCAAGAACTTCCTCAGCACTGGGCAAGAGGAGGCACACAAGTCCCTGCTCCAGGATGAGTGAGGTACACATTGAGGGCAAAACTAAAATGGTATTGAACCCCAGACTTATTTCATGCAGCATGGGAGTTTCTGCTGGTTTGTAACTGCAATTACTGCAGGCTCTACAAATAAATTCATCTCTTTGCTATGGGGGGACAGGACTGAGGCAGAGGCAAAGAGAGGGGCTGGGGGTCTCCATCAGCACAGCCTCACACACCACAATGCAGACTTTGCACAGCTTAAGCTTCCCCCAGTTTTCCCAAGCTTTGGGCAATAAGGAGTTAAAGACAAAGCAAGCATGAAGTTGCATAAAACAAAGCACTGACTGAGTGCACTAAGGAAGGAAAATCCAAGTGATCTGAAATCCTGGGAACAACAGTTGGACTCAGGCATTTAATCTGTTTAATGTCCTTCTGAAAATCCCAGCAGACAGGTATCTTCACCCTTGGAAAATGGGAGCCAGACTGGGTGGAGGCACTCAATACTTCCAAGGTATGATTGTTTATAAAACGTAAAACTAGTCTTGGTCAAACCTGACCCAAATCCAACTGTCCCCCTGTGGTACCTGAGCAGTGTGAGGCACAACAGGGAATTCACAGGGAGTTGTGAATTTATGTGAAATCACAAAGAGAGCAAACCAGAAATCTTCTCATCTGTATTAACCAGCTTCTGAAACCACTTACAGGTGAGTTATTATGACTTTTTGGGCTTAGAAGCCTGTTGATTTTGTACCACTTTTCAGAGATCAGCAGACAAAAAAAAGAAAATTAAACACATGTGCTTAAAGAAATATGATTTATGGCTTTATTTGGGACCATCTTCTACATTAAAATAAAAATACTGATTTACAGTATTGACAGCCTTGGAGAGCATCTGATACCAGGTCTGATCAGAGTGGCTGGCTCTGCACATTAAGATGTAAAGACCATCCACACTGGGAGCATTTTCCTTCTCAGTCAGTGGGATGTCAAAAGAAAATCCAAACCACTGGGATAAAAGACCACGACACATGTAGCAGTGTTTTGCCTTTTTTCCAAGTAGACATCAGGCTTTCCTGAGCACTCATCAGAACAGAAGGATTCTTCAGAGATGCATATATAATTACTAAATTAGCCTGACTACATGGTGGCCTCAAATATAAAATGACAAACAACCTAATGTAAGGCAAAATTCTTCTATAGCTTTGCCCTTCAGAGAGGACATCTGGTAAAACATCTTGTGAAGGGATGGATATGATAAATCAGAAGCAGCAAAGTAATGTAAAAGTGTAACTGGTGATGATTTCACAGAAAACTGAGGAATACATGATAAAGACAAGATAAAGTGAACTCCTGAGGATGTCTGGAAAGAGGGTCAGGGAAAAAGCTGCTGTCTGGAACTTATTTTGCAGAACTGAGGCACACTAATTTAGTGCCAAAATAAGCAGAGTCACAATTTACACATCCCTGTCCACTTTTAGCTCAAAAATATGATAGTTCCTATTTATGTCACAGAACCTCTTGGCCAGTCTCAGAGAAGCAAAGCACTTCAGGATGGAGAGAAGTCTAATTTTACTTTGCCAACAAGCACTTGTAAGTTCTGACGTCCCCACCACATCTCAGCTTTCTCCTACACACGGAGGATGCTGGTTGGAAGGAGCCTTTACAGCCCCAGAAGGAATAACACAGAGCAGGCAAAGCCACTGGAAAGAGATTTGCTCAAACACTCAGCCTATTTTCATCCTAAAAGAAATGCATGAAATTCTCAGAATCAGACACAAGCTGAAATTTTATGTCCTACAATGGGCATTGTTCTACCTACAAAGGGCTGGACAGAGTGTCCAGACAAACTCCCTCCCCATCACTTCTCTGTGATGCAAAGGGTGCTCAGAAAGGTCTGAAGTCAATCCACAGAAGATCATAACCTGTAATTCCTGTGTCACAGCACTGAAACTCTTTATAGACAGAATTCAATATTACTTATTCCTCTAGGCCACAAAAGGCAATACATTAACACCTTATCACTGCAACACCCTTAGTATCATTCTCTTCAAAACCCTTCCAGTAACTTCATCAACACCTCTGTCCCCATTCAGATCCACACACATTTCCTCATCCAGATCCCTTTGCATCTCCTAATCCAGATCCATGCGCACCCTGGTCAGAAAGAACAATGGATTTGACCAACAGGACTCCCCATCATTAAATCTTACCCATTACTAAAGCAGTTTCACCAATGTAATTTTACTAGTCAGAGGAAAGATCTTTAAAGCAGCTCTAACAGAATGTTTGTACCAACTTCCCTCTCCCATTTTTGCCTCTTCCTCCTCTCCTTCATGACACAGATTCATGATTTTTATAGGGGTATTAAAATCATATTTTAGGCAGAAAATCTTTACTTAGAAATATGCTAATAGTGTCATTCAGGGTTTTACATCTGAATGTGCAGAGCCAGCCAGTCTGATCAGACCTGGCATCAGATGCTCTCCAAGGCTGTCAACACTATAAATCAGTATTTTCATTTTAATGTAGAAGAGTATTTTTTTCTACAAACATGCTGTATTAATACTGCAAAAGTCAAACCAAAACAATCTACTTCATGAACTTTAGCAATGACCAAAATTAATTCTAAATATTACACTCCAAATGAAGTCTTGTTATGAACATGCAGAAAAATCAACCTAAAATAATAGAGAGATTTGTTGAAAAAGCTCTCTGTCATTTTTCCAACAAGGCCATCCATAAATCCTTTAGTCCCCATTAGAGGAACATTGCCTGGAACAGACAAAAGCCACCTTTGAAGCCAGTTAGGAAATACTGTTTAGAAGGGCCCAATTATCCATGCAAAACACTCCCTGAGAAGTTCCATGCTAAAACATCAGGTTGACAACATAGAAATAATTCAGGAACCATTTCTGCAGATAAATGGCCTTGTACCATCACTTTGATTCACACAAAGGCCCCCCCAAAGACAGTAATACAGAAAAGTAATTCATTATAAATGCCTTTCAGTTCCACACTGGACAGATGGCTTCACTCTTTAATGTGACCTCTCTTTTTTGAATTTTTATTTTTACTGGATTAGATCCAGCAATCCAGTGTTAGTGTGATGTTTAACAGCTCAGACAAGACTTAAATAGCGTTTATCCCCCAGTGTTTCACTTGCATGCTGTTCATTTTTTCCACTCAATACAACAATTTCAATATTAGAAATACAGATATTAATAATGATTTTCCAAGGAGGTCCTTTGGAAGAAAGAAAACTTTGCTAAGTGATTTGGGGAGACAAAGAGGGAAGGGGGGAAAAAAAACGTATTTGTAATATGGAAGAGGGTAAAGCTTCCTCTACACTCAGTGGAAAACACCCCACTTGAGATGAAAAGAAACTCCACAATTCTGCTGAATTCTTTATATCCAGGGGAGCAACAGGGGAAAGTCTCCACACACTCTCTCCCTTGCTATAACAGCATTTACAGATTTTATTTATTTGGTTTTGGCATTCAGTGACTATTTTCACCCCAGCTAATAATCTCCTTTCACATGTGTGGTATTTCACAAGCATGGGCTGATGAAGGCATCGGGACACAGAGCTTGCCTGCACTCATTCCAAGACCTGTGGAAGAGAGATTTTTTGCAGAACCAAGACTCAATATGTAACTTAAAGCTTTTAAGTGGCAGGATTTAAAATATTATAGATCTTATAAAGAGACTTAATATTTTCAGGCAACTTGATTAGAGAAATAGTATATTTTAACACACACGAGATAATCAGAGTTCTAGTGTGATTTATTCATCACGGAATTAAAGTTTTAATTTGATTCAGCTACCTGCTAGGCAAGTCTCTGCAGGTAGCAAATTCAAGTTGATAGAAGGCTTTTCAGAAGCATCAATTAGCAATAGTTATTAAAACAGTGACCTCTGCCAGCTTTGGTGAGATGACACTTCCTGCTTGGATAGGCAATGAAGAGCGTGAAAAGAAATTCAACACCACTCACGCTGCGAAAGCACTTCAAGCCCCAGGACTAAATCAGACAGCTGGCACAATCCCTGACACCTGCACAACAATCCTGCCTCCTTCCACAAATGCCACAGGTTTCCTTGGGGTGGGTTTTTATTATTGCCAATTCAAGCTCTTGCTTTTGTAGAACCTCTGTAAAAATGCTCCTGCTCCCTGGCTCCGGTACTAAACTTGCTTGTTTGAGGCAACTTCTCCTCCAGCTGTTTCCTTGCCAGGCTGTTTTCTCTTCTTGTCCTTTCTGAGCAAACTGCTCAGCACTTTCCTCTCTCTTCTCTCCCAATTCCCAAGTTTCTCTTGGTAGAAGACTCCAGCCAGGCTTCTCTTGTTTCTTCTTTTCCCTTCCCATCTGCACATTAACTCTGCCTCTGCCACTCCTTCAATGCTTCCATTCCCACCGTTTAATCTTTATTCATGATCTGTTAAAAAGGAAAAATGTTCTTATAAATAACTTACTGCCTTTCAACCACCACGAGGTAAACTGAGGGCAGGAGGAGTAAATCTGAGCCTCTGGAGCTGTACACAGTTCTTCAGGTTAAAACACAGAATGAGAAGGAGGGAGTTTCAGCACTGGAGTGTCTCTGCAATGTGAATCCAAAGGAGTAGACAGAAGTGAGCCAGAACGTGTGAACTGCAAGGAATTAATTTCCTAAGACACCTTGAACAAGGGTCCTAAGGAACAAATTTGCTGAGATTCCCCAACTCCACTCTGCCCTGCCCAGGAAAAGCAAGACATTTAAAAGCACTGAAAGATCCTACTCCACACCTAAGAGGAGGGAGACTTCCATGGATTCCTACAAATCCACTGGTTTTCAACTTTGCTATGGATGTTATTTTGGAATTTTGTTTCATTATTGATGGGATGCAAAAGATTAAGTTCTGTGCCTAAATAGTCTAGCAGTGTTTACATATAAACACAGGGTGGTCTGCTGCAAAAGCATATGCACAGAGAGCTGGATCAAACACTTACCATCTGCACTTCTCACTCACAAAAGGCCAAACCTGGTACAGCACTGAAGGATGTCTGTGAAATCGTTTGGACAGTTCTCTAGAAGCCAAGACAGGGTGTTTAAGGGCTGGATTTACAAAGACATTTAGAAACCCGAGGCTGTGATTCAACAATTTTCAGCCTTCAGCACCACCAGTGACATAAGGCACTGACACATCCCCTCCTGCACGTTCAGCCCCCTCAGCTGTGCTGTGCTGGAGGAGCTCACAACTGAGCTGGCTTCAAAAAAATAAAGTACTAGTTTAAATCTAAAGCAGTTCCATGAGTCAACTCCCTGTGTGCCAGCACAGCTCCTGCTGGGACCACGTGTCACAGCCCAGGAATATGATACACTGAGATCCTTCTATTACAACAATAAAATATTGGTTTATGGTAAAATGTGTTACTTAAGGGGTGTTGTTTACACAGCAAACACAATTCTGGGTCCTTCAGTGCTGCCGTGAGCTCACTGCTAAGAGCCATAAACCTGCAGGGAATGTCCTCCCAGGTATGAACTGACAGAGATGGTGCAAACACACACAGGTTCTCCCCCTGGATGTTCATGGAATGCAAACCTGCTGCTGAATCAGCCCCTGGACTTACATTAGGTATGAACAGCTCTGTAACACACTCCTAAAACACATGTTGTCACTGTATACTCTTGTTTTTTGAGACAGAGCAAAAAGACATCTGTTCACAATACTGAATTCCAGTGCACCACCTTGAAAAAATCATAACTTTAGTAAGGAAAACTTTAAGTTGCAAAGAGAGACCTTGCAGTCCAATTCCCAGAGCTATTTTATTACAGTATTGAAACAGTCTCCTTTGTACTTATGTGGAATGCTCTTCAAAATGCCTTTAATTCACAGCAGTAATCATGAGAGGAATATGGATATTAGAATGTGTGAAAACTGGTTAACAAAACAAGCATGAATCTACTTTACAGTCATCACCAGGATCCTGCCTGAGCCTGCACTAGTCTGTGCTTTATGGAAAACATTAACTCCTTTATACATACCTTGAGAGGAAAAACAGCCCTCCCTTAACCACACAGCATCAGTGGTAAAACAATTTCAGAACCAATACTTCACAGCACATATGTATTGTTTATATTTCGAGTTCTCCACCAAACCACATGTTGCTCCACAGCCCAACAATAAATGCTAACAACATTATCATTTGCAAGGATAAGAATCAGAATTATTACATCAGTGTTTATCTATAAGATGGTTCTTGAATTACTCCTGACTTGTGGAGCAGTTTGTGCCCCACACTTCAGCCTGGATTTGCACGTGGACATCCATGTTTGCACAGAGAAGAGCTGTGCCAGAACTGCCCAGGAGCTGGGCAGTGCCCACCCTCTGCACCTCTGTGGCTCAGGAGTTCACCTGGGGTTGCTGGGGCGGCACTGGGAGGTAAAACCCCCTCTCCTGCACTGCTGGTCAGTCCTGAGAGAGGGAGAGGGGATTAAGCTGTGACTTGTAATGCTCAGTAATCACCACATGGTACTTTGACAAAGGCATCAAGTTCAGCCTTGCTTCCAGAAGATCTGATGGGCTGGGGTGGTTTTTAGCTCACCTGCCCTGCTAAATTCCCAAAGGAAGTGAATGGGGCTCTCTGCCATTCAGCTGGGGAAGGTCCCGCTGTGTGGGCTGCTGGAATCCTGACACTGCATTACCCCACACTGCCAGTCCCAAATTCAGCCTTCTCAAGGCAGAATTCAGTATTTGATAAGGTGTTATTTTCAGCTCTGCTGTTGAAGAATTACTGCAATAGCAAAGCCTTCTCACTTACTTTCTCTGTGCTTTATTTCTCCCTCAACAGAGCAGAAATTACAGTACTTCCCTTTTATGAACAGCAACAGATGATGCATGATACCTATTATTTATTCCATACCTATGAAAAGCAGCAAGATTTTACCTTTGGGTGGAGAGACTGATGAACAGGAAACACCGGATGCTATGACCAGTTAGACTTTTTTATACACTATGTTTGACCAGTGTCAAACATAGGCACTGCTGGAAGGAAGAGATCTTAGTGATCACTTCAGGTAGGCACATCAAGTCCCAGAATTTAGTGAAGGCATCACAAATTCCAGAGGATGGGAGGAAGAGAAGATTAATATATAACCCCCTAGAGAATAAATAACATATCAAAATAGGAGAGCAGAGAAGACATTTCATACACAGGACTGAAACACAGAGAACTAGGAAATAAAAGACTCAGATTTTAGGCTTCATCAATAGACTTCAAACAGCCACTTAAAAAACATCCACTGGTGCTTTGCTAAAATTATAAACTGTGCTAAAAACAGGCAAATCCTAATAATATCATTTCTGAGGGTACTTAGGGTACTTGATATTGGCCTTTAAGCACCCTTAAGATCAATTTGTTATTCTGTAATTAAGAGGGAAGTAAAGATGAAAAAACAAGCAGAAAAGATGAGATACAAAGAATCCCTTGCACAACCCAGTGCAATTTCTTACACCAGCTTTTACCAAATACCCATTTCAACTTTTGTGATCACCCACTTTAAGTTTCCTTGAGGGAATTTCATCATTACTCCTGATTTTTAGCTCTTCACAATTATGCTCTGACCGAGTATTTCAATCTCCCTGTGATACTACATAGACAAAAATCGATCTTAAGACTCAGAGGTTTATCAAAACTCTCCTTCAAGGTCATCTTTACACTCCAGTACAAAAACTGGAGATAAGTACAATTAGGCATTTATAAACTCAAGGCTCTCCCACTGCAAACCCTTCGGAGAGAGAAGCCCTTCAAAACATTATTTTCTAAAAAATACATTGTCATCACTTCTTTCTCCAACATGACAAGCTGTTCCTTGGGTTGGGAGTTTTTACAGGGCTTATGGCAATGAATTGCGTGGCTTCCACTGCAAGTCAACCAGGGGGAGGGGGAAAAGTCCCTGAGGAAATTCTCTGATTCAAACTTTCTCCTTCAATAAGACCCGTGGCTAAAGGGAAGGGTTTGGCATGGCAGCCACTCCTGGGCTTGCTGAACACAGACCAGACAGTGTGGCAAAGCGACTGCAGGGATTCCCTGCACCTTTTTGGCTGTTTTCCCCCTCTTTTGGCCATTTCCCCTCCCCTCTGTTACTCCCCCTTGCACAAGGATCACTGTGCAGCCCCATGGAGATCAGGCAGCCTTTATGTTCACTGTGGCTTTCCAAATCCTGGAGCCTCTGTCTTCCTCCCCTGCACCCAACAGGCAGAGCTGGGTTTAAAATCCTTCCTGGGGCTCAGGCCTGGCTTGAAATCCTTCCTTGGCTCAGCCAAGTACCACTGGAAGCAAACACAGAAGTTCGGAAGTGCAGTGGTTTTACATTACCTGCAGAGCTTCCCTGAACAACAGAACATAAACTTGCATTTATGGTAAATCTGTCTAAAGAAATAACCCCTTTAGAACCACCATGTCTCTGCTATCAGGGGGGAATGTTCACCTTAGAAAAAAATAGATTCTGTTTATGTAAGTATATTAAGAGAGAAAAAAGTGCGTAAGTGAAACCCAAGGAATTAAGATCTCAGGTAAATACAAACATGATTTTCAGCACAGCCTAGCTGGGTTCCTAGTGATGTTTCCCTAATTCTGAGCATCCACTTCAGGAATACCAAGCTCAGAAGTTGTGAAAAGCAAATTCCTTCAAGGGATGTCAAGGTGATTATTCGAGGTATAGGAATACCAAATTGTCAGATAATTTCTAATAGTGAAAAAAACAAAACACAAAAAGGACAGTTTTGGGTGGCATGAAATAATCCACCTGTACCTGGGACTGACCTTGGTCCCAAGCCAGAAGTTGGACTCTGCCAAGCAGCACCTCCAAGTGCTGCTACAGACAGGTCAAGAGCAGAGTCCTGCAGAGCCCAAAGCCCAGCCTGGTGCCCTCCCTGCTCTGTGCCCACCTGGCTGTGCCAGAGCCTCTCAGCCTGGTGCCCTCCCTGCTCTGTGCCCACCTGGCAGTGCCGGAGCCTCTCAGCAGGGGCTGCATCATTGTGCCAAACAGATGCTCCAAGAAGAGTGGGCCAGCCCTGACCCACAGCCAGGAGAAGATTTAATTAGAGTTCTCCACTGACTGAAGACATTCCCTGCACACACACACACAATTTTAAGTATGGAGAGAAATGATAATGTGTTTTAAGGCAAGGTTACTTTTGTGTTCTTTTTAGCTTGAACTTACTGTTCATATTTTTTCCTCTTCTTGAGATGGCACTTTACATTATCCAGCTACACTCTGAGCTTAAAGGTTTGTGAGAGTTGTAATGTTTTGATTAAAAACTCTCTAGGCAAATCTGCTGAAGTATTCGACCCCACAGAGAGCTCTACCTTTTCCTTGGACAAGGTCTGATGATAGCATAGAAACACCCAATTGTATTGAACTAAAAAAACAACAAAACAACCCAAATTTGCTCCATCACCAAGTAAAAGCTGCAGATAACCAAACACGTGTGCAATGTAATATTGTAATACAGCATTTTAATTAAAAATATACTGGATAAAGAAGAGAATGGGGCTCAGCTATATTAATACACACAGCTGCAAACTTATCTGTATCAGCAGACAGAATGTTCATGAAGTGTAAAATTCTATCAAAGATCTTTCTAAAAGCCACCAGGGGACAGCTGAAGTCAACCAGGAGGGCCAGGGCTATTAGAGCTGTTTCAATCCTTAGGAAACCATTATCTCAAATTCATGCTGCTACCAGGATACAGGTTCACCCAGTAACATGACAGCAAATTACATGATTAATTAGCTCCCACATAGCTCAACCAGTTGAAACCAACGTCCTACAGAAACAGATAAAATACTATTAAATGGTACCTATTGCCTCCAAAGGCTGTCCTGCAGCCACAGTTCCAAACCCAGGGAATTTCCAGCTGTTTTAAAGGAGCTCTCCACCCACACTCACTGTGCATTCACTCCTCACAGCACTGACACTGACCTGCATTTCTGAACCTGATTTTTCTTCCACCACTGAACTGTTGTCACTTTTTGCCTAATTGCAATGATCAGGTTTCCTGTGGATTCAAAACACAAAGTACCCTTGCATTCACCTAATGCCAGATCTGTTCCTAAGAGCACTTCATCAGTGTTTTTAAAGAGGAGGCCAAATATTTGCCATTGACTGCAATGTGTAACTATGTGGCAAAAGACACAAGGAGACAACCAATGCACAACATCCCTGGGAAGGAAGCACAGAGGTAGGAAAGCTGAGAGCAAACAAACGCAAATCCACCCCTGAGAGCTCCACTGCTGCACCCACCGAGAAGGCAGCAACAGCAGAGGACAAAATATGGGCAAACTAAACAAAGGGCTCACTTTCCTCTTTTCAAAGGCTTTAAGAAACACCCCAAAGTCCTAAAACAGGAGCTGAAATACATGTGTGTACTAACACTGCCAGAGTCACAGGGCTCAGGGCTGTGCTCACTCGGAGCTGGACTCTCCTCAATGCATCTTCTTCACACCAAGGAGATGAACAGGAACTACTTGTTCAGGATTTGAAAGCAAAAGGGGTCAACTATGGACAGAATTTAAGTGAGAGGGAAAAAAAACCTCTTTCTTGGAATTTGCTAAAACAACCAGAGAAGGTAATTAACACATAATGAAATATTTGAAACAACCAGAAAACTAAGGACCATCCAACTCTCAGGTTCTCTTTGTACTTTCTTCATACCTGAATTTCAAGATGTGTGGAGAATTTCAGCAGAAAATATTAATTGGTTTTGCAAAATGCAGACCTTTAAGATCCAGTATATGCTGACACTTTAATAAAGCAATTAATGCAAAAGCAAACCATGGTTCACTTGCAAAAGAGCTCTCTGGTGGAGGATGATTCCTAAGACACAAAGAATTAAGTGGTTGAAATACGTAACAGCACAGAGACAGATGATTCAATCATGGCACTGCAGAGAGAGGCAGAAGTGCAGTGCAGGAGAGAAAGGAGGATATTACAACACTCAGGCTTCAATATCAGAATCTCTAACCCCATCAATGACTTAATAAAAAAACAGAGGGAAAACAATAACTGTGAACAACAAAAAGGAATTAGTAGCAGAAAATAATATTTTAGTTGTACTAGCAAAAATTATAATCGATTTTCTGTCTGTAGTGTTAGAGTTGCTATCTTTGCACCAAAAATAAATTATCATTTAAATAAGCATAATCACATGTTAAAATAGTTCTACCTGGCATTTTCTGCCCACAAGCTCATTTTACATGTAGTATACAAGGGCCACCATTGCTCTGTCATGTCAAGAAATCCATTCTACTTACTTAGGAATATCCAAGATTAGACAGCATTAGATTTGCTTATCATCTATTATGCTGTAAAATCACATTGTTGGAGGAGGAACCTTTTGTCTGAAAAGCAGCTTTCAAAGTAGAAAAGATCACAGAGGTATCAACATATAAACTGCTGTTAAGCCAAATTTCCAATTTAAACATACAAGTATTATTTTAAATGTCAAGCACTCCTCCTCACAGCACTCCTTTTAGTTCACTCATCTGCTTTTCACTGGGGCTTTTTAAGCAAGCCACTAAAATCTACATTACCACTTGATGGAGATTCTTCAAAAATATCTGCTTTCTACTCCTCTCAGCCACCCCTCTCAGACCCTCCTTCTCAGGCATCCACCTTTGTTCTCCAGAGGTGGGTTTTCAGGAGAGCTGCCTAAACAAGAAGCACCAACTGGACCTCCAGGACTGCTTTGAGGACAGCTACAAATGCAGCCTCCCATCCCTGGAGGTTTCAGGCTCCTCTGACTGAGCTGTGCCAAAAGACCACTCTGAATGGGAGGATGGACTCGATGACCTCCCCAGGTCCTTCCAACTCGACCTCCACCTAAGAAACCAAGGGGGATTCAGAGCTGAGAGGCTGGAGCAGCCAGGGCCACAGCACAGTTTTCCATGAACACTTGCTTGACTAGGAGATACAACCAGCTGGAGCAGGGAGAGTTTGGCAGAGGTGGCACCTGAGGAATGAACACACAGGAGAACAGCTGGAGGGATTACAACTAGAGTCTGCTCACTGTGCTCCATGGACACAGCACACTTCAGCAACACCAAACCAGTGATTATCAACCAGGAATTACTTCCTAAACTTCCCAATTTATGGGTTAACTGCTGAGAACACACCCCAGCAACATCCATCCTACCAGCCTCATACCTTCTCAAATTTAAAATTGGACCATAAAAAGAAGTTAAAAAGCAATAAATGTTTAAACTTAGGTATTATTTGTAATAATGGTACTCCTAGATATGACTGTATAGGTCTGCTGTGTAGCTGATTAGCCCCAAATTTAGATCCAAGTTTGATTTCTTTCAGTCCTTCACAAAAGACTCTTTTTAAAACCTGTCTACAAGGCTCATAAAAATTTGTCATGAGCAAAAGCATCATCTTTGCTGAGCAACTGTCAAAATGCAAAAGCCAAAATGAAAGAAGGTTCTGCATGTAAAATAGGGAAGTAGAAAAGCCTGGGTTTTGGCTTCAGGGGAGCTCAGTTTTACAGTGCTATTCTGGACACAGATATTAAATTCTGACTTAAAATACATCAAAACAGTCGGGCATTTTTTGCCACTTCGAGAGTGCATTTGATTTGAACACCAAAGGCTGACAATGATCAGCAAAAGAGCCCAACAATTTCCAGCCTGTAGAAGTTTAGGGAGCTCGACACAGACTGACAGGCTCCAGCCAGGCTTGGTGTGTAATTATTTCATGTGCTGACACTTTGTCTTCCATCACTGAAATGAACACCTAAAGGCAAGAACACAAAGGATCCAGGATAATCCATCAGCACTCATTTCTCAGCACGAACCCCATAGTGGATACCAAGAGCTTCCTCTTAGGCCTTGCAAGTAGGAACTATCTGGTCATTCATTCCTCACAACGTGTCACTCCCAGGCTGTGGATTCGGTAAAAAATTAACTGGTCTTGAACGACTGACAACAGAAGACAAGAATCCAGACTCTTCTCCTGGATGAAAGCATCTGCCTCATGGGTAATGGCTCCTCTTACCCCAGCTTTGTAACGATATTACTCCAGTCACTCTGGGCTCTCCTGCAGTTTCCAGGAAACAAAACAACTCACACCTTTCACGTGGGGAAACCGAGGCACAGACCAACCCACTGAAAGTCATTTGCTCTGCAAGAACTTATGTTGGGATCTCTGCCTTTTTAAGTGCTTTCAAAAACACATGGCTCAGAACAAAAAGGCTGAACACTATCCCACAATCAATGCGGGGGACACAATCAAAGTATTACAGGCAATAATGAAGCATAATGATCATAATACACAAAATTTATTTCATGTCATTCCAGGTAAAAGGTTAAATAAGTGATTCACTACCTCTGTGCCAAACTCTTAACTTTCTTTCCCAAAACAGTAAGAACTTGAGCAATACTGAAGAATAAATTTAATTTCCACATGGAGACACTTCTGGTTGCTAAAATTAGAGGGCTTACTACAGGGTTCCCCTGGCCATGACTCACAGACAATAAAGAAAGTGCAAGCAGCCACAGGAAGAAGTCGAAGCCAAGTCTGCCAGTGTTAACAAGATCCTCCCTGTGCAGAACATTTTACTCCCTGTGTTACCCAGGCAAAGATAAGAGTCAGTTAAATAAACTAATAATCAAGTGAATGTCCAGTCAGAAATGTGCACCCCACTATTAATACACTTGTTTTCAAAGTAACATACACATCCTGCTGAGTAACAGCACTGAAATGGAAAGAGGGGTTGGTGTTATCCTTCTGTAGAAAAAACCTCCAGAGCAAAGAGAAAATGCCTTGAAAAATTAAACCACGGGGAATGAAAATAACAGCAGAGCAGCATCTGTAAAGGGATGAAAAACGAGTCACTTCAGCCAAGGAAACTTCTAATGGTGCCATTTCATTTATTTTTCCCACTGGCAGTTGGGAAAATGGGACTAGCAAACTAAGTGTACCAAAACACTCCAAATCATTACAAATGAAGATTATATTTAGAGGAGAAGACTATGAAGTCATCAGCTGGAATTTGCTACCCAAGCTTTTTTCATTTAACCCATCCATAGGGTTCCTTGTAAACACACGAATACCCAGAGAATGCCCTAAAGTGAAATTAAAAAGTAATAACAGTTATTTTTAACATCAGGTAAAGAAAGCAGAGCAAAGCAGTTCTACCCTGTATTCTTTGTAGTTAGAAAGGGCATTTAGGTGTCCCCTCAGACCCCATCGTGCAGTTCATCACTCGGAAGAAGTTTCCCCTTTGTAACGCTGAAACTACAGGGACTGGAACTGCCTTTATTTCCAGGTGTGACTTGCATTTTGAGATCTTTTTACTGTGATAAACACCTAGAGCTTCCTCCTCCTCAGTGGTTCACATTTGAAATCACTTTTATTCCCCCTTACTGTGTAGCTGTTTAGTTTTCCTCTCCAATAACTAAGGGTTACTTGGAATCACATAGAGGTAAAGAAATAAAGTCATTAATAAATGCATTCACATCACATTATACAATATGATTATGCAACAAAGCTGTGCTGGCTAAGCCACCAAATTTATGAAGACCTTCTCCCTCCACCTTATTCAAGCTCTGCTCTTCCTGCTCCTCATCTCTGACAAGGGAATATACAACCAATGCAGATGGAAACATTTGCTGTAATGCATTTCTGAATTTGGCAAGCAGCAGTTTTAATTTATTCTTCTCAGACTGATTGTCTGCTGCAGCAAAGCAGCCTCAAATCAGCATCCCCCAAACAGG
>VXAU01003178.1:390842-433880 GCA_013399695.1 Formicarius rufipectus | reverse complement strand
AGGGGGGGGGGGGGTGTTTTAAAGTAATCCTGTTATAAAATCACAGCTTTAGCAAAAGCTTTGATATCATTATTAGGTTCATACAAATTTCCTCTCTTATCTAACTTGTTTTTCAGTGTCTTAATTAGTTCAACCACATGTAGTTTGCGTTCTTTTTTTTTTTTTTTTGACACAGAAACAAGCAGTTAAACTGGTATTTGCAGTCTTTAATTACACATTAAAATCTTCATCCTTAACTTTTATTTTTATTGAAAGTACAGGGATTCCCTACAGTGCAATATTAAAGTTCTGCTCTAAATGCTGCAAGGGCATCTTCTAATAGTTGGGACTGTGGAACAACTTTTAATTAATTGCCACCTTTTAATGGCACAGTTTCACACAAACATTACCTTTAAGGCAAACATACATCAAAGAGTCACAAATTTGCTCTTTCACAACAGAACTGCAGGTCCCCAGTAAGACTAAACTCACTGAGGGCCTGCTCTGGATCTGTGCAGGTTCTGGAGAAAGAACATGCAGACCAAGACTGGTACATGACCCAGAGTTCCCCAAAAATCCAGCTTTTTCACTTCCCAGCTATGGGGTGTACCAGCCCATCTCCCCCAAAGTAGACTGCAATGATTCAAACCACTGTGCTCAGTCCCACAGGGCTGCCCATCACCCCCACAGCAATCCTCTTTGGGGGATTATTTGTGGAATGTGACCCCACAATACCCCAGCCATCAGCCCCAGGTCCCTCCTGGCTCATGTCTCCACAACAGGCACCTGCAGGAACTGTTCCCATCAGCCCACCATGGCTCACAACACACCTGAAGTACAGAAATGATGATATTTTAATTACATCCACTCTTTGCCCATAGTAGTTGGTTAGAATAGTTGTTGAAAACTGACTAAATAAACCAGATTTTTCCTCTATGTTAAAATACATTGTAAAGTTTGACATCACAGCTAATGGTTGTTGCCCTGAGAGGCTGAGGCTGCCCCATCCCTGGAAGTGTCCAAGGTGAGGTTGGAGCACCCAGATCTAGTGGAAAGTGTGGAATGAGATGAGCTTTCAGTACCCTTCCAACCCAAAGCAGTCTGTGATTCTCCAATGCATATATCAATAATTAACTGTGGATAAAGCAACGCCCAAAATCCTTGTCTTTTGTATTACATGGATAGAAATTATTCTCATGTTAATGACTATCACAAGGAACATTTAGTTTTAATCAAAGTATTTCCTTTGGACAATCTGTGTTGATCAATGCCTGCTGGTTTTCTGTAATTACTTTGTAAGAAAATATGCAGCTGTACAGTACTTAATGGAATGAAATTAAATTCAGCATATAACTAAAGCCAAAAAAAAAAAAATAAAAAAAGCACTGACTTGGCATAACAAAACAAAGAAGATTACTGCAGAAAACCCTGCTGTCAGACATATCAACATATTAGGGGAATAAATCAAGATTAAAATGTTTAAAATAATTGCATTTCTAAAGATGCACAAAACTGCAAAGCCTGTCTTCTGTATCTTTGGCATCCAAAGAAGTTACAAAGCACCTGTAAGTTCCAAAGTTACCATGACAGATAACCCAAGGGAACAGCACTGAAAACAAAGCAGAGACAGAGCAAATTAAGAGCACTTTATTTTAAAATTTACTTCTTACACTGAAATAAAAAATTCAAGCAGATTAGTCCCTTCTCTCTTTTCTGGAGCAGAGTTTAGTGGGTATCTTTGGCTACAAATAGTAAGATGACCAATGTTACACCCCTGGAACGTTATTGCATTTGATCTCGTTGGAGTTGTCTAATAAAGAGCCTCATGAATCAAAACTGTGCTGTGGATTTCTTTCTTTCCAGTTGTATTCTATTGAGCCCTAAGCAGTAAATACCATGTAACTAAGAGAGACAGAATGCCAGTACATTGAACAGCAGACTGGTTTCCCCACAACCGTGTCTGAACAAAACACACCCAAACAGAAGGATAAAGGCACGACCGGCCCATCACAGCTCTGTGCCTGGGGACACTTATCACTGCTCCTCATGAACCCCTGTCACTGCTCCTCACCTGAGCCATCAGGAACACAAAATATGTTTAAAAAAACCTTTAAAAGCTGGGAATCCCCTCTCATCCAAAGGACAGGAACCCACCTGTATTACATCTGCAGTGCAGAACGGACAAGGCCACCCCCAGGCACAGCTGCTCTCCTGGGAAGCTCCACTCAGGACAGGTTAATAATGGTGTGGGATCACCTGGGAACTGCCCCTCTTAATTTATAACCCACATGGGTTCAGCCAAGGAGGTGCTTCCCCAGCTTTGGGATCCTTCTGAATGTGGAAGGGCCACACCAACTCCGAGCTGGCCATACCTGTCACCCCCGAGGCCAAGAGTACCTTCCATCAGAATTTCTACAGCCATAACTTTGCACTAATCCAGACAAGAAGATTTCTTGGCTTTCTGTTGTGGGGAAACACTGCTGAGAGGAAAATTAAGAAACTGGGACTAGAGAATTAAACCTTTCCTCCCATGCCCTAGGATGCAACTTCAGTATTTATTACTGTATTGCAGAGAACCAGAAGTACCCAACAGTCTTCACTAAAATGACCCTTTTTCTAACAGGGTCTTTTCTGTTCTTTTCTGTAAAACAACCTGTCTAAAAGCAACTGGTGTCATCTCTGCTTGGTAAGCAGCAGGGAAAATTGAAGAAAAATCCCAAACAAACCACACATGGCTGTATCATAAACTATCTGGAGACAATCATATTCAATAGCTGCTGAAATTCATTACGATCTGAATTCCTCAGCACTTATTTTCCCTGTAACAAAGCTGTCAAAATACTGGTTTCCTGTTTGCTCATTATTCTCTATTATATTCTGCATGGGTTGAAACTTCACTTGAGGATGCTGCTGTTCTCTGAAGCAGAGCTGTAGGTGGCAGCTTGGATCCTCAGTAGTTTTCTTTTAAAGAAACTAAATACTACATAGACACAATTTGTATTCCAGTGAAAAATTGCAGAGGAGCACAGACTGTCCAACCACATCATTACACCAAGCTCCTCCAGCACCACTGTTTAGTTATTTAACAAGCTGATGAAGTACAATATAGAAGGTATGAAAGACATTTTCTATTTAGTTGAACCAGGTGAAATATGAGAGACTTAAGCATCAAAAGCTCCTGCACATAACCTCTGAAGCCAGGGAAGAGCATGGCTGGCAGGGATAAATGCAATGCCAGTGTATGGCAATACCCTGCAGCTGCCTCTGGAACAGCTCCCCAAAACAGCTGGGGAACAGGAGCTCAACAATTTCCTGAAAAGAGAAGGAAACCAGCACAATGGTGTGATCCAAACTGTGCCCAAAGCACCAAACACTACAATTAATGTTCCACTGATACAGTACACAGCTGCAAAGTAATTAAACTTATTCTTGTAAATATTACTGTCTTACAATATAAAGAACTAATTTTTAATCTTTTTTTTTCTTCATATAAAAAGGAATAAATTTGTGGAGCAAAAGGCTCACATGTTGCAGCAACACGTTCTTTTACACTTCCTGTTGCACTTCTTGCTCAAACCAAGCTAAAGGAATACTGTGAGAAACTTAAACATGACCAGGGATAGGAAATGAGCTCCCAGAATTGAAAGTTATTGGAAACTGAGCTCTTCCTTATTAATACAATTCCCCATCATGTACAAAAAGATATCTCCATGTTCCAGAATGCAAACAGAGTTTTAATCTTTAATTATATTCTCAACCTCAGCTCTTCTGGAGAGAAGTATAGATGTGGGCCTGAGGATTATTGCTTTATTACATTATCATCTCTGTGGTATTTAATGAATATTGATACTTAATGCAGCTTTGCCAGTATGGGGAAAGGAGAATTTCAGAACTGCACAAAGAACTTCTGATGACTTTTCTCAAAAGGGAACAGAAAGCCAGACACTTTGCTCTTCTCCTCTGGAACACTCAGGTTGGAGTGCAGCTCCCAACACTGAATGACTGCCACAGCAACACTCCCATGTTAAACCCCAATAATCCCACTGCCCACAGCCAAACCTGGTGAGCCGCTGCATCCGGGAATCCCAGGATGAATGGGTAGGAAGGCACTTGGAAGATGTTCCTCATGCCACCCCTGCCATGGGCAGGACACCCTCCCCTGGCCCAGGTTATTCCAAGCCCCGTCGAACCTGCACCAAACACTTGGCTCCAAAGTGAGAATCCCCAGCTGGGATTTCAGCTCTCTAACACAGCCAAGTCAGACTAGAGAAGCATATTTTAAACAATTTCTCTTAAAGAATACCAAACTTATGGATATGTACTGCCTCAAGCATGCTTTGTCACTGCCTTTAGAATATCCTGCCTTTCTTCCTGAATGAAAATCCCAGAACCTGGGAAGCAATTAGATGCTGTTTATAAAACAAAATGCTGGGGAAAAAAATGCTTTCCTCCAAAAAACTCTTGGCAAAGGGCTCATCAGGATTTTTCCTTAATGATACATTCTACAAGTTACATTCCAAATAATTTAATCTGTCACATCTGATGACTGGTTGTAGAGTTTATAAATAAACATATGTTTATATATGTATATATACACATACCTGTCAGTTATCTGTTAAAAATAGCAATAGAATTTACACCACATAATTCTATGTACACAAACACAACAGAATCTGACAGTGCTACTTATATGACAGGAGCATTAAATTGACTAGGAATTAATGCTCTGACAGAACAGCACTTTGACTATGTTGGTATTGAATTGAGCTCCAGTAAACACAGAGTCTGGGATAACTGCACATTTATTTTCCAAATCCAGATGAACAGGTACCTGCTGAGCCAGTAAACTAACATTTTTTTAAGGAGACCACTCACTAAAGAGCATGTTTACCTAATGGAGTTCTAAAGGATGGAGAAAGCACAGACTTCTTTGGAATGTATTAATGTTCTCTAGAAGAAGAATCCAAATGGACTCTGAGGTGCAGAGAGCACATCAGAGACCTCCTCCCTCTCACCAGAGCAAGTGGCTGAAAAAACCTGGCTGTCCAGAGCCTCTGTCCTCAAGTCCTTATTATCTCCTAAAAGAAAAGTTATCTTCACAGCTTTTTGTGGCTCATTTCTCTAGAACAGTATCCTGGGCAGCATTGTCCTTGTTGTTGTTTTGGTCTTTTTTAATAAAGGAAAAGTAATTTTGCTGGTGTGCTCCCAGCAATAGAGTACAAGTTCACAGAGATTTTTACTCAATCTATTACAATGTTTTCATTGTCAGGTTGTGGCATCCATCAGACCACAAGAGATTTACAAGACAAGCTGAAGAGCCTTAAAATAAAAAACACTGGACTCCCTTTTACTCAAACCTCTCTGTTCATTGAGGCTGAAGCTGTCAAACAAGAACCAGACTTCCACTTGTTTATTGTTTATAGGGTGCTTATTTTTCCAAAACCACAAAGTGACAACAAATGACCCTAAAAAGGCACTATAAAGGGCAAGAGTCTCTGTGCCATTTGTGGTGATCAGGTTCTTCGTCTGGCAATTTTCTCCCAGACAGAGAAGACAGATGATTTATCTGGGAGCACTAAGAAGGCCCCACACAACAGAGCTATCAAAGTCACCGGGTTTCCAACGGAGACCCCTAAAAATTCCCATTAAAACTAACTGACCCTCTTGTGTGGGACAATGATCTCCACTGCAAGAATACAGTCAGCATCCTGTGCTTCCTCTTCTCCTTCTTCATCCTCATCTCAGTGCCTCACTGCTCGCATTTTCCAGCTGGACAGTGACATACCGGAGCCTGTTGGGATCCCAGGAGGGGGTTCCAGTGTCAGAGGCCATCTCTGTGGGCAACCCCTGGGAACACTCTGTTCCCTCAGGGTCATGGAGACAACTCCCTAACTGGGAATTCTCTTTGGAGATGTGGTGCCAAGCGAAACAATACAAGATTAATTAACTGCATCAATTAGCGCATTTCCAAAGGAAAGAAGCAAGCAAGCCATCGTATCTTATTGTCTTTCTGTCTTGGTTTCAGAGCAGAGGCAGCCAGGCTGGTCTGCACAGGGGCTGCACACAGACACTCCCCCAGTCCCTGGGAAGGAGCTGACAGCTTTCAGCACTCCAGCAAACACTGCTTTGAGCTTCCCTAACAGAAGGAAGGGCCCAGCAGCCAGAGGAGAAGCATGTGAGGGAACGCATCTATTAACACGTACTGGGAGCTGTCTTGTTAATAGACGACAGAAGGAGGGGCAGAGCAGGCAGAGAGAGCAGCCAGCAGTTAGTCATTTTCTCACACAGATCATCTGGCTGGAAATGAGATACACATCAATCCAGCCTTCCTTTCTGCACTTTCAGAGCCAGCGAAAACCACTACTGAAAAGCAGAACCCAACAGCAAAAGGCCTCTCTCCGAGACTGCTCAGCACCCTGAGGAGCACTCAGATCATGTAAACAGCCAGAAAATGTGAATTCTCATGGTAGTGGTTGCACAGGACAGAGACCTTCCTTATTCAAAACCACCTTTTTGATTCAAAATTGCAGCTGCTGTTTCAGGTATTGACTGGTGAAAAACTGGACTTTCTCACATCCAAACCAGAGCACATCATGAGACACCCTTGGGCTGGTGAGGGACAAAGGGCTGGGGGTCCACCAAGAATCAGCTCTGCCAGTAGTAAAACCCTTTCTCCAGCTCCTTCTGTGAGTGTAAATACAGGGAGAGATGGCAGAGCCTCTAAGACCGACTGAGGAGGTTTGGGGTTTGGTTTGTTCTTTTGGTGTGTTTTTTTTAAAAAAAGGCATTTTGGAAGAAGAAAAGCCGAGCACAGAGAGACCAAGGGCTCAAGGGAACAGTGAATTGACATAACATTTGCTTCTTGTGCTCTGTCACCACCCTCATGAGAAGAAACACCATTTGGGTATGTTCAGCTTGTGGAATCCAACTGGAAGTCTCACCAGAGCAGTAAAGATCAAAGATAATTACACCATGGCATTAAGGAGGTAAGGCAATAACCAAAGTTACTCATGCAGCTTCTTCAAGGAACAGCAACATAAATAAATAAGCAGATAAGTAACATGCTCTCTAATGCTCCCTCTAACTCAAATGAAGACATGTTTACAACCAAACTATCCATGTGCAAAATCTGCATTAAATTAAAATAGGTTTTAGAAGACTCTTTGTCCAAATCATCACCTCTGATAGCTCATGAGCAAATGTTTCCTGCGTTCTTTGTTGGTAGAAAGGAATGGCTGCAGTGTTGCTCTTTGCTCCAATCTGCTCTCCTAAAACGCCACTTTGGCACACAGTTGGTTTTAAATACTTGTGTTTAAGAAAGACTCCAGATAACATAGTTGCTCTGAACAACATTTAATAGACACTTGACTCGTTGTTACTCAGCCCAAAGACTCATCACTGAACTTAATTTTAACAACACACATCAAAGCAAAAACAGACCAAGAAACAGTTACTCCTTTCTTGATGAGTTAATGAAGCTAAAAAAAACCCCAGTCCTTGAATTGCCATGGGAATATTAGTATGCAGGATGCCCTTTCAAGGAGATCTGCAGTTTTGCACCTGGATGTTTTCTTCTTTTGCATTTTATGAAGAATGAAGGGGGGAAAAATCACAGTATGATTCATCATTATTTGCATGAAACTACAGCAAAATCAAGATATTAAAATCCATTTGTCACACTTCTGTTGTTTTTGGGTTTTTTTTTAAATACTTTTCATAAGCCTGTTTTCATAAGTCTTTCCATAATCTGCTTCTGCCCTGTGTTGGAGACAAGATATTGAGCTCAACAGGTATTTGATTTGACTTAATATAACTATTATTCTCTTAAGACACACCAAGATAGCAAATAAGAACAAATATGGAAAGGGCAAAGAGAAGCCAGAGAGGAGGAAACCAGTGGCAGATAAAGGACCAGCTGAGCAGAAACACATTTTCGCTGTGAATAATGCTGGAAGTGGTAATAAGATACTGAAACATAATTCAACTACTGGCTGAAGTTTGACTACCACACTAAAACTTCATTCTCTCTGCAAATTCTAGGTAAATGTAGCACTGAAGGAAAAATCATCTGCAGACAAAAAGACATCCAATATTTTTAATTATGTGTATTATGGATCTCACATTAAGATTTATACAGCTGCAGCTGTTTAAGAACAGATTTTTCTATGCAAAAATAGAAGCTAGCTTTTTATCTCTAAAAATATACATATTTCTAGTAACTAGAGAAGCCATGATTAAAAGAAAAATAAAAAAAAAAACCAAACCGAAGTATTTTAAGAATTTCTGTAAAAACTGGCAACTGGTATCACAGAACTCCAGCTTACAGACTTCATGGAGAAGTCCATCTGAAGCTCTGGATACTCCAACAGAGGAACAAAACTAATTAGCCAGTTTTGTCACAATATACTCACAGTTCTTCCACACCTATCAGAGGAACAACATCTGGTTCTCAAACTTCTGCTAAGCCACCCTTGTAACTCTTCTCCTTTGTCTGATGTATTGGTAAAACAACAGAACACTTTATGGATTCTTGAGTTACCAGCACTTTAAAGTTAATATACAAGGGCAAAGCTCTACTGACTCAGATTTTTTCCTCACTGCCTTCAAGAACAGAACCTCTCCACATGGGCCTGTGGGCTCTGGTGACAACAGGGACATCCATTATTGCAACTGGAAGGGTTTTGATAGCACAGTGTTTGTACATCAGTGACTCTTGTTTCATGAAGAAAAGCAGGCACTTTTCATCAACTACAAGGATGCTCAGTACAATGAACAACTGCTTAGCACTTCATTTTCTACACAATAATCATTTTCTTACATGTAACTAAATATTTTACGCACTTTATTAATTTATAAGCTTAGTTGTGGACATCTCTGTGTTTCTGGCATCAGTACACAGGCTGCCTGAAAGTGTTGATGCTCTCTGTCCTCAAACAGTTCCTGAGTGTCCTCAGAATTGCTTGTCACCTGTACAAGAGGTTCAGCTCCAACGCAGAACTAACATATGGTGAGCAGATGGACTCGGAACAGACGTTTGCCCAGACAGTACTCACACCAAAGACTTTTTGGCTTCAGTCTTTCAGGACCTTCAGAAAAGTCCTCCTTGAAGCTCCAAGCCATACTAATCAGAGGAACATCATTCCTCAATGACAATCTCGTGGGGCAGCAACTTTTCATGACCTGCTACAAAGGAGAATCCTTGCAACTTCTCTGTTGTGACAGAAGAAAGCAAACAGTGGTTCCAGAGGGCACCCACCCATCCACCATGAAAAATCTGCATTGTGTGAAACGACAACGCACGCACAAGGGTGCTGTTGTGATGATTAAAACAACCACAAAAGAAACCCCAAAACCAAACATTAAAAAGTTGAAATAATGTGCCTCCCCTCACCCTCCCACGGAAATTCTTCCCAATATTCCAGTACTTACTGAGGAGGCAAGACAAGAGTTGTTGGCTGGGCTTTCGGCCTGCGCTTGGCAGAGACTCCCATCTGGTTGGCTGAACGTTTCAGGGACTGCTGATTCAAAAGGCCAGATGCCAGCCCAGCGTGGTACTGCAGCTGCACGGGGAGAACACAGCTGTGAGAACACACCACTGCAGCACCCTGTGCCACTCCTCTGCTCCCTGCACCACTGCACTGCTTTGTCTGGAGGCCTTCCCTGCAAACTGGGGGCAAAACTAAGGAAGGATTCCACCCCATTCCCTGATGGAATCAGGGGTATAAAAGACAGAGAGGGAGGTTCCTTTTCCCCTTTGCTCTTCTATCCCTTGTTGGGTGAGCACAGAGACAGCAGCTCTCAGTGTGCAGACCTTGCTTATCTCTGAGTTAAGGCCTCACTGAGGGCTGTTGTCTGTGTTGGCACAGGAGGAAAGGAACTCACTTCTCCTGAGGGAAGTTGGTGAGACCTCGTTGTGTTAGTTGTTCTACTGAACTAACTCCTGGGATTTGATTGTGTGGGTCTGTTTTGGTTTTACCCTTTTGGTCCTTTTCCCCTTCCCCCTTTTTCCCTTTTGGGATTGTTTGGAATCCTTGTGTGTATGTACATAGTGTTTAGTTGTATAGACATGAAATATCTGTGTGTGTATATATATATCTATATATTCCTCTACTACATTTTCATTTTTGCTACCTTTGTTTTCCCTTTTTCAGGAGGGGGGTTGAAGGAGCTGACCAGCTCACAGCTGAGTTTGGTGGGGAGCCAAGCCAAACTCACACAACCACCTCACTCCAACTCCAGCTGGGTGGGGGTTCGGATACACTCCTTGGGTGGAAGGGGCACAACAGCACATGGGAAAAGGCTGCTGAGAAATAGGCCCCAGGAGGAAGTTATGCATTAGGGCAAGTCAGAGGATGAATCAAAGACTTCCTCTCCAATCTAACTCTCCTGAAACTTGGGCTTGCTTTTAAATGTTGAGAGTGTTTCTCCTCTCAAGGGACCAAGCATTCTTTCTTTTAGGAAGATGATAAGAGGAAGACAGAGGCAACACTTTGACTGTATAAACCAGCTTTTTAGAAATAACACTCCTCTTTTTCTTCTAAAACATTCTCAAAGAAGTTTCTACCGCTGTAAATAAAAATCTTGCCTTTAAAATACCTGCTCACACATTTGCATAGCATTGCAGGAAGATTCACATTCAGTAGCTTTCTCCTCTAAACTTTTCCTTGCCAATAAAAGACAAATTTATGAAGGACACAAGATGAATCTGCAAGATTCTGAGTGCCCTCCCACAGCTCTCAGATTTAAGAGCAGCTACAGGGCTGTGCCTGCCCTGGAACCAGCTCCAAGTGCAACAGGCTCCTCTCTAAACACTTTCAATTTCATTATTACTTTCCCATTTTTGAAGCAGAAAACTCAGTTTCAGACATACACAATTTCCTTCATCATTCCAATGCCTTAATCTATGTGTTCATTAAATGCCTAAAGATTTGTCCTGACAAAGGTGAACCATTTCACACATTAACACCTCTAACCCCATGGTCTGCACGTAGAATAAGGGTTACGCTTAGGGAACTACATCTTAAAAATGTTCAGAAAATAAAGGGGTCTTAGGCCAAGCTGTTCTGCAGGGCCTGACTGAAAAGGAGGCCAACAGAGCCGGGGAGTGATCCACTTGGAAATGGATCTGAGAATGAGGGAAGGGACCCCATGAACCCACCTGACTCAGCACATCCAGAAGGATTTCCAGCAGACACCTGAGTTACTTGGCTGCTTTGCCACAGGATCTCAGCTGTGGCACAGCACAAAGACACAGGGAATTCCTAATGGAAGAGAACTGTGCTCCTCCAGGGAAGGGGGGATTGTCCTGCCCAGCCAAGGGATTGAGCTCAAATTTCATGTTCCCTGAACATGTTCCATGGTTTTCTGAAATGAAATCAATGAGAGCGAAGAAGGATCCATGTTTGAAAGGTGATGTTTCAGTGTCAGGGGCTGTCTTCAATCCTCACTACCTGAAGTTGCTGAGAGTGCAATATGTAGGGAATGAAAGGTAAAGAGCTCTGGCAGAAGACCCCCTGGACTCCAGGAATATCCTTTTCCCTTTCCTTTTTGCACCTCACTCTGAGCAGCCCCATCTCACCACTGGGTGCTGGTGACACCAGGCACTGATGGTCTCTTTGCAGAATAACACCAACAGGGATTTCAGGAAGATAACACCATTTGGACACTTGCTGAGGGCTGGAGTTAACCACCAGTGTTAATCAGAGATGGATTTTAAAGGCAACCTTTTAAAAACATTTCATAACCTCCCAGTCTGCCACTTAATGCTAAGGCATTAAAAAAAATCCAAAAGGTATTAAAATGAAATATCTTCTAAAAAACAATTCTGTCCTTCAAGGCTGACTCCCAGTGATTAAGCTACTTTTATTAATTATAAGTATTTTTTCATAATCTACCTTTGCTCCAAGGAATGCAGATCCAACTGTCAAAATCTATAAGGGTGATTAAATATTTACCAAAGCATCTTTATAATGGGAGAAAAGGTCAAAGTTAATAAAACTGCCAGGCAGCTCCTGCCCAACCTGATTTATACATTATTCAAGCATCACACACTGCAGGGCACAGGATGCGCTCCCTTTTGGGGATGGAGGGGGTTAACTGCACCGACTGGGAAACTGTTTCTTAATCACTTGTTTGGAGGAGCAGAAAGAAGAGTGGACCCAGAGCCAAAGCAGGGCCACAGGCACTGAAACCACACCCAGGAGACTCATCACTCTGCTGTGTAATACACGTGCCATCCACTGCCTCTTCCTCTTAAACACCTTTGTCTGCCAGCATTGGCCAAGAGAGAAAATCTCAGCTAAAAATATACCAATCATCCCCCCAAATTTCTGCTTACTGATAAAAGAACACTTCTGAATAGAATCTCTCCACCTTAGGGGATGCAAGTGAAATGTCCTGCCAGAGGATGCTGGAGGTGCTGGCAGGCTCATGCAGGAGAGCCACGATGAGCTCACAGGACATGAACACTTTGAGGGTTAACAGAACGGCAAACAGCCACAGCTTTAGCCATAAAATATGGTAAATACTCACTGAAGTGAGCGCTGGTGCAGCATAAGTAGTACTGCAAATCAGCCCTTATCAGCTGTGAAGGAATTTCCCATAATACAAGGCTTTATTACACAAGCATCCATGTGGGGAATTCCAACTGATCATGTGTCTTTACTGCCTAATGAAATATCCCTTCACACAATTTCAATAAGATGGATCTTTTCTCCCCCCCAATATGTGCAGATGAAATAGAAAATCTATTTCAGAAAACCAAGAAATCAAAGACAATGACAACAAAAATCAATTCACAACATTTAGCAGCCAGGATTTACTCCAGTGCCAACTTGCAGAGTTTCATGATGAGTCTCATGATAGCTGATGTTTTTCTTAAAAGTGCAGTTCCAAGTAGATGTGTGAATTCTACATTTTAAAATCAAAAGTGACTCTAGTTCTCAAGGATATAGGAAAAGTACCGAAAATAACACTCCACTATATACAAAAGCTTTACAGGAAGGTAAATAAAAAAAGAACTTGGATTACTTTTTAAATTTTCTTAAGATTCATTATTTTTCTATGTTAGTGGCCATATGGCCTATATTTTCTAGAAGGAAATATTATCACTAATGTTTTACAGGTGCCATAATTCACATTTTCAATGTTCCTGATTATAAGAAAACTACATTCATACATTAACTGCTCTCAATCTTCCTCACTAAGTGAAATACATCAACAGAGAGAGCACTTGGGAGTCACTTTCCTCATGGCTGTAATTGTAAGGAGGGCAATTCCTTCCATCACAAATGGTGTCTTTGGCTTTCACAGGAACCACTTAAACAGAAAAGGTGTATTAGAGAATGACAGACTTGCTTTAGCTCTGAAAGCATTAATGATTCTGAAGATGTTAATCACATAATGTCTTTTATTTATTCAACCCCAGTGATTCTTCAGACCAGAAATAAAAATTAAAACAACAAAAAAGAATCCCTTCATCCCCCAAAAAATCACAGTGTGTTCTGCAGGTTCTTAAGATGTGGGGCAGCCAGAGAAGTGCTGCAGCCAAAGGGCTCCAACCAGACCCTGCAGAAAGGCCCCTTCACTCAGCAGAGCAGCTCAGGACAGGTTTGCATTGTGGCCTGGAGGGTTCCTCTGCATGTTATGAAACTACAACCATGGCCACTTAGAACTTGAAAAATTAAAGCTCCATCATTAGAATGACACTGGGTCTAGAGGTCTTTGGTTTCCATAATTCATGGGCTGGAGATGTGGCATGTGCTGAGTGCTGACCAAACAAGTCAGTGCACTGCACTTACTGACAAGGCCATCCAAAGTTGCAAAATTGGTTGAATGAAGGTAAGAGTCAGGGAAAAAGAAAAAAAAACAAAAGGAGAAAGAAAAAAAAACAAACATTCACTTGGAGCATTTACAATGGACCGTGTCAGCTCATAGCTGCACATTACATTTACATATTGCCATTATTTAAAGCCTTTTGAGCACCTTTCAAAAGTGCAATCAGAAGAATTATGTTCTTTATAATCACGTTATCCTGTTATTTTTTTCTGTTCTTATGTAAATACTTACTGACCACACACACAAACAGGAAAGCATTTTCTCAGATACAGGTAATATAAAAACTGTTCACTTCCATTCCTCCAAGAAACAGAGTTTTAGAGAAGTGGCTGACAGACACCACCCATTGTGGCATTTTGTGAGTTCACTGCAATCCTGGACAGGCACATTTGCCTCCTCCGAGATGCACAGTGCTCTGCCCCTCATCATTAAACTCTTTCTCCCTTCCAGCTAACGAGGGATTTGTCCATTATGATAAAACTCTGCTCCTTCTTTTGAAAAGAGCAACGAGCAAGACACTCCCACAGTTTCATCTCTGCAGACCAAAGTAGGCAAGAGAAAAATTACCCCACCTTAATTGATATTTTTCAGCTTCTCTCAGATAATGAGGCTGGTTTGGAAATTCTTTTTCTCTCCAAACAACTTTTGATCATTCTAGGATAGCTCAATTCTTGACTTGACCAAAACACCATCAATAAACCAAAAGAACTGTCCTCCATTTCTTCACTCATTGGTTTTCCCCTTGTGGAACTGGGCTTCAGGTTTTTCAATTACTAGGCAAGATAGCCATTTTGACTTTAGTTTACAGTTTAATTAAGACATGTTTTTCTATTTTTTAAAAGCATTTATGTTCCCCAAACACTTTTCAGCATACAAGAATATTTAAGCAACAACCATCTATCCATGACAAGAGTTACTGCACCTTTTCCTAAACACCCTGATCTGACTAAACTGGGCAAGGAGCTCACACTTCTCTTAAAATCCTCTCACATGCCCTGGCACCAAAATGCACAGAACCATGGCCTCACCCTGCTCAATAACAGGATATGGAGCAGCCTGAGAACATCACTGTGCACAGGCAATCTCGCTTTTCCCTCAGGTCTCTCCTCCTCCCTCAGCCTGGGAGTTCAAAAACAAGTTTAGATATTTTTATTTATAAATATCATGCCACAAGAGTAGGAAATGCATTGGTACAGATCCCTGTTTCTCTTAGCACCCTGTCTTTGCTACAGTTTTTATTCCATTGTCTTTGAAATCCTGCTGTTGCTGAGAGGGCTGTTTTAATTACTGTCAGATTTCAGAAAGTGTTCTTCCCATACTTCGCTTCCAAAACCATTGAAGTTCTGCTGATGAATGTGCCCTCACTCCAATACTGCTTGCAAGCCTTTGGCTTTTTACCATGCAGAGATAGCAAATCTGGCAGCACTTTCTGCAGGAAACTGGTCAAAACTTCAGCATCTGCATCCCTGCTGCCAATAAAGTGACCTGCACTGGCCAAAGTCCCTGCAAAAGCCACTACTCCTCCTCATCTTTTCTGCTTAAAGTGTTCTGGAATCCACTTAACAGTGACAGCAGTGACATATTCTTGATTTTTGGATAATGTCAATGCAAAGGGATACTACAGAGCCAAGAGACTCTGAGTTCTAAAGAGATCTAGTCTTTAAAGTGGATAAAGAGGCAGAGTAATCATAATCTGGGGTTACACACTACTTTATTGACCTCTTTAGACGAACAGCTATTTTATGCTTAAGATATTTAAACCTCCAGGTGCTCTGAAGGGCTTGAACATACCTATTTCCTGAAGGTCTTTATTTCATGGTACACAGCAGCTACAACCCAGACACAACAGAAACACAAAAGCAGAGTAAAATCATTACATTGTGTTCTGCACCCAAATGGCAGAATAAAACCACAAACTGCAGCATTTTCAAGTAACCCTGAGCTCTGGGCAGGCAGGTGGGAGAGAGACTGTCCACCAGACACAGATGGAGGAAACCCATCAATGGGGAAGAATGGAATAGCACAGACACAACCCAGGACTTGTCCTCCTAATTGCAGTTTTTTCCTTAACTCATTAAATTTAATTGTTTCAACTTCTGTTAAATGTCTTTGCTCACTTGCACAGTAATTAAAGTGCATGACATATTTAGAGCAGTGGATAGCCACCCCGTCAGAAGAGCTCTCAGCCCAGCCCAGGGTCCTTCTGTCAGCCCATGGATACTTGGCTTTCCTGTCTTCCATGACCTTCCTGGAGGGGAGGTTGTCCTGCAAGGGCACAACTCCAGCCCACAGTCCATCCCGAGGCAGGAATGCCATGGGCACATGGATACACCCTGTCCAAGCTACCCCAGACATCACCACCTCTTCCCCTAGAGGTGACTGCCCTGCTGTGCCAGCAGAAAGGGTTGCAGGAATATTGCTTGAACTGGAGATAATTCTTCTTTAAATGGTTACTTTTGCTAATATCTCTCTTTACTTCCAGCAGGCATCCTGAAGCAAGGCTGCTGGGAATGCTAAATTCCAGCCTGCTGGCAGCAACCAATTAAGGTTTGAAGCTGGAGAATGAATTTTGGAACAGATGCATGTGGCCTATTTCCTTATAAGAACATTCCTACTACAGCTTCTGAATGTTCATGATCACATTAATTTATCCTCCTTTCCAAGGCAGTATAAAGTAACCCTCAGGAAACATTCATCCACAAGTAAGAGCAAATCTTAAATTAAAGGTCACTATTAGAATTGGTTGGAGTAGGAGGTTTAAACTCTCACCCTCCTCACATGTCACACCCCAGACTTTGGCACAGACCAACCCTGGACTCACCACAGGGGCTGAAGTTTGACACAAGCTGCATTCTGAAGGAGTGTCAAAAAGAAACCACCACAGGAGACCTGTGGGAAAGAACCATGACCACTGAACTGTACCCAGAGCACTGAGATGCAATGGCCAACAAAACCTGAAACTTTTTTTCCCCACAAGGCAATTAAAAAAGAGCTTTTCTGCCCTCTACTCAAGTTTTCTGTGATCAGAAAATATGAGAGACACCATAACCCTGTCTTCACTCTGACTTTAAGGAAACAGAGCAATCTAGGTCAGCAGAGCCAGCTCTTCCTTCTCTGAGACCTTTCACCAAACATTTTCCCCAGTTAAAACAACATTATGCATTAACTCTGGACTCAACTATCTTATTTTAAACCTTCCCAAATAGATATTTATGGCTTACAACGTGAACTTTGAGGAATTTTACCTGAAACGGAGCACCCGACATAAGAAAAATTGGCAGCATATGGCCAAACTTCCTCTTCTCAAGGAATAAAGTCCCTACCCTTAGTGATTTTTGACTGCCATTGCTTTTATGTGACCAAGCTGCAATGCATGAAAAAGCCAACTTCTGAAAAGTCAGCCTAAAGGATAACTCAAGTTAGCCATGCAAAAAAATAAGCAGACATTTATAAAAGTCTTAGTCAAATTATCTCTTTAGATTTTAAAGAGTTAAGTTATGAATGTACTTAGGAATGAAAAAAGAATCTATCAGGTTTGATTGATAAAAGTGTAGCTTTTAACTAAGACTGAAAAAATGGAAGACTGGCAACATTTTTTTCCAGAATAATATGCTTCCTCTGCTTTTTTTCAGCACAGTGCACATAAATCAAAGAAATGTTAAAGAGGCCCATACATCACAAGCTGGCATTTCTAAACTATTTACAAAATCTGTAATAGTCAAGAGGATGGAAAACACACAAGTGTGACCAGAAAAGTTCCTGAAAGAAAAAAAAAGGCCGTTCTACCATTCAAGCAGGGCTAAGGTTGGAAACAGCTCCTGATTGTAGAATTTAAAATGACTAAACCCAAACAATCCTGACAATACAGGGTTACAAAAAGCAAACAGGACAGTGTATCAGCCTGAGCAGAGGGGCGGGGACTGGAGCACAAGGCTTGTTCCAACATAAACACACAGTTCTGAAGACACATGAGAAGCACAGAATCATTAAGGTTGGAAAAGACCTCTGAGAGCATCGAGTCCAACCTGTGATGATCTCCACCGTGTCACTCAGCCCAGAGCACCGAGTGCCACGTCCAGTCCTTCCCCAGACACCTCCAGGTCTGGGGACACCTCCATGTTTGGGGACACCTCCACCTCGCTGGGCAGCCCCTTCCAATGCCTGACCACCCCAACAGTGCAGAAATTCTGATGTCCAACCTGAACCTCCCTGGCAAAGGCTCTAAGAATGTCTGAAGTACATACAAAAGCAGGGCTGACCTTGCCCTTACAAAGACAGCCCCCAAAATACCAGTAACTCCAGTGCTGAGCTGTGTATCCATGGAATTTCCACATCCTGACATCTAAGCACACAACAGACTCAGATCAGGTTTTCCTAAACAACTTGTGCAAATGAGAATCTCATTCCCTCTCCTGAAACGAAAGGCATGGATTATGGAAAGGTTGTGTGTCCATCTGGTGGAGATGTCACATTGACTAGAGAGTGCAAAAAGCACAGAGATGTTTTACAACCAAATCCCAAACTTACTGTAGTCTGAGTGAGTGGAAGAGCCATATGCTTTGCAAAAACACCTCTTTTGCTACACTTTTTTTTTCTTTTAACCACAGCACAAAGAGTAACAGCTCCAAAGCTGCTGTAATCTTTATTTCTGAAAATAGATCACATATCCCTAACTCTCATCTGCCACGCTCGGGGAAGTGAGCTGATCACACACTGGAAAAACAGGGAAACACTCCTTTTGGGCAAGGAGAGCTGAGAAAGTCACCCTACCCTGCACGGAGACCCTCCTGGAGTTACAGGGAGAGGGGCAGCCTGGAGAGCCCGGCATGGGGATGAGGCACCACAGGAGTGTTGGGGCAGCAGGAAATGCTCTCACAGCCTCCTCTGTCAGTGCTGAAGAGTCACAGCAGGAGGGGTTTGAGATGAATCCGGGGCACCTCAGGAATATCTTCTGGAGAAAAACAAATGGAATACACTTCATCCTATTTTCATGGGAGCTTGTAATGATATTATAATTAACTCAATTACACCACAAGATTAATGGCCTTTAAGACGCTCCCAGTCATTCATTACAGGCCTAATTAAAACTCTCCTTTGGTGCTGAGCCAGCAAGAAATATGAAATGATTTGCTAAGTAACCATATAGAAGTATATAAGGTATTATCTTTATTGTGCTCTTTGTTTCCATGGCCACAATTCAGTGAGAGAAGTTTAGTTTGTCTTTTTTTTTTCTTCTCTTGTTTTTAACATCAAAAACAACAGGAAAAAAAGGCAAAGATGCCACTTTAGAGGCTTCAACACCTGCAACAGCGTCTCAGCTCACCACAGCCAACCAGTTTATTTCTAGTTTTGCTGCACTACTTAAGGGCTTCGACAATAGCAGATGCCTTTCCTCCCACACATCAATTAATTTGCAAATGCGCTCAGGTTGTAGCAATAATGAAGCGCTGAGTGCCTCTCTCTGGACAAGTTTGGCTGTCAGGAGGTGGATGCTGTGGGCGAGGTGCTGAAATCCGTACGCCAAAGGAAGGACACGCCACACGAAACCTGCTCCACAGCGAACAGGGCACAGCAGTTATTTCATTTACTCCTCACTGGCTGCAACCAAACGGAAGGAATCCTCTCCAAAAAGCTGTTTATTGTACTTATCTAGGTATTCGTAACAGGGAGGTGTGAGGTGTTGTGAATCACTGCGTGTTTGAGGAGAACAGGAGTGTTTGTCAAGTGTTTTTACGCCTGCTAAAAAAGCGACAGGAAAATTAAGGTTACAAATGAAGAATTTCGTAACTAGGAAATGCTTCATACTGCTTATCCAATCTAAATTAGTCTGCCTGTGCTAAGGACTCAGACTTTCATTATGTGCTTCTTTCCAGACCTCAAATTACCAGTCTGCAGGATCACATGGATGAAGAGGCAGTTACTCAGCACCATTTCCATGCACAGAATGTTATTTACAGGATCTCACACAATGCCCACACTTCTCCTCTCAGATGTCTCCTATCAGATTTTCCTGCTTTATCTTGCTTCTTCACAAATACTGTTAAATTTACCTTCACAATTCTTATTCCACTCATGCTGGGTGTGGAGCTGAGGAACCTCAGACTTTCAAGAACACTAAATGTTTTTACTACTTACTATATTTGTAGTAGAGTTTCTGTGGATAACAACTGCAGTCAGGTGCTGAGGAAGTCTTTGTAGCAGCCAGAATAGGCTTTAAAGCTAGGTCATGGCAAGGCTGCAACCTCTACTCCCATTTCTATCACTTGAAATAAAAGATTAGTTGGTAGCAGCTCACCCTAACTACTTGGAAGTAAAGCACATCCTGCCTGCTGTTCTCTGAAAACAAGTTAAAAATGGAGATTCCGAACTTCCAAATGAAGTTCTAAGCTCTGGAGGACAACATGTTTTCATGGATACAGACCCTTCTTGGTTTTGAGCCCTCAAACGAGAGAGCACAGAGTTAGTGCCTGGACAGCCAGACTCAATCCTTTCCACAAGCTTCCTAGGAAATATTAAATCAATTGAAAAGGACTTTAGTGAACACTTAGTTTTGTCTCTTACCTAATTCAAGTTACTTCTGTCTTTACAACTTAGCAAGTGTAGCTAGGAAAAAATAGAATATACACATACTCATCTTTCAAGTCTTCCAAGGAAGGCAAGTCCCACACAATTCCTCTCCATCTCTTCCAGTGCTTCCTTCTCACGAGTGTTTAAACCATCCACCTCAGCAGGAGCCCCAGTTTGCTAAACTTCTATTTGCAATTACTGATTTCTCTTCCCTTTGTTTGCAGTAATGAAAAACCTTCTTAACCCACGTTTCCCCAACATGTTGGTACAAAGTGAGCCATCCATTACCTTTTCTTTTCTGAGTGAAATAAATTCTACAGAAGGAGAACAGGAATCTCAATGCTTCTGCTAAGTTTTTGTGTCTCTCAACCAGAAAACCCCAAATTAATGGGCACCTAAATGGTTGTACAGTTGAAGATGCTTAAAAGCATCTTCAAGCGTTAAGAACTGAAAATGTTATTAGTACAGGTACTAACAGGTAAAGAAATTCGCTGTAAAAAATAGATGATTTTCTGCTTTTTAAAATATGCAATTTTCAGGCTGACCTTGTCCCTTTTAAATTTTTATAGCATCTTCAGTTCCAATTTGAGATTTTCATATGGGGTAGGGCAAACCTTCTCATGTTCTGTATTAAATGCAAGACACCTCCCTGGCACATTCTGCAATATTAATAATATAACAGTACCAATTTCAGGAGCAGCACTGTAGCATCAACCCATGCATACCTACAGCAATCAGAATTTAACTATGTCTGGCATGGCAAGCTTTAATACATCACAAGAAAAAAAAAAAAAGCAGTTCTAAGACAGCTCAAATACAGCTCAAGGTTTCCTCCTGTGCCATTCAAACACACGACCTTGTCACACCTCCCAAGGTAACACTGAGGCAGCCGATGCAGGAAAACATCTGCTTCTCTTCCCTGCCCAAAACAGGGACAGGTGGCAAGGAGGAGGATGCTCAGGGTCACAGCCAAGCTTCTGAAGACCACACCTGCAGCTGTCACCGTGCTCAGCATCAAATGTCCCCACCCACACAAGCCCTCCAGTGCTGCTGCCAGTGACTGCCACAACACAACTGGGAAAGGACTTTAGGGAAATGGTAAACACTCCAAGGTCATTATTTAGCCAGGAATTTGTACTGGGGTTGTCGCAGAGTTTTGAGAGTTTGAGGCATTTTTACATTGCTGTGGGACACAGTGGGAGCCATAGGAAAACATAAATTATTACTTTCCATGCATTTCAAAGGAGACTGGCACACATCTGACTTCCCATGCACTGGCTGTCTTGCAGGCACTCTCCAATAACCCAATCACCACTTAAATGTTTACCATCTAACTCACAGACATTTTAGATCCTCATCTAAATCTGGACTTAAGCTACTTCTACCTCTTGATAATCACTAAGAAAATCCTACCAGATGAAAACCCAGCAGTTTATCATGACCCCAGTTCAAGGTACCACATAAAAAGACATTCCTCTCACTTCTTCATTGTTAATGAAGAAAAATGTGCAGACATCAATCTGTTGCTTCAGGTGGCCATCATCAAAAAAATAAACAGAAATGTGTCTGGACACAGTGGCTCATCTGGTATATTTACTGGAAGGTAAATTAAAAGCACTAATGACCACAGTGTGACAAGTAAGGGAATAATATTGGATTGGAAGGGAAAATTCTTCTATACAACTTTATCCTCAGCCCTAAAACAAACATCAGAGATTGTTTCAACTACTTCACTCTTCCCTATTGAAGGCAAAATCTGAGCTGTCTGACAGTGTCTGTGTCTGAAACACAGAGAAGGAAGTAAGGTTTTCCTTGTGGTTCAGTTCATTCCATGGTATGTTATCAAATCCACCTCTATTCTGGGCTGTAAAATTCCTAAAAGTCCAGTTGACTCAGAGCCCTCCCCACACAGTTTGCTGTACCAGAATTTCAGCAGCACCCTGGTATGCACTGCTATCCCTCTCACCCTATCAACTGCTTCCCAGAAAGCCACAATGCATCCCACACACATGCTCTGCCACCCTCCAAAACTTGCCAGTCCTGAACAGCCCTTTATTCTCACTTATTCTTCTCTTCTTCACCTGAAAAACCAAAGCAACTCCTCCAACAGTTCCAAGCTGGCCAAATGCAAGGTCCCCATGGAGCTGAGCACACCTTGGTGCCCATTCTGCAGCACTGTGGGTGCAGAACACTACAGAACTACTACAAGGGACTGAATGGTGAACTGAGAATGTAAAAACACATTATACATACAAAGAAAAAACAAAACAAACCCCTCTCTCTGTATTTTTGGTCTTGAAGATAGACAGGAAAATTATATTCAAAAAACCAACACCGTTGTTACGTTGCAGCTGGAATTTTACATTACAAATACAATTCTGAAACAGACCCAGGCTGATCAATGTGATGTTTTCCAAAAGTATTCTTAACTCTTCAGCAGTGCATGTACTGACAGACCAAAAAAGGCTCTTTCTGTGTGAGCTCATCATGACAAACTGGTGAGCATTTAAGGAAATTCGGGCGGTGGCAGAGCAAAACACTGCTCAGGGCAAACCATGATTTTTTAGCTTGTTTCTAGCACTCCTCCAGCTACATAATCTTTAGTAATTGAGGACACTGCCTACCTCCCAAAGTTCATTTCATCAAGCCAATAACTCAGCCACACCAACGACTGACAGTTCAGCCAACTATAGTTTCTGCCTGAGGCGTTCACAGAAAAATAAAAGAGCAAGGCAAACTCAGCAATGGTGCTGGAGAGCTGAAGCCTTTGCTGCTGGCACACTGAACAAGCAGAACAATTGAAAGCTATGGAGCACTTAGTAATTTATACTACTGAGCTTAATGCCTGGACAGTAAGGAAAACAGATGGCTCTGCAAATATGGAGATGGCTCCATGAAAAGCAGTCAGCACAGGGATGCTGCAGTAGCACAGCAGCAATAGTTTGCCTGGCTGTAACAGCCACAGCAAAGTGAAATGCCTCATTTGAGGGGATAAAACAAAAGGGAAGGGGAGTAGAACAAAACCGAAGTTCTTTAACAGCTAGTCTATAATCCATGAAAAAGGGTGGGCTCATTTAGAGTTCTTCCAACAGTCCTGCACAGCTCTGTGCAGATACACGAGCTGAATGCAGTGGGCAGGAGCTGCACTGCCCTGCCTGTGAAGCAAGAGCAAGGACTAAAAGAGTTAACTAAATTAGTAAAGGTACTTTGCTCTGTTAGAAAACTGCTAGGTGCTTGTTCTGCCTGATATCTGATTAATAACTTGTCCTGTTCTATTTACTGTACCAAAACCTTAGAAGACTGCTGGGAGTGCTATAGGATAAACCTGGTGGTCCTAAATCAGGGTAACATGGGCATTTGAATAAGGAAGAACGGCCTAGAGCCAAGGAGGTTTGCAAGCTTGACTAGCCAGGTCATTTAACAAAGAAAGTGGAGAGGGCACAGTGAGAAAGAGGAGAAAACGACCCCTGGAGAGGCTGAAGGCCAGAAAGACCACCTAAAAGCTATGCCAAGAGAAGATCCTGGAAGGCTCCTCCCCAAGCTCCACCTCCAATGAATATGACAATTAGCTAACATAACCTGATGAATATGTATGTTAAGATGATGCAATCTTGAATGTCAACCGGATAAATAATCTCGTTTCTCGCTGAAACTTTGAAGCGAGTTTGTGCCACGGAACTGCCTCGCTGCCCAACGCTGCAATAACCACCTCTGCTGCTTAAAGACCAAATTGTCTCTGGGCTGTTCATTTATTTCGTGCTTTTTGGCATCACCTGCGCCACTCCCCTCGCAGCGATTCGGCATCACGACAAACGTCCCGAACGGCAGCTCTTTGGTTCTGCTCTGAGCTCTGCTTTGCCTCGGAGTGTGAGTGACTGCCGAGTGCTGCAGCTCAGAACCATGGACAGGGCACACACCCGCCGGGCAGCGCCACCAGCCTGAGCGGTGGTCGCTTTCCTCTCTGGCATGATTTCATTCGTGGAACAAAACAAAATTTGCCGGGAGATGCTCCCAAGCACGTGTTGGAGCAGACAGGCAGCTTGTTCCGAACGGGAGCCCCGTGGCAGCCCCGAGGACATGCCCAGAGGCAGTGGCAGTGCACACGTGAAGAGCAGGCAAAGGACTTCTTGACAAACACATGAGGACCTCAAAATAACTTCCTGTAGGTATCACAGTTCAAGGCCATCTTGACGAAGCAACACACCAATCATGCAAGGACTGTAATCCAAAAATCTAACCTGAAACTTTTCAGAAAGGCCAAATCATTATAAACTCTCTGACCATAGGAAACTCTTAAAATAAATATATACTCACTATGGTATCAGAGCACAGGTGAAAACCTCAGTTTAAAGCCAAGCATAAGATTCTTCTTCCTCTGCAAGTTTCCTGTAATTAACCAGGTTGTTTAAAGGGCAAACTGGAGTTAGCAGAGGAAACATTACCTTGCCCTGCACACATGACAGGTGATGCTATTCAGCTATAGATTACACTGACATGTTCCTGTTTTACCTATAATTTAAATAATAAAAAAAAAATTCCATTAAAACAAGTGTTTTACTGTAGAACATGTCCATTATTTTTCTTACATCAAAACTCACTGACACAACTGCTGATGCCTGTAAAAGACTGTGGAAACCAAAACCCTCAGCATAGAGTTTGATAATGTGGTTCAGAGCCAGGGAACTTTCAGCAAAGCATCACTCCCCCCCACCTTTATGCCTCTTTCAAGGATTTCCCACATCCAATACTTCCATAGTTCAGGAATTTGAGTAGAGCAATCTCCAGATATTGTTTACTCAATGACATTACCTATGAGTCTTATTATAACTGTTTCCTTATAAGGCTGTAACAACTTCTGAAATGCAAATTTCAACAGAAACTCCACTAAAGGTGAAAAAAGTGTGATCTGTAATGAGTAAATACACCAATATATACAGGATGTTACAGATTACAACTGGGGGCAACTAGAATTGAAAAAACAAACAAACAAACAAAAGCCACAATAAATCAGTCTGAAGAAGTTCCAAAGTGCAGGGCTGGGGCACTGTCCAAACACTGATGGAGGCAGAAGCTCTGTATTGGTCTTAATAATCGAGTCGGAAATTAAAGCATCTTCTTTTTAAGGAAAATACATTCCTCTTTTTCCAGACTTAAGTCTGAGACACTGTGCAACAAGAATTACAACAGAACCTACATGTACAAATCCAGCACCCTCCTGCCAGGACTGCTGCTCCTGGCATTGCTCTTCAAGAAAGCAAACTATTAAAATTGATTAAATACCTTTGTTTAAGTACTCTTGACAATAAAGGGATTTTTCTTCCCCTTTTCTAATGGTTATTTTATACTGGCAACTGATGGATCCTATATTTAACTGTTTCAATTCCAAACAGCAATGTGCTGCATCAATGACCAAACAGAAGAAAGAAGGAATAGAAAGCCCTGGGCTTTGAAGGAAAAACGAGGGGGGAAAGGCACATAGTTTGCATGACACTAACAATCCTACCGACAGGTTTTTCTGACTTTGCAAACCTCCTTTCACTCCGAAGCATTCTTTTATAACCTGACAATTCCCTGTAGCCCGGAAACTTCATGAACATGTCATGTATTCTTGTTTTCAAGCTCTTTGAAGTCCCTGCAAGAGTCTTTCTAACCTACCGATCAGGATGACACGCAGCCACAGACAGGAGAGGAGTAATTGTGCTTGCAGTTCCCTGCCCGAGCCACTTCTGCCCTTCACAAGAGTCATTGTTTTCCTAAAGACCCTTTTAATGAAGATAAACAAACATCAACAAGGATTAAAAAAAATATTTAAGTGACTTGCAAGAAAAGAAAAACTATACCATTCAGTGAAGGTGCTGTTTGACTTCATCAGCCACCAGGAAAAACACACAAGTTTGATCATGCAAGTTTCTGAAAACTTTCCCCTGTCCATTATTTATTCAAAACAAATTCTTTCCATATTTACGATAAAAGCAGTGAACAGGAGACTTTAGTTTTCCAGACTTCACATAGTGGCTGACAGTGCAAAACACAGACTGAATTTAGGCAGCCATCAGAGCAAGAATCTCCGAAAAAGGCCACCTTAAATAAATGCACAAGAAATGTCTCCTCAGTCCACTGAAGCAGAGCCTTCAGCCACAGCTCTGTGTCCGTGTCTGCTTTAAAAGCAGGGCATGGATGCTTAAAGCAAAGCCACAGACCCTGACTGCCATCCATCTGGGAATTACCACATTGTGCAAGTTAGCACATATGAAAATGCACTAAGGACAGTACTCTCTGAGTTCATTTAGACTCAGGGAGTGCTACTACAAATAATCTTTGTAAAGCAGTTAACAAGCTCTACAATGGATTTTTTGGGATACAGTGACTCTAAAGAGAATAATCTCTCAGTGTGCTAACACAACAACCCCTTTCCATAGCCTGAGTGCCAACAAATATGCATTTACTAGCCACAAAAAAAACAAAACAAAACAAAACAAAAAAAAACAAAAAAAAACAAAACAAAACAAAAAAAAATCACAGTTACTTTGAAATTTCCTTGAAGATTAGCCAAAAGCATTTGAAATGCTGTACACTGATTCAGGAACAACTCCCATGCTTCCATTTTAAACATTTTTTCTCCTGTTATTCTATGGAAGATCCACATAGAAAGACAAGTTTACCGGGACAGGAAAAAAGCAATGTACCAAGCCCTGTCAAATGAATACAGCAGTAACGTGGTTCATGAGGGAACAAACCTGAAGAATAATGTGTTTTTGTTTATCAACTTAAATTAAAACTTTCCCCCCTCCACCAATTCCTTTTTCATTTCAAGACTCTTTTACTTTTCAGGGAAAATTAACTGTATCTGAACAGGTCAATGTTTTATGTCCCTGCTGCTTTTAATTCCTGCAACCTGCTCTGGCAAAGCAGTTGTTTGTGCTTAACAAGAAACTTCCTCTCCTCTGTATGCATATATTGTTGCCTACTACATGGAAATACAACTTTCAAACACCATGTTTACAAACAGGTTATTCCAAAGCTGCCTGGTCTCTGGGGCCACCTGTGTAACAGCAGGACAGAGCATTAAACACAACTAATGAGAAGTTCTCTTCCAGGTCTGACCCACAAAGGGGGTTATGCTGACTGACTCTTCCACTTGTGCTCACTTTGAATGGACCAAATCATCCCTAGGATGCATCAACTCAGGCAACTGAGTGGATCATCTAACAAGACAGCCAGGCTGCAGCTTTTCCCTGAAAGAGAGATTTGCCTCTTCCACATCCATAGGGTGTAGTGGGCAACTCTTCTCTGCTCCAGATCTTCCAGAGGGAAAGTCCTGGCCTGGAGGAAATAACAACTAACTAGTTCCCTCATCGACAGCAGAAAGTGAGTGCATTGACTCATGCCCTTTATGTATTGATGCCCTGGCTGAGCAAATGAAGATGTACAGGGGAAAAGCAAAGAGCACCAGAAGCAGCTACGTGACCCAGAAAAGCACAGTAGCAATTTTATATCTTCTTCAATCTTCCTGAAATGTGATTACAGTTGACCTTTAAATCTAGTAGATCGACCAATCGATTCTGCTGGAACAACTCTGTGGATGTGATCTCAGAGTGCCCACACTGAAACACCTTCCCGTGGCTGCCTGGCACAGTCATTTTATTTTGTTGTAAAAGTTACCAAGGTTTGTCTGAATTGATTTTACTTGCAAGAAAAACACACCATCAAAACTGCAGCATCAGCAGACACTAAAGGTCTTAGATTCTTGCAGGATGAATGCAATATCAATAGTTATTAGGATGTATTCATACAAGGTACACAAGAGGAATGGAAAGAAGATGGTAGTAATCTCACTTAATCCTAATGCAGCCCCAAGACAGGTTCTTCAGACTGTGGGAAAAAAAATAAATACAAGGGAAACTGTAAACACTCCAAAATGTTTGCCAGGCAAAATACTGAATTTGGAATGGAAAACATATTTAACAGCTCTTGAAAACATTAGCTGTATTTCAGCTGATAAACTGTGCTTAACAAAGGACTCAAAAGAGACTTCAGGAGGGTTTTTGTCCACAGTGGGCTCAGAAGAGAGGATCAGCAATCACAATGATCCTACTCATGTGCAGCATGTCTATCAAATTTCTTAGAGCTCCCATTCTGTAGCACAACCCTGATTTTATAGTCATTATATATTTTATAGATAGAAAACAAAGACATGCACAACCAAGTGACTTGTAAGATCTCATCCAGCAAGCTAAGGGCAGAAGAGCCCCTCCAGTCCCATTGCAAGCTTGGCAACACTGCCTGAAACCTTCCTCCTCCCCACCAGAAGTGTTTTGAGAATCCACATCATACACTTGTGTTCAGAGAGTCATCTGGATAACAAGTTCTTTTAAGCAGAAAGTCAATACTTCACTCCATATTACATGGCAGGGTGTCCAAAAGGACCAGAAAATTGGAGCTGAAACGTTAGATTTTGTTTCAAGCTCTCTTGTGCTGGATACAGATTTGATAAGCTCTGTGATCTATGAAATTTCTACAAACAGCTTTGGAAAAGGCACCAAGACAGAGCAGCCAACTCAAAAAAAAAAAAAAAAAAAAAAAAAAAAGTCACTGAGCAAACTGAAAACGCTGAAAATTCTGAAAATGCCCAATTTGAGTCCCGAGTGAAACCGGAGCATACGGCAAAGCAGAGAACTCGTCAGGTCTGAGTGCAGAGACAACTGCAGGGGAGGCTCTAAATAGAACCCAAGTGAAAGCAGATGGGCAGGGCAGGGAACATTAGAATCAAAACCTAACTAATGGTAAAACACACAGGGATGTTTTTCCTCCAGAGACACACACCCCCACACTCGCTGAGGGATAACCCCAGGGGGAGGAGGAGCCTTTACCCTTTTAACTGCAACTTATTTGATACAAAAGTGACATTTCCTGTGAATGAAAAAAATTTTTTTCCATAAAGAAAAGCCAAGATCTGAAATGAGGTAGAGCCCGGTAACACTGAGCAGTTGAGGATGTCATGATTTCCATCAAAAAACTGTTCTGCAGAGATCAGGAACAGCTGTTTCAAACCGAATTAGACTAAAACTGGAAACAAGCTGTCAAAACCCAGAGAAATATATTTTATACATAAAAGAATGTATTTGATTCAGCTGTTTTATCATGGTGGTCAGCCAAAAGAGAAATAAAGTAACATTCTGAGATCCAGACGTTGTCACAAAGACTCTCTCATTTTAACACTCTTTATGTAGATTTATTCCTTTGAGCATTTGGAATAGGAAAAATGTCAAACAGCTCATATCACAGATTCTTGAATATTTTCAAACCATGGGCAGCTTAAAACAGTTTAAAGATACCTGAGGACTCTTTCTGCTCCAGTCCACACTCTCTGCATCTTCTGCAGCAGTAACAGGCTGGTGCAATAAGGAAAATACACTCAATTGCTGTTGATATGAAAAGATTAAAATAATTCACTTTAACCCACCACTTGTGGGTAACAGCACAGGCATCCAGCTTCTTTTGTGCATGCCTGCAGACCCTGGGAGGCTTTTAGTGGGTATTTTCAATATTGATTTCCACAGGAATTGCATTTTCATATAATGAGAAGTAAATACATGCATTTTAGAATACACTGTAAAATGTCCTATCTAGACACAATTCCTTTGTACACAAAGCACCTCTAACACTGTGACACTGCCAGTTACAGAAGCTCAGAAAATCCAGATACAACAACCAAATGAATCAGGACTGGTGCTGGTTTTGAACAGAACTATTTGTTCCAAAGCCCAGCTCTGAACATCAAAGACCTCTGTGATTTTATTACATGTAACATGTAGCCATTGTACCCTACTTTCCGACCAAGTCTGAAGGAATCTTGAAAATATCCTTAGCATTTCAACATGGTCATTACTTCTCATAATGATGATATATATTAATTCAATCTAATAAGGATATTAGTTATTACTGTCAGTTTGTCAGTATATGGACTTTTGAAGAGCAGATATCTGGGAACAAGCCAATTCATGGGCTTATAAAAAATACACACACCAAGAAAAGCATTTTGAACTCCCTGAAACACCAGGCAAGCGTGCAACTGCAGCCATGGGCCACTTCAGATTACTCACAGGCCAGTCCAGGCATTTAATTCGAGTACTGGAGTTCTCAGCACACTCAGGGCAGCTCCAAAGCCTGACTGAATGCTCCCCACTAAGCCAGGAACCTCACAAAAGAGCCCAGCAAGGCAATGCTGCTCAGGATACAGAAACTTTTGATCTTTCTTTGTAGACATCAGAGCTGGGAGAGACTAGCACCTGGTAGAATCAATCAGCTTGCATTAAATCTGCTTTCATTTATTCAGAGGACATCTTTTCCTAGGTACACCGAATAAATGTCAGTATCCAAAAGATTTTATTCATGGGGTTTGTTTCTTCAGCAAGTGGCAGCTTCACATTCAGGCATTTAAAATTAGATTAAATGAGGTGTTATAAGTGCTTGGGCTAATCTTGTACCAGCAAAGGAAGTGATAACATGTACTGGTAAGTCGTCCTTATTTCCAGAACGCCAGGATTTTACAACTCTAGGAGATTTAAATGCTGGCTCACACCAAGAGACAGACCAACAGCAAAAGGAGTCAGGAAGGGAGTAGTTCTGAGTGCAATGTTCACATTCTGATCTCTTCTCTACTTTGCTATCAACCCCCAAACCTGCCTGACCATGGCACTACTCATAGTCCTAGAGAGCCAAGACATGATTCTGGAAATCCTCAAGAAGCAGAGTTACACAGGCTACAATCCTTAGTCCTGCAAGGGTCCTGATGCCCTGGTCTGTAATTTCTTATTCACATTCTTCAACTCTCAAAGCATCAGAGCCACAAAACACCACCAGAAAAATAAAAATCAGTTTTCACTGACCCCTACAAGGCAAGACACCACAGACCCTCTGGGTTACACACCTTCAACATCAGAAACTCAGTAGTAACGACTGCTGGGTGTAAAAGTGCTGCCACATTTTTGCCACTTGCACATTTGCACAAAGCAGCAGCCAAACCAATGGTCAGAACTGCACTTCTGAATGCACAGAGCCCCTTACACAGACCACTCCTAGTTTTACTGTCTTTGTGGTGATCTCCATGTTTTGTAACCCAAACCACCAGCATCTGATTAAGATCCACTGGGGAAGAACTGAGTACTGTTTATATGCAATTCAAACAATTAAATCACTCTCTGAACTGAGAGGGGCAACTTCAACAACTTCAAAAAAGAACTCCAAAGAAGAACAGAGATGAGCATACCTCTGCATAAAAAAAAAAACCCTAAATCACAGTCACACAAAAACACCTGAGAACAACAAAAGTAGAGAGCAACAGGGGTGACATCATTAAATCCTTCACTTTATTTGATTTCCTCCAGAAGCTACAAAAAATCTTTTCCATATAAAGCATATCAGTGGGATGCTTATCACCTGCATCAGTTATATTAGTGCTCGTATTCCTTCAATGCCCTTCACATGAAGGTCACAGAATGCTTTACAAACACCTTTAATTTGCCTCAAAGAGAGAGAGACAGAACTTTGAGGCTCTGAAAACATCCTTTGTGATTTCATGGTGGCCACCATCCATGAGATAGTCAGGCTTTCATCACCACCAGAGCCAGTCTGAGGCACCCAGAGCTGGGGGAGCAGCAAACTGGAAATCCAAAGGAATGCTGGCCCTGAGGGTTTCTTCCAACTCTCTCGTTCTGCAGCCCTGCATATACATCAATTAATCCCCAGACAACATGGATTTCCAGTTGTACTTTGTTGTATTCCTCAGCTTCTGAAAGTAAAGCCTTTCCTGCTGCTCTAATGGCTGTACCATGAGTTACTCACCTCCCCACATTTCTGTGCCTCTGCATGGCTTGGCTTGATTCAAACTCCATTAATACAAAGCAATGCAGTTTTAGCCAATTTGGCTTGATGATAACATTATCCAGTGATCACTGACACACCATTGACATAACTGAGCCATCCAGCATGAACTCTATGAAGAATCCTTGCAGAGGGGAAAAAAAAGAGTTTTGGGGGGAAGAACCAGGAGCAGAAGTGTGTTGGTTAAAACAGAGCCACATCAATCACTTCCATCCTGCAACAGGCTACCAGCCAGAACATTAATACCTATCACAGAAACGGGGAAAAAACCCACTCATTAACAAATAAAGGTGTTGCAGAGCATTAAGTAATTCCCACCAGCTGACAAGGGGGCTGTGATTTATAATAGGGTGCATTGATAGATCACTTCCCATAATTAGGAAAAGTGAGATTGGTACTGCTTACAGCATGATTTTGATCAGAGCCTTGAAAAATACTGTTGAATAACAACAAACACGAGGAAAAACAACAGAAAATCACCATATCGTGCTCTCAGGCTGCTTACATTTAAAACAAGGTATTCTAACAAAATTCAGTAAGAATGGCAAATTTTGTTTGGACACACAGACCCTTACTTCACAATTACAGCCCGATGTGAACTATTACTGTAACTCTGGGAAGATCACAGACATAAAACATTCAAACTCTCCTATTCCTGAAGTAACAAACTAACTTCAGATTACTAAAATATGTCTAAAAAAATCCACTCATGTCTCTACTGCAGAATATGTGGCAAATTCTGCCCTGCCATAGTATCTTTCTGTAGTGCAAAGAAAAAAAGGACACTGGTCATTTTAATTTCCTTTCATTCAGATTATTAGGTGGCAAAACCAGGTTTATAGTTAGACATGGTAATAACAAAATACTTGTGATAGCCCTAGACTGGACTTCTGTTCAAAACCAACAGAGCAATCAAAAGCAAAGAAACACAAGAGGCCCAAGAGTTGAATACTCCAGGGATTCACAGGTGAGAAGGGAAGATGCATCCTCCAAAAAGAACAGGGACATAACTAATGTCATCCATCCCTACTGCCTCTCAGAAAAATTTCACGTCTCACCTTTTCCCTTCTCCAGTAAAGTAAATGTAGACTACTGGAATTCCTGTCTCTACCCCTTAAATTTTGGTACACACACTTTTCTTCCTCATCACTGTAATATCAAGGATAATTTGCACACCACCTCAATTTGCCATCCCTGCCACTGCTGGTCACTAAAATCAACCCTAGAATCATAAGAGTCAGTGTTCTCCAGGCAGGCAACTGAGCAGTAATTAATAACTGCAGCACTTGGAAGCACAGAGGTAACCACCTGTTCCCTAGTCATATTAAAAAAAAAAAAAAAAAAAAAGGATAAAAAAGAACATTAATGTAATTCTGAACAGCAAGGGCATTTCACCAAAACATTTGCTTAAAATCCCACAGAATTAAAAGCCCATAAAGGGCATTTTTCCAGAATGCCAGGCAAACAACATTAGTCACTGGCTATATAATACTTGGCATCTACAAGGAATTTCTGTCCAAAGAACTCAATGCACTTGAGACACATTCAGACTGGAAGAAGTAGGTTAAGTATTATTATCCTATTTTATCTGTAAGAAAAACGAGGCACAGGAAAAAAATCCTGCATCCTGTTCAATGTTACAACAACAATTAATGAGAAAAGCAGGAACAGAATCCAAGTGGGCCAGCTCCTATTTTGTGCCCAGTGTGTAAGAGAGGACCAGTTCATGTCTCATTCACTTCTGCAGTGACAGGAATGACAACTCCCATGGCTTATCCACACAGGAAGGGAGCCCACAGCTGGTGCTGCAGCTCCCTGCAGGAAGCACCAACTCTGCCCTTACAAAGCAGATCACAAAGTGTTCCTCAGTGTCCACCAGAGGAACCTTTGTAGGGACCTGTCACTTCAAATCCCATTTCATGTTCTCATTTTGTTTCCTCCTGGGAGCAAACCAAGGGGTTCCAGTCAAATCTTGACTTGAAGTAACTCCTTTAGAGCTCACTGAGATCACCAGTTGCACCACTGACCTTCCCAGTGATCCCAGCAGGCACAGGCCATGCCCAAAAGCCACCTCCAGGAGCACTGGGCAAGCAGAAGACCCAGTTGCCATGGCCCAGTTCTCCTCAATGCCTCACATCTGCCACTGACACTACAGTTCAATCACTTTGGATGGATGAACTCTCAGCAGAACAGGCTGGATCTCCATGCAACAGTATGGCACAAAATTCTTACACTGCATTTCTGGAGAGAAAAGTCCTGAAAAGGACAAAATCTTGGCCATCTGCCTGAGCTTCCAAAGAAGTGCCAGCACAGTAATTCACTTACATTGTCTGGGCCACTGTAAAACTACATTAAATTCAAAATGTTTGGGCATATCCAAAATTTAAAATTAATGTTCCTTGGAACAAACACTTCATTTTACAATCAAGATGAAGTAATTTTTTTTTCCTGTTCAACAGTGTTTCTCTACTATCATGGGTAACACTTAATGTCATTTACTGTCATTAAACTCAATATTTGTGTCTAATCAATACTAAGCTACCAAGGGCAGTTGTAACAAGTCTGGACTTTCTCTACATGCTCTATTGATTTTTTTTTTTTTTGAGCCCTACAACAAATACAATTTATACAAATAATTTATCAGTGAATACATAAAATAATTTAATAAACAAAACCTATATATACCTTTTCTCTTCAGTCATGTGACAGAAAATCATTTTAACTCATTAATGGTCATCTTAACAGTTCGATTTTAAATTTATGTAAAAACAAGAGGAAGCTATGAAGCAACAAATTTCAATCCAAATATTTTTAGTGTATTTCCACATGCAGATCAACAGCAATTTTTTTTCATTTAGTATTTGCCAGCATATTGCTTTCAAATACATTTATGACAACTCCTGTCCAGCTTTGTTCACTTGGAAAATTTATAATGCGTGAATACTGTAAAGTTTATGCAAGTTCCCCAAATCATCTTTTTACAGATGAGTAAATTAAATCAGTAGGAGAAGCAGTAGAAAACAGACTGCCCAAACACACAGTGACAGTGTTTTGTAAGTACCATCTCATTAAAATAAAACAAGGCCACCACCACTCACATGGTACCTGCACACAGAGGTTCAAGAGGTGTTGGAATTGGAGTAAAGCACATGGACAAAACAACTCTGCAAAGAGCATAGAATACAACACTGCACTTCAGAGAAGTTAAAAATCAAGGCAAGAAATTAAAATAACATCACCTCTTCAACACCACAAACGCTCCACCTTCTCCCCACTTCTACTGCTGTTAATAATATTATTCGAAGGTCTGACAACTAAGTCTTTACTGCAAAGGGGAGGAGGAAAAGGAAAGTCAACTTGCAGAAGACATTTTCACTTGGGCAAGTGAACTCTGCTAATGCTGCTCTCACTCAGCAACCCAGGGAAGACAGTCTGCTGCTTTCCAACAAAAAGTGTTTCTGCAGTCTGGCAGAAAGAGTGATTGTAGAGCACTGGTTTGGGAATGGATCCATTCTGCACACACCCTTCAGCTAAACACACAACAGCAAAGAGGCAGAAAACCTCTGCAGTAATTACAGCTCAAATGTGGGGCAAGAACTCTTTGACAGAAGCCCACTAGGAGGCAAAACCTGCCCATGAAAGCATTTGCCCTGCTCAGTGGACACAGGACACCACTCTCTGTTCCACTGAAGCCAATGCAAACACCTGAACAGACACTGCCTCAGGCACCCACAGGGCAAGGGCAGGAAACACTTTGCCAAGGGCAGAGAGGATGCACGAGGACAGAACTGCAGGCAACAAATAACCTCACTAAGGCTGCAGGGGGAGAACAAAAGTTTAAAGCACTCAGAGAAGGAGTTCACACTCCTGGATTCCAAAAACCTGCTCATCACCAGCATTCCTGGATGCATGCTGGACTAAGCAACCACATCATCACAAACTTCACTAAGCATTTTATATATGGAGAAGTATATAATACATAATAATATAACATATACATAATATTTTTGCCACACATAACCTCTCTGCCACCAAGTACTGAGATTAAATATGAAGCAATGCAGTTGCTTAGTAAATGATGCTTTTATTCATGAGCTGATGGTCCCATCTCCTGAAGAAATCAAGCAGCACCAGGGGCAAGGAAGGCCAGTTTAAAAGCACTTGTCACAAAAGTGTCCTGAAGAGCAAGAGAAGAGAGTTCTTCCAGTGTCTGCCACAAATGTGAGGTCACATCTCTTAAAAAAATAATCAAATCTTAATCAGTATTTCAGTCTAGTAGGTGACTTTTAAAAAAAAAACTTTTAATCTAAAGTTAGCCTGATGCCTTTTCCCTGTGGTGGTTTCCCTTGAATTCCAAGGCAGGGCACCAGGCAGGCCCCTGCTAATGAGGGATAAAGCAGCAGCACTGCAGACCCACTCCTGACTGCTCCAGGCAGTACCAGGCCACACACAAACCAGAACTGCTTCTATTCCTCCTGACTGTTCCTGTCAACTCAGATTTCACCTGCTCAGACACAGGTGTATTACTAAGAAAAAAAACAACAGCCAAGATGTACATAACTCCTAAAACCAGAGTTCAAGTACAATGACTAAATAGAGAAAATCCATGAGGAAAAAACCCCACTGCTATCTACAGACTCCTGTCTTACCCATAATACTCTCTCTGCATTACCCTTGCAGAATGATAGCTCATTTTTATCTTATCTAATATTATATCTTCAGTATTACATTAGAGAGCATATATGGATCCTTCTGGGAAACAGCACTTCAATTGTAATAAAGATAACCTCTTTTCTTAAATAAAATTGAAGAGAAGGGAGAGAGAAATTTATCAGGTTGAGCTAAATAGTGTTCCATGGCTACTACATGTCTCATGGACCCCACAGGCAGCAAAGTAATTCACTTCTACAAATTCTACTGATAGTTGGAAGAAGTTAAAACAAAGAAGAAAACCCATTTTGCTGTTGCTTGCAATAAAATAAACCTAAACTTCCTGTGTTTTCAGTTATAGCTTGGTTGAGTGCTGTTAAACACCTGGAAAAGGAAAGTTCTTTTACATCTGCATATGGCTGTAATTAATGCATTTGACAAGCTGTTGTGTTCCCAAACAGCTGCTTCCATTATACTGACAACTCTACCATCTGCAAAACTATTGGGTAAACTACAGTAAGTAAATATCAGGAGAGCAGGTGCTAATAAATAACAAGCACTGCCAAGAAAACACACTTCTGAAAGAGAAGCTTTCATTTTTCCCACTGTACTTTTCCATAATCCTGGAACAGGTAAACTTAAGATGCTCAGAATTGGAGGAACTGAGCTGTGACTCACAGGAGCAGTAAAATAAGGTTCAGGGCTAAATACCTGTGAAATCATCATTAAATGCAGTCCCTCTCTACTGCACTTAGCCAAAAAGGTCAGTAAATTTGCACCTAAAAGTGGGGCTTCTTACAATAGATATCCAAACACAGCTAGAAGGATTAATTGTGGCAAATAAAGCAAGTTGATGAGTGTCAGGTCAGTCTAAACTCCTGCATCAACGGCCACATCTTAAACACAGCATCTTCTATTTCTATATGTGACTATGAGCTTCATTACACTTGACACCCAGCACTGCTCTCCAACCCAAAAAACTGCCCATCCATTCAAGATCAGAACAAAACTGGACATTTGTAGGACCCACAAGGAACGATTGCTAAAATTTAAGCAAATAAAACAAGCTATTACTTGTACAATCAATAAAAACAGGCTGATATGGGCAGATATGACCTACCACGAAATTTACAAAACTGCTTAAGTTTTAGGTTCATTCACACTTAAAAAACAAACAAACAAAAAAGAACCAATTTGGTAGCACTATGCTTTAAAGAGTTTTATGTGGTTTATGGTATTGGGAAGGTTTCTGTCACTGTATTCTCCAAAAACAGGCTGAGACATCTCCAAAACAGAAATACCAAGATAAACAGCCCAACTAAAAATCTCAGCTTTTAAACAGATTATAAAATCACTTTTGAAGCGATATGGATTTTTTGTGTTGGGTGGGGTTTCTTTAATAATTATTTTTTCAGACCTCTAATTGTTCTTACAATTTTAGACAAAAAATAATGCAGCAAGATGGGTTTTTGAAATCTCAAGTACCATGGATAGTGCTTTGATATACTGAATATTCATTTGCTTCTCATGAGATAGCCCAGTTATTACCAACCTTACTTATTATTGTCCTAAAAGTTACTCCCAATAGTCTCTTCATGTCTTAAAAATAAACAGAATGCAATGAAACATGTAACCCACAGTCTGTGCATTCACTTTCCCTGTATTTCATGAATGTCCTTTTGGAATTGCAGCCCAGCCCCAGAACTCTCCTCCCCTGGCAGCCATGTGGCCATTCCTGCCATCAGTAATGCATGAACAATCAAAGGGAGAGCAAAATGCCCTTATCTCAGCTCATCAAAAATACAAGCAGGCAAACCACAAAGGGCTTACAAATTAAAAATTAAATGCAGGCAGGCCTGAAGTGCATTGACACACCACCACTTCTAAACCCTCCCCGTGAAGCACCTGAAAACAGCAGACGCATAATAACAACAGAAGGTGGCCAAAGGAAGCAATGAAATAACACTTATTCCAGAAGGGTATTTAGCAGTGAAGAACTGAGCAGCAAGAGTCTCACACCTGCCACAGGCAACACATCATGTCCAGCTTCAACAGTGCCTTTCATTTTAGCTGGAAAAGAGAAGTCAAAGACAACAGAGATAAAAGAAAAAAAACCAACCGGTCTTCTCCTCCAACACCTCACTGTGTACAGGAGTGCACAGGATACTGAAACTTCCAGCTTGCTGAAATTAGAATCCAGGATTACAAAAAATTCCTCCTCAAAGCTCCATAACGCTCTAAGTTAATAAAAAACTACATTAGAACAGCCCTGTCAAAGCTATTTCATTACTGGCAGAGTTTACTCTGATAATGACCTGGAGAAGTAATTAAATCCCTGAAGACTTAACTGCATTACAAGTCAGAGGTTTTCATACTTCTATTTTTGCTGAAAGTAGCAAATGAATTCTATTTTCTTCAGTGCCAATAATCTGCTGCTAACAGCAAGAAACACAAGCAAACACGAACTATTTTACCAATAAATCTCTACTTAAAAGTCTTTCCTGTCCCCCATTTTCCAATCATACCAAATTTCTATAAATGCTGAATTCTGCTGATTTTAGAAGACATTACCACGTATTTGTATTCTGAAACATGACTGTACAAATACTATTGTGGTATTCATACAAACTTTATTGCAGTATTGTATTTTAAATCTGAACAATATCAGATTGGTTGGCTCAATGTACAACAAGAATGTGCCTACAAAGTATTTGTGTACTCTCAAAGTCTTCCTGGCTCATGTATCTTAATAAATAATTTAAAGTGGAACTGTTTCTTTTAATGCTCTAAATATTTTCAGATTTATTATTCCTGCTTACTTCTGCTGGCTTGCATAAGGGTATTAAAAGCTACAACTCCAGACACTCTCACTAGTAATAATTATTGTAACAGAAATTAATCCATCTTTTACATTTTTTAACACCTCAAGAGTATTTCAAACATAATTTTAAGGAAGTTTTTAAACACTTATTCATTTTAATATTTCTGTAAACAGTAATAGGAACGCTCAAAAAGTTCAGGACAGGAACAGGCAACCTACAACTTAACAAGGCTCAGAGACCAGGTAATTGCAGTAGTGACATATTCACTTATTGAAGAAAATTAGGTGTGAGGAAATCCTGTCTTCAGATAGAGTCAACATACAGGTTTATGAAACTGAATTATGACGCTGAGAAAGAAAAGCAATTAATATTTTAATGGAAAAAACTGCATTAATAGTATCTGCTTTCCCCCCCCCGCCCCAGAATTTAAAATTTAATGACATATTTACAACATGGAAACACTAGGGCTGTCAAAGCTGCTGAATACAAAGTTACTTTTGAGGCCATCAGCAAATGTTTTTAGCAGCAGAAAATGGTATGAGAAAAGCTTCACGGTTTCTGATGAGGAAGACTTCCCTATATGATTTTTCTGATGAAGAAAACCACCCTACATGATTCTTCCCTAGATTTTTCTAGGAAAATTCTAAAAGGACTCCTAGATTCAAAGCACATAGTTTAGAGGTGACATAAGCTGTTGATTCTCTGCTCTAATATTGCACTGCCCTCTATTACAGTGTTTGCTGACAGATGCAAGGACACAATACACTTTGATTTTACATTTACATAAACATGGAAAGTACTGTTCTGCTTGGGAGTTAACACCCCCTTCAAAAACAAGGCCTCGTCACAATTAAAGCTCCATTTTACCCTTCAAAGTACATTTTAGGTAGTTATTCTGCTTCTCAGCTTCATAAAAACCCTGGCAAGTTTGCTGCAGTCTGTGTGTCACAGACCAAGCCCTCCATGGGAATGCACAACCACAGGCCATCAATGTTTTCTGTTACCTTATTGGACCATTTGTAGGCCTGAAGAAGTTGGCTGTACAGAGGGGTTTTGTCCTGCACAGGGTCGAGGCTCAAGAGGCCGCTGTTGTGCAGGGGGTGGTTCTCAGAGGGTTTACCGACCAGGTTGCTCAGACGTTCCAGTTCACTGGAAGAAAAGAGAAAGGGCAAGTTTTAAACTCGGATCTGGGAACCTGAGCTGTTCAATCCTCCTGCAGGGACAGCCAACAAGCACCAACCCGATTTTAAGGATCTAAACAAGAGTTAAGTACCTCCACAACTTGATTTAAAACATAATCGCTCTCATTAACCAAAAAATTTGAAGTTGTCCGTTAGTTGTGAAGTTTGGTATTTCTTAGGAGGGAAAGTACAAAGACTCTTCACTTGAAGACAGCCTGGAAAGAGCCCGACCATGGCAGGTCCTGTTCAAAGCTCAGGGCATCTTCTGAGCAATGCAGACCCTCAGAAGCTACAAAATTCTGACTTTAGCATTGCCTGCAGTAATTTTCTAACCATCAAGCAGGTTGATGCTTCATCATTTCACTAAAGAACTCCAAATTAACAGTGTCCTCACATAAATATACACAAGACCTGCCATGAGTCCTAAGCCTGGAGATGGTCCTGCAAAGTCTGTCATTACTCTAAGCACATCCAATATTCCAAGTCCTCAGGGTTAGGGCTGGGAATAACCTAGTGATTCCCAGGAACAATATGTACATTTGCAGATGTGCATAAAATACTCAACTGAAGTAGGCACCATCTCCCCATGAAGAAACTTCACTGTGAAATGATCTTTCATTGCTTCATATCTCATTTGTCAAACTCAACATTTAATCTCAACAGAAGTTAAACAATCCTTAAAACTTGTGTTAATCCATTGAAGAATAAAGACTGGCCACTTTGCACAGATACAAAATTCAGTTTTTCCAGTGACATGACTAATCAGGTGCCTTTCCTTTTGACTTCCAAATGTTTCATCCAAGTCTGAACTTCAGAACTTGCACTAAATTAAAAGCAGGACTCAGACCCTTCAAAGGGCAACTTTTTTGAAAATTTCTGCAAAGAAAAATCCCAAATGTCTCCACTTACATTAATGAAGGCTACAAAAACAAACTCTAAAATTAAGGGAACTGACAGTAAAGAGACTTCCCCAGTTTACTACACAAATTTCTCCTTTATTAATCATCATTCCTTCAAGTTCCCATGGCCTACATCCCCTCTACAGCTCAGGTGCTGTGAACGCTCACAAATCTGCTTCATACTTTCTGCAAAAGAATGCAATAAATGTGAACAGACATAATAACTGAGGATTTGTTGGACAGGGATCCCAGTGAAGACTTCCATGACATACAGGCCCACTGGCAGCATTAACTTCAGTCCACCTTGGAGTATTCCCTTGAACAAGCCAATTCACAGAATATCCTGAGCTGGAAGGGACCACAAGGATCAAAGGCCAACTCCTGAATTGCTGCCTAGTACTGTTTGGAAACAAGATTTTGGGGTTCTAGTAGATAATCCTTCAAAAAGCCCCATAGCAAGACAAGAAGGATAAGCAAAGCAACAGCTCAGCTTCCATGGAGGGAACCATGAAACCTCCTCAACTTGGAAACTAAAACCCAAAGAGATAAAACACATCTCCAGCGCTGAGTACAACAACATTTATGGTTATCTACCCCCTTTCCCAAGAGAAGAGGTGGGTAACAAATTACATTGCCACAATCAGAACTAAAAATCAGCAGGGCCTACTGTGCAGCAAGAAACAAATTCTTGTACACTAAATCCCTGGAGACCAAAAGATGTTCTGGGAAAGGTGGTTCAAGTGCCTGCCCTGCACCGGGACACTCCCTGATGGCTCCAGGGGTTACAGCCCAAAGGCAGGACCCACCCGGGACATCCTTGGATAGCAAAACCCTTTATGAGCATCAACTCCAACCATAAACCTCACATTGCCAAGCCCACCACTGAACCACGTCCCTAAATGCACACTTAGCACTCAGTTCTTGTGTCTGCAGAAGGAATTTCAACTAAAGGAACCGAACTGCCGACTGAAGCTGTGAACCAGCCTCTGTCTCTTCAGCCCAAAACTTTCCTCCACATCCTCAGCAGTTCGTGTCCCTTTGCCCAAAACACACCTGCTGGTTCTAAACAACTACACTCACCTGGACTGACTTCCTAGCCTTGCAAGTTTTGGTAATAAAACCCTTTTTAAAGCCCTTTTTGATCCTCTTAGATGCTACTGAATAGCCCGAGTCCAGACAGCGATTGAATTTTTAACAAAAAACTTCAAAGAAAGAAAAAAA
>VXAU01003178.1:369644-390472 GCA_013399695.1 Formicarius rufipectus | reverse complement strand
TCACCCCAAGTCGCGGCTGACGGAGTGCAGGCTCTCCTGGAAGGCGGCCACGAAGCCCTTCTCGCGGCCCTCCAGGGTGTCCCTGTTGCGCAGCCCATCCTTGAGGCAGTCGAAGACCCTGGTGACGCTGGAGCGGAGCGCCTGGATGGCGGCGATGGCCTGTGCGAACGCCTCCAGGTTCACGCCAGGGCTCAGCGCCCCCTCCGCCATCTTGGCGGCACCGCCGCCGCGCGGGGCGCGCTGGGAAGTGTAGTCCGGCCGGCGCTCTGGGTGGGGGAGACCCCGCTTTGTAGTGCTTTTTTTGTTTGTTTGTTTTAATCGACTTTTTCGTGCTTTTTATCGCCGTTTTCCCAAACCTCCTCACCCCAATCTCAGCGCGCTCTCCGGGCTTGTGTCAGGTTTTGGGCGCGGGGCACGCTGGGAAATGTAGTCCCGCCGGCGCTGTGGGTAGCGGCGACCCCGCTTTTTAGTGCCTTTTTTTGTTGTTGTTTTAATCGACTTTTTCGTGCTTTTTATCGCCGTTTTCCCCACCCCAACCTCAGCGCACTCTCCGGGGTTGTGTCAGGTTTTGGCCGCCTCGGGATAAGGATCGTAGAATGGTCAGGGTTGGAGCAGAGCTCTGAGATCCTCAAGTCCAGCCGCCTGCTGTAGCCCCTCACACACCCAGATATAGGTGCCTCAAATCACAGAATTACAGAGCCACAGAATATCCTGAGCTGGAAGGGACCCATCAGGATCATCGAGTCCAACCCCTGGCTCTGGACAAACACCCCAGCAATCCCACCCTGTCCCTGAGGGGATCATCCAAAGGGAGCTCTGGCAGCCTTGGGGCCTGGTCAGTGCCCACCACCCTCTGGGGGAAGAATCTTTTCCTCATATCCAACCTAACCCTACCCTGGCACAGCTTCATGCCGTTCCCTGTCATGGGCAGGGACACCTTCCACCAGCCCAGGTTGCTCCAAGCCCCATCCAACCTGGCCTTGGACACTCCCAGGAATGGGGCAGGCACAGCTTCTCTGCCCAACCTGTGCCAGGGCCTGCCCTCCCTCACAGGTGGTACAAAGAAATGAATATATTCCTTCCTAACAGCTAATCCAAATTTCCCCTTACATGTCCTACCACTGGACGCCAGAGAGAAGAGAATGTGAAGGAGCTGCAGACCACAATGAAGCATGTATAGGGCTTGTTCCCTCCTCTGGATGCTCTGTGGATCTCTAGGGTGTTTCCCAGGCATAGGAATGGACACAAAACCATCTGAAATGGCAAGCAAGGTCCCCACTCCTGCTGCAGCAAGCGTGCTGGGCTTGGAGCTGGCAAGAGCACTTCCATCATCATTACACTCCTGGGAAGGCTGAAGATGTGCAGGTCGAGCCCTGTGCTACAGTTCATCTCTCAGACCTGGGGCTTGGAGCAACCTGGGCTAGTGGAAGATGTCCCTGACCGTGGCAGGCGTTGGAATGAGATGGTATCTACAGTCCCTTCCAGCCCAGAGTGGTCTGTGGTTCTGTATTTCTGCCAGAATTCCTGCCAAAACCAGCAGGACTTCATCACCGAACCTTTGCAGAGTGCTATCACAGCACTGAACAGCACTAGTTTGGTTTTGGAGGAGCTGCTCATGTTTCAGATGCCACCAGCAGCTCTTTTCACCCTCAGAGTGCACCTAAAATAAATAGACTAAAGTAAATGAAATGCTGCACAGACCAATAGTCCCCACACACAGAGTAAACTGCAGCACAGGGACGGGGGCTTTTGTTTTCTCAGCTTCTAAAGTAAATAACAACCTCTTCCATAAAGGTATTCATTAAATTCAGTAAGCAGAATCCACACAGACCCTTTGGTCAGGGGTGGCTTTTTTTTTACATGTAAAATGTAAATGAATATGACAAGGAGCAGCTGAGATGTTGGTGGCCAAGTGAAGCGAGGCTTTGCCTTCCACTCAGTGACACTTCTCTGTCTGTCAGGCGACGGATTCTGCAAATTGCATCCCATCAGTTAAATGTCCTCAGACAACATGAGAGGTTATTGATAAGTGAAACCCTTTTACTTAGCATGAAGAATGAGAAAATGAAAGGGCTGTGGTTCCTCTTCTCCTGAGCTCAGCAATGCTGTTGGATTTGAGCGCTGAGGTAAAGCAGACCTGGAAGCAATACATAGGTAGGGAAATATAGAGCAATGCACTTCAAAGCATCAGCAATGGACTGAGCACACTTAGTCAGGCAAATGGGAACAAGATAGGAATATTTCTTTATGTAAAAAAGCACTAAATCAGAGAATAGCAGCCAGAGGCACAAAGGACAGGACTATCTCAGCCAGACTGGCAACCTGAACTTTTATGTTTATGGATCTGTAATATTAGTTATTTTAAACATAAAATACTTTTCTTTGGACTGTAATAGATTAGTCAAGAAGGTTCTGTGTTATAAGGCAATACTTGCAGGCTGGAAGATCTTTCCTCCATGGCATTATTTTTTTTCCTCTCACTGCAAGGTTAGAACTCTGGGTGCACATTGTGCACATTTTATGTTATCACTTGGACGATTCTATTCCATTAAAGATTTACTATTTTTAAACATATATTTTCAGCCATCAATATTGCATTTATTTTAATTATCTCCAAGATCCCTGTCATTGAGGTGCCCAAATGCAAGGAGTTCTGATTTTACATCCTACCTGGAACAGTGAAAGGGTTTGACAGTTCTTTCACTATTTTTAAACTAATGACAAAACAGTGGCCTGAAAACAACCCCATAAATGTATAAGGAAGCATTTGGAACTTGCCCCTACAGAACAAAGAGCACAGCACAGCTTTGGCTTAAAAACTCAAAGGAGAGCATTCACAGTTTTTGCTCCAGGGATCTGCTTTTTCTTGCATAAATGAGGAGCCAAGTTCTCCTGAACACACAACATGCAATTCAGAGCACTAAGAGCTCCATTGGCTCCATGGGGAGTTAATGCAGACTTTGCTTCAACACCTAAAGATAATGGCTGAAGAAGAGAGCAAGAGCTCCTATTCCTCTTGTTATTTCTCCTCCTGTTTTGCCACATCTGGAAGGAAAAGACTGCATAATTTGGTGTGCTCATTTGTAGGCCATTCCCATGCCTATGTTGCTCGTTTCTTTTAAGCAATATTCCCTAACTGGCAGCCTGCCCAAACCAAGGCAGTATGCTAATTTAATCTTCATTATAGGTACACTGGAAGTGGGCACTGTGGTTATAAAATGTGTGAGACCAGGATTTCTCCAAGGTACTGATAAAAGTCTTCTTGCCTTAAAATCATTAATAAAACATAGAAGCAAGGATCCAGTTGACGTTCAAAACATTCAAAAATCTCATTATCTGGCAGCTGTTGAGTAGGATCCTGCAAAATTATTGGGGCAGCTCAATATGGGCATGAATCCACACCTGAACCAGCACAGAACTGGGGTCTTTTATCCTCTCCATCAGAAGTTCAAGGACCTCGTGATCTCCCTCCAAGAAAAGATCACATTTAAAGCATATGGGCTACATCCACACTGCAGCACTCGGTGTGGTGTAGAGAGATGCAAACAACCTGCTGTGAGTTCAGCATCCTGCCCTAATAGACCTGCCTCGCAGCCTCGCTAATTAGCTGTGGCAGCCCCCCGTGCTAACACCGTGATACTACAGGCAGCCCAGTTATCCGAGCAGATACAGCGAGGGATGGGCGAGGGAAGGGCTGCGCTGAACTGCCAGGTCTGCCTCTGCTCCGTGGCTAAAGAGAGGGTTTCGTTTTGGGTGCTGTCAGTCTCCTAACTCTTTGGAGACGAAGGGGGGAAAAAGTAACAACCCAACCTGGCATCACAGGCAGCAAGAGACGTTCAGTTCCCTCCTCGAGCAGAAGCTTGGCTGGGGAGTGTGTAATTAAGATGAACCTCTCACAGCAAAGTGTGTTATGGCAATTTTACTCCAATTGCAGCTACTAAGAACAACGAGGTTTGTAATTAATCAGCACCATCAAAGCAAAGGGATGACTTCAGGATCCTTGCAGAGGTACTGTAAACAATTTGTTAGGGAAGAAAGTGCCCAATTAGAAATGCATTCTCATTTAAGAGAAATTAATTTTGTTGTCAGGGGAGACAATTAATGGCCACTATTGGGTTTCATAGCAAGTGCAGATAATCTCTCATGCTGTGTCCGAACAGGGCTCAATATTTGAAATAACTCACATCATAAGAAATTATCTTTATCTTCCTATGACATAGATAAATGCTGGTATTTATTCTATGGCAAGCTGGACTGATATTCATCACCAGAGCCTCTTCATTTCTTTATACTTCATTGCTACATTCTTGACAGCACTCCAGATAAATATAATAAACTGTTGTTGTTGTTGTTCAGATAATTGTGATGCTCAATAATGTGACTGGTAAGACATTCTTGCTATTTTTACATTCCTATTAATTTCTTTCAGGTTTTTAGTCTTCAGTTAGCCACAGAGTTTTCAACATGATGCATTATTGAAACAGAAGAGAAGCTGAGGGGTTATTGACTCACGTTTGAGGCTTCTGCCAAGGCAAGGGAATTTGTCCTGCCTCCTGTTTGAGCAGATTGGAGTGGCAAGACTTTTCTGATGTGGGGGAGACTTGCTTTTCAGTGCTATTTCTTTCCTATTGTTCCCTGAATGAGAATCCCCCACTGTATCCAACAATAGTGAGCAAAACCTTATCTGAACATTTATCTGAACATTCCTGCCAGAAGAACCAGTGAAATAATGAACTGAGCTGACAATGATGGAGTTATCATCAGATTTCCTGGGGGATGAGGAGAGTTGGCTTTCTATTGTTTCACGCTCTCAGGCGACCAGGCTCACATTCAAAAGGATCTTCACCCACAGCATGGTCTATGGAACACAGGCCTGGAGGCCTCCCAGTCCCCTTAGGGGATCTCTGTAACTGTAGGAACTACAATTTCCAGGCAGCTATTCAGTAATCCAGAGTGTTTTCTTTCAGTTTACAGTTCTAAAGTGTCTCCATCACGGAGAAAAAATCCAGCACATAATAGATTTGCCTGCAGAACCACTAAGGACTGGATGGATTACAACTCTTGGACTCCCTCTTGCCTGATGAAACTGGCACTCTTGATATCAATTTTAAGATAACTCAAAGAGATCTGCTGTTGGGTTGTGCTGCTTCTGGAACTTCAGTCCCTGGAGACGTCAACTTAGCACCTTATCCCAGCACCACATTTACATGAGAAGTGTAAAGCAAAATACAAAAAGTAAATCATACCCTGCAAAACTCATGGTGTTATTTTATGCATGCAGACTTCTGTCCTGAAATATGTCAAATTTTACTTGCAAAAATAAAAGGCTGCTGTTTTATTCTGTATGTGTGCAATCTGCAGAGAACTCAGCCACTTTTCTTTAAACATTCAGTGATCAAGTGGGGAATCTGATGTAAAACCGAATGGGAAGAAAGTACCATTATTTAAAGGCTACAGAACTGCTTAAAATTAGAGCTGTGAAGGCATCAAAAAATACCAGAAATCACAGATGGTTTGCAGATAAATTCACATTGCATTTAGTCCACTCAACATCTAAAAAAAACCCCCCTATCCTTTTGCCTTGCTTTTCAGTCTATCTGTTGATGCCTGCTCAAAACATGCTTTCTTTAAATTGGGCTTTGAGTCGTGTTCTGTTGCCCTACACAGTAAGATCCCAGTCATTTTGAAAAATCTGCACAAATATGTATTTTTAAATGAGGCAGTTAAAATTTAATATATTTTACATATTTTCAAAATGACAGCTATCCTGAGTAGGTTAAATAAGACATTGGCAGGGATGAAACAGTAGCAAGAACAGACAAGTAGTTCTGCAATATGCAAGTGACTGAGACAGAATGACCCAGTTGTTTCTTCTTGACTGTATTGATGATTCTGCAGTATTAGAGTCAGTTAAACATTGTTTTCCCTATCCACAGACTGCAAGATCAGGCTTTTACACAATTCTGGGATATTTGTGTTTTGTTTTGTTTTGTTTGTTTTTTTCTTTTTTTTTTTAATTTAACTAGTTAAAGCCTGTTTGCCTTTTTTAATGCCTGGGGTAGATTTTCAGATGTTCTGCCTTGCCCCCTGGCTTTTCCCTCTGATACTGGCTTGCTCTGGGGAAAATTCCGCTTTCATTCTCATGACAGATCAGGATTTGGCACAATCATTCCAGCCTCACTGCCTAGCAGCAGTCAGCAGAATTTGTTGAATACATAATGCTTGATTCTACTCCTTCCCAGTTCCTTGCAGAGGTAGGATTTTGCAGCAGGCAAGGGGAAGCTTGAAGCATGATGGTTATCCAATACCTGTTTGAGCACACCCACTAGATATTGCTCTTCATTGAACAGGCACAGGGAAGTTTTTGATGGCATTCTATCAGCTGTTATGACAGTAAATATGATGGAGTTCATGGTACAATATATGGTATTTCTTCTTGCCAGGAGCAAACTCGCACCTGCAGCTCGGCTGCATTTCCCCCGGCTCATTAAAAAACCCGACACAGTAACAATCTCTAAAACGAGTTCAAAGGGTTCTGAAGTCACTGATTAGTAAATGTTATTTGTGAGAAGTGTGATGTCAGGACAATAAGGCCTGACATGAACCAAATACAGGCATGTTTTTGGCAATCTTCAGCTTTATTCCTTCTAAATACAAATGCAGCATGCCAAGCACCGATCCTGCTAATTCCTGAGCTGAGCATTCCCCAATCCACCAGCCACTTGCCAAGAGTCATTTGCTCCAGTACTTCTCACAAAAGCCAAGCTACTTCTCATAACTCTCCACCCTAATTAAGCTACTTGCTGGCTTTTATAATCACCTCTCCAAACAGCCATCAATCTCAGCAGGATATTTAACAGATGAAACCGGGCTGATTTCTCCTTAAAGCACCAGCCATCCTCAAACAAGGTCGTTTTCTTCACTCTCTACTGCTTTTCTTGCAGGTCCTTTTTCTTTTCCAGCTGTCAAAAGGGGAGGCCAACAACAAAAATAAACATGGTCAAATATGCTTAAGGCTGAATGAGAGGATGGAAATCTGCAGTTTTTCAGACAAGTCAAGCAGTTCCAGCAACTGCATAGATCAGTATTTTCTTTAAACTGTTTCACACTAACTATTATTCATCAATCCATCAATGTGGACAGGCAGCCGTGCTTTTTAACAGATATCCAGACAAAACAGGAAGAATAAAGCAAAGTTTTGGGATACTTAGAATGTCAGCATTTCAGAAATTCAGTGCTTCATCTTGACCTTTATTCAGGAAAGAGGCTGAACTAAAGTTGGAGCACATGCAAAGGGAGTTTTCAATCGATAAGCCTTTCCACAGCACAGCTGCCTTCTTCAAGACCCTACTTTGGAATCCGCAGGGCACCTAAGCAGAACTGAGTTCACAGAGCCCACAACCAAGAAAGCATTTCCACTGGAGAGGGCTCCACATGGAAGACATGTGTCTTACAACTGTACAGAGCATCCTAGAGTCACTGCAGCAGTCTTCATGTTACCAGGATCTCACTGGCATGGCTCAAACTGCCACTGGACTTGCTTCACCCAAAAGATTCTAATCCCTTAGACAGAGTTATGGAAAGCATCCTGCACAAGGGGGGAAAAAAAGAAAAGTTAACCAATTTGTCGTCAAAGGCAACAGCATGTTTCTTGCTGTCTCATAAATGCGATAAAAGGGACATCAATACTTGGAGATAGTGGAGGCGCCAGATGATGCAGAAATAAATCAGCTTCAAATGAAAGCTCAGCTTCCTTTTGTCAGGACAGAGCCAGAGCATCTGCATACACAGTGGGGCCACAGAGTTAGCAGCACCCCCAGCCTGTCTGGGTCTTGCTCCACCAAGAGCTGCAGACCCAAAAGCAACAGGAAGGAGCAGGAGCTGGACGTGCCAGCCTGATGCCACCCCGACCTGCCAGCTCACCGTGGCTGGTGATGGGGATGAGTGGCCTGGGCAGTGGATGCAGAGCACATTGGATTTTATCCAAAGGCTATTATGTGAAAAAGACTTTGCTTTATGCTTGGGCCAATATGGTAAACTGCATCCAGTTAGCTCAGGGAAAGGTCAGACATATTTTAAAGCAAAGAAAGGCCATCTCTGGCAGGTATATCCAATTCAGAGAGATATATTATCCCCAAAGGAACATGAGGGAAAAAAATCCTTATTTATTTTATTTATGCATATTCCACTTACAGTTACTGTGGTGCATTCATGATATGGGATTGAGCCATGTTTTCAAACAGAATCCAGCCAGTCTTTCCTAAAATGAGACATAGTTTGTCTAAACAGACAATCACTTCCTGGAATGTGCAGTTCTAATTCCATACCTCAGTATTGAAGGTCTTGAAAAAAGTGGTATCCATCTTCTGTCTCAACAAATAAAAAATAAAAAAAGAGAAAGATTTTCCTTCTATCTAGAGATTATTTAGTGCTCTGTTATTGACACTGCTTCTATTGAAAGATTTAAGGATAAAAATGCAGTGTATTCAAGTAGTGATCATTTTTCATCGTCACTTAGTGACAGAACAGCCTGTAGTCAATTCCAGCAGATTTATCTTCTCTGCTATTGATCCCGTGTGGGGCTGAGCCACGTGCAGGGACCTGCCTTGTGTCACTCTTGAGCTGCAGCAAGAAATGCAAAAGGAGTGGACAGGAGATGTGCCAAGCAATTCTGTTTTCATTCTAAAGCTCTTTAATTAGTTCCCTCTAAGTGGTGAGACAAGCTGCGAGAAGGTAACTTGTTTACAGAAACGAGGCTCTTCCTGATGGACTAAGGGAACAACAAATAAATGCCCTGAATAGCACAGTCCACAAGGTGTCCCAGAGCTGAGCTCAAGGCACTGGATGCAAATGAAAACTTCAGATACCAGAGGGACAGATGTTTTGTGGAAAATAGGAACTGCCAGTCAGGTTCCTCCAGGAAACCTCCCATGACCTCCTGTGGAGAAGATGCTCTCTTGTGCTCTCCTGAGGATTCCCATCACATCGTGGAAAGACTTTGCTTTTTGAAGCCCACAGAGAATGGAAAGTATTATCCTGAGGGCTTGGAGCACTCCAGCCTCCAAAGTTAGCAATTTTTATACTTCAGACACAGGGATAAATTCTGGTCACCTTCACAGTTCAGAATGAAGCTGAAGGGGGAAAAAAATAACAAAATATTTAGATGCAAGGTGGAACCTGCTTGTTCTCAAACACTACAATACTGGATCCCAGACTCCAGTCTTAAGCACATATATTATTTCAAATGGAGCCAGACTTCTCTACATGCTTATCTTCACTTAAGCCAAATCTATCAGTAAATGCTGATACAGAGGCTGTGAACTCGATGGCTGAGTGATGTTTGCAGGAATCCTTCAGAGAGCAGGCAAGCTTTCTCCAGAAGCTGTCACGCCCCTCCCTGATGGATCACTGCTCACAAACCGTAAATGCACTTAATGTTGGGAGCAGGCAAGACCAGATCTCCAGCCTCCTACAGCAGCTGCTCTGTTAGGGAGCTAAAAGGTGCATTTGTGCTTGTTTCTCTTGCCAGGTACTGGCTGAAACGTGACCCAGGCACTTTTGAAGTTCCTATATATCAGGTGTAAGTTTTAAATACAATCTGGAAAAGAAGCAGACAAAGAACCTGAGTGAAGGAACAGACCATGGTGTCTCAGTGCTGTTTGCAGCATTCTCTTCCAAGGAATGCCATTTATCCACAGTCTCCACTGTGACTTTGGGTCCCTTTTTTAAATACTTCCCATATGGATTCAAAAGGCAAAGGCAATCTCTGACCATTGCCTGGACAAGGAGGCCTATTCTATTCCTTGTGGCTGGGGAGACCCAACAGATTAATTCATACAACACCATGAAGCCCTGAACATTGTACCTGCAGGAACTACACCAAGATGAAAAGCACATACTTTATTCCACAGACAGAGATTTAACCAAAAGCAAGCAAACTATACCAATAAAATACATGTCTACAGGTTCACCTCAAGTATGATCCTGAGGATGTTCTAGCCCTTGTTAGTCATGTGCTTCTGAGATTCATTTTCTAATCCCATCCATGAAAAACAGCCCTCTCCTACAGAGACCTAATCATGCACTCCTCTGCAGCTCCCTCATCATTTCCTGATCTGAACCCTTTGGATTAATCATCTCTGAAGGGGTTTATCAGCCTGTTCTGAAGCCTGTACACAGAGACATACATGCTCAGCAGATTATTTCCTCTATAACTTTCTCTGTTACACTATTTTGGAGAACTGTTCCAAGCTGTGCCAGCTGACTCTTGCTATTTGCAGACATGGGAGATGGGATTCTAAACCATGAGGATTTGCCAAGGTAGCTATATGAGTGTACTAGCAAAAGGATATTTCTCCTACTGTAGAGCTCATTCCTGCTCTTCAAATAAACTGTACTAGTAGAAGGACTTCTGCCTCAGCAGAAGGGTTTTGTTGATAGATAATCTCACCTCTTTCATTGCAAACCATTGTAGCACAGATAATGCAGCTTTTGACCAGGGTGAGTTGTTTTCTCCTCAGTATTCACAGCTGCCAGGAAAAGGAATATGATCACTGTCTTAAAGAATAACAAGTGGCTTAATTTTGTCCCCCAAAATAACCGTCACTTTTGATCCATTCTGAATTCCTTCTCTTGCAAGGCTTTCCTGCACAGAGAACCACATTAAACAAATTAGCAAATTACTCTCTCTGCAAGAGTCGGGTCATATTTCACCATTAGAGAAGGAGCCTGATTTTGGTTGGGAGAAAATAAATTCACAGTAACACTATTTGCTATCATTCATGTCTCAACATTCCCCCTCAAAATAGTTTCATTTTGTTATATTTAATGCTGGAGCATTACATCTTAAAATAATGCCAATAATTACAGATCTCACCGGTTTATTTTAGGCACTGTTCTCCCGGAGTGACAGAAGCACACAGATTGAAAATGTCACTGCAAGGATTGCTGGAAGGGGGGAAAAAACACATCGAAGCTTTGCCTAAGTGGTAAAAAGGAAAGAAATGCTCTTTAGACACAGTAGCAAGGAGACGAAAAAGTTTCTACTGTTTGTCACTTGCTTGAAGGCTGAACAGGATTGTGGGACAGTAAAGGACAGCACTGCAGTGTCCTGGGTGCGTGGTGTAATATTTTGGCCCCTGTGGGATGTTTCACTGGAATATTGAAATGAAGGATCAGCCCCTGAAGGCTGCAATCTGGTGCCCCTCTCTGGCTGCCAGACCCAATTCTAGGCAGAAGAAACCCAATGAAGCACATTGATCGAACTGCCTGATGTGTCAGTTAAAAAATAGCCCTTCATATGTAAACAAAAAACTATGCAGAGCAAAAAGAAAAACCTTCCAAAACCCTCCTCTTCTTCAAGTTATTAAAGCTCTTTCTGTTGCTATACAATGAGAATCTTTGTATAAGTTTTATGAGCTCTATCACTGATCTATTCATTTTCTAATGCCTGAAAAATTACATATCTTCTCTCACCCATTGAATGAAAAAGCAAAGCCCTTTACAAGCCTATTAGGAAAACAATATTTACAACAAAGCACCAAGGAAAATACTCCCATTAAATTTTACAGCAATTTCCTTGGAGGAGTCCTTTCACTGAGAACAGCTGGACTTAATTGCAGATGAGCTGACTGAAGGAAGTACATCTGATTGCAGATGTAATAAAATTCATGCTTGACACCTTAATTTTTTTTAATATATATTGGCCACCATCAAATCACTGCATTTGCTGGTCTGCAGGCTAAATCTATCAAAGTTCTGGCAGGAGAATAGTCAGGGAACGGAAAAGCTTGTGGAGTCCTTCAAAGCTTGGTGCTTAAGACACAGCTTTTTAATGCTATTGATTCCTAACAATCAATATTTTTTTCAATAAGAAGGTCTCATATTACCCCTTTTCCCGACCACCCTTCACAATGAACTTAGTTAGGATGAAAAAGCACTTAATGGCTTTCTTTTGAGGTTTGGGTTTTTTCATGTTCATTGCAGTCTCTTCTTCCTTACAAAGTTCACCTTCCTCAGCCCTGCTGGTTGACACTACCTCATTGTGGAGTGGTTGGCCAGATGTTTTCCAGTGTAACAATCTGCCATCAGGTTATAATTTGACCCAGAAGAGGTAATTTCTTTCAAATTAATGACATTGTAACTACATCAGCCTATTGCCTTTAAGGAGATTTGCTCAGCGTCTACCCTGAAAGCCTGTGCCACCATGTGCTTCTTCCTCACTCCTGTTCTATTTCTGTGGGTAACTTCACTCTCGATGAGTTTAATGAATAAGGTTTTTAAGTGTAATTAAATTAAATTTGAACCAAAGCAGCCAATTCTGTTAGGAGTCTTTTACAGTGACTTTTCCAAAAAGTAGGGCTGGTCACCTCCTGTTGGTAGGTGAAGTCTTTGTGCATTATGAGGGCATGAAACTTTAGCTTACAGAGAGAACTGTGCTCCCTTCCACCTGAGATTGCCCAGGAACTGAGTTGCATTGCTGACTAATTGCAGGGAAATTGCTTCTGCTGGAAGGTATTGAGTGAACATCAGCCAGTGCTTGCCTGTGGAGCAGAAAGTTTAACAAGGATGGAACAAGCACTGCCCAAATCCTCCTGCAGTGGGAGTGTATAATCCCCTTCCCTCTCCAGTCTGTGCTATGGGAGTGTGGGATCATCATCCCACTTGCCATTTTCTGCTGAAGAAAATACGGGGATACTCTTCCAGTTCTCTCCTGTCTCCCAACCTGACAGGATTATTGCTGGATGGAAACACACATTCCTGTGAGAGGAAAACAGTTCTCTGCAGCTAATGCTGAGGGCTCCTTACAAATGGAGGCTGCTCCTCTTTCCTGCTTTTTTTTTTTGCAGAGTAACACTGTGTGTGGCATCCCAGCACTTCAAAACCAACCTGCTGCTCCTCCGGTACTGAGCATGGCACTAATAAGAGCTCCATGCAAAGGATGTTGAAGAATCTATAACAAGAAGCTTAATTTTTTTAAAGAAGTGACATTCACTGCTTGTTTCTGTAAGTGGCTGTTTAACCAGCCCTGCCAAACATTACAGATATACACACAACTGCATTTTAATCAGTCACAAAAACACTCTGTAGCATAAGTAGTTACCCAGCTATGCCCACAAGAGCACAGGTAAGTGGGCTAGTAAATATTTAATCATCCACTGTTGCACGGGATAGTAAACATTAATATTTAGTATAATATTTATTTACATTTATATCCTATGTTTAGAAGAATATTATGTTTAAAGACAAGTATACATTCAAATGTTTGGTCTGGTAATACTACTCACAGACACCTGCTTAGGTAAGATACTTAATACAATGCCATGCTGCAGGCAAGAAAAGGAAAGGATTAGTTTTTAAGATACATACACAGGCACACAACTAACATCCATTCTTAGCTTTCTTTGTGGAGTAGTTGCACTACGAGAAACAAATGCAATGTACATATCAGAATCTCTTTGCAAGGTGGCAGATCTTGGGTTTTTAGCATCTGACTTGTCACCAGGTGGGGAATGACCTTGGGGGGGATCACATTAAGAAACGCTGGATTGGCACGAGGGCAGATTTCCAAAGAACACAGCATGAAGTGCAAATATCACTCCCCCAAGGCACAGCCCCAAGCACAGCCAGATTTCATGCCTTTCTTAGAGAGTAAAATGGAGGGTTTGGTGAATTCTTGAGAGAAATGCAGGATCCAAGCACTGCAGAGATAAAAATTCCTTACCAAAAGCCCTGGGAATGCACCAGCTCCCTGGCAGGGCTGCGACAGCCTCCGAAAGGCTGCCTTGTGCCTCCACCCTGAAATAGAGGTGGCACACACTTTGACACATTAATATTTATTGCAGCTTGCAGTGCAGCAACAGTCCAACATCAGAGCTGACTCTATTATGGAAAAGACCTGCTTTATAGCAAGAGGTGGCCCCTTACAGGGATTTGGGGTTTCTGCCTGATAACACATTTTGGACTACAGACTCTCTGTATACATTGAAATTTTCCTCTTACAGCTACCTTGCATTTGTGATGACAGACATCCTTTCTCTCCAGTTGAGGGCCTTCTAAAAGAGCTCCTAGAGTTCTGATTTTTTTCCCCCAATGAATTCAATATGATTTCTTGCAAAATATGTATCTGTATCTGAAGATTTGGCTACTAATCAGTGCCATTTATATTGGGCCCCTGACCAAAGCCACATTAATCAGCTGGATCAGAGTATTTTGCACCAAAGTAGAGAAGTCATGTCAGGACCAGTGAAGCACTAAGAAGCATTTAATCTCCATTTCATGGGCTTACAGATGGCCCATGTCATTCAGGACTGGTTCATGACAGCTCCACGATGACCTCAGGGGATGTGGCATGGCAGTGGGTCTGGTCTTAGGGGACACGAGTTGTCTGTTGTACAAACAACGTTGTCACTGCTGATATCTCTGCCAGAAGGACCTCTGTGCAGCACTGGGCTTTGTTGCTTTTCTTCCCTCAGTATGCACTGCCTTTTTAGCAATATGCCTGCTGAATATTAACCACCCTAACGATCCCAGTGCAGTCCACGGCTCTGCTGCTGCCTTGGCTTCTGGCTGGAGGGATTTTCTGCTTTGGTAGCAGTTTCAGTAGAGGGGCCAAGGACTGGCAGAACTACAGCAGCTGAGCAGCCTTCCTCTTCCTCACAGGCAGCTCACAGCCAGGCACCAGTGCTGGCACAGGGAGGTTCAGTCCTCCCAGGCTCTTCTGACAAGGGCATGCAGTGGCAGGGCAAGGGGGAATGGTTTTAAACTGGAAGAGGGTAAGTAGGGATTAGCTGTTAGGAAGAAATCCTTCCCTCTGAGGGTGGGCAGCCCTGGCACAGGTTTCCCAGAGAAGCTGTGGCTGCCCCATCCCTGGAAGTGCCCAAGGCCAGGTTGGACAGGGCTTGGTGAAACTTGGTGTCGTGGAACGTGTCCCTGCCCATGGCAGGGGGTGGCATGAGATGAGCTTTATGGTCCCTTCCAGCCCAAAGCATTCTGTGACTCTTTGATTCCATGACTTACACGACCTCCTCTGGATGCAGCTGGACTGGCTGATGTTTGGTGCTCATTGCTGCATGAAAACACTGCTCTCCTTCCTGACCAGCAGCCTGGCTGAATTGCAGGGGGAGAGGGAAGGATGTTTTGGGTGACAGAGCCAGCATTTTTCTAGCAGGGCCGGGATGGGTGAGAGGCAGAGGGTGGTGGGGGCAGAGGGATTGCTTCCAGATGGAGTGTGAGAGAGAGGGAGTGCAATACACAGCAGGGAGGATGCAAGGCATGGTGGGCAGGAGCAGGATAGAAAATGAGTGAGTAGGAGGCATTTGAAAGAGCTCTAGGTGGTTTCTCAAACATTCAGGGAGGAATTCCCCTAAGGGGATATACTCAGAAGTCAGATAAAAGGTACAAAGACAGGTAGGAAATCACTTTCACCAGCAGCTTCTGTAAGAGCATGGGAAGACATGGCCTGTGTCAGTCGTGGCCAAGAGAAAGGATGATGTTACCAGCACACAGGATCAGAAACCACAGGATTAATTCTAGACCTGAATTTCAAGTTCATGGACAAATATCAGAGACTGCATTTTGAGATTCTACACAGAAAAACATTCCTATAATGTAAACTGGAGGTGAGGACAGGGTGAGAGAGGCAGGAGAGATGGGGCACCATGGCAGGTGTGAGTGAAGGACTGACATGGCTCTGATGAAGGAAAGTCTGCAGTGTTTGTGTTTTGGGAGTATCAGATGAACTTTCAGTGATGTGAAAGGAAACTCTTACAGGAAATTCACCAAAGAGCCTGATCTAGAGCAAGAGGGGTCTAGGAAAGTGGTCAAGGAATTTTGGAAGCCAAAGCAAAAAAAGCCAGTCACATTAACAGAAGATCATTTGAAGTGTCTTTTCCATGACTGGGAAATACTGAACTCATAACTGTCCTTGTGGAGAGGAGCAGTGAGAAGGAGCCACTTTAATCTGACAGTTTCCGGGGGGAATTGGTAATTAGAGGGTGAAACCACAATATCTCCGTCCTGAGAAGTGAGGAGGTCTGGGAATGGAAGGCAGAGCACAGAGGCATTGACACAGTGAGTAACCCTGCTGCCCAGATCCTAACTGCACCTGGAAGAGTTCAGGAAAAGCAGAGGCAGGAGGAACCACCCAAACTGGTCCCTGCCATGTGCTGTCTGCATTCCACCCCTTCGGGCACTGCTGTTCCTGCCACCTCACCCAGCTGCAGCCAGGACATGCTGCACCATCCAAGGGAGCTAAGCCATCCCAAAACAGGGTCTGCTCCACCTCTGACCTGCCCCAGTCTCCCCTCAACACACTCCAGTTTCCATTGACTGATGGTAACACTGTCCCTGACTTCATTGAGAGGCTTTTAACATCTTCATCTTTGCTATTAGTATTGATTAGCTTTGTCCTCTTAACAGGCTGGGGTTTGTTTCTTTTTCTTTTCTTGTCTCCTGGCTTGTTGCACCATCAGGTTCTGTATTACTCTTCAGGGTCCATTCTGTGGATTCATAAATGTGAATAGAGTTGGGCATCAGCCCTGGGAAGAGATGCCAATCTTCTGAACAAACCCCTCAAGCCATCTTTCAGTGTTTAGGAGACATTCACAGTGAGAAAGAGGATGAACAATCTGGTCATTGCATTTCTCCGTGGAAAAACAAACAAAACAAAACAAAAAGGAGAAGAAAAAGAGAAAAGAAGGAGAGCAAGTTGCTCTTCCACAGGGAGAGAGTGAGTATTCAGTAACTCAGTGAGACAATGCACCAACTTCATCCCTGCAGCCAGGGGTTCTGGGCTTAAAAGTACAGGAGTAGTAATTAATACTTTGCACTTACATAGATAGCATTTTTGTTGATTAACCTCTCCACCAAAATGTCACCTAAATCTAAATGCAGCAATTTCTGGAGTGGAGAATAAGGGGTGTTTCATAATGCATAGCAACACCATGCAAGAACTCAAGTCAGGAATATTATACAGGAATAAAAATGCAGGGGCAACGTTCACAGTGAGAGAACTCAGCTACTCAGGCTGGAATTGCTTCTCGCCGTCCTGCTAATAACCTGCCTCACCAAGTTGTTGCTGAATTGTTAAAATATTACAAGAAGGTATTACAAGTACACTTCAGTTCCACATCTCATCTTACAGCCAGCATCTCCCAGAGCATGGTGCCTCTCCAATCTAATACCCCTGCATTAATCCAACATTGATTCTGAGGAAATGGAGTTTCTGAGCCACCCAAACAAGGTTTTGCAGCACAGAAGGTGAGATCTGTCCTCCAGCCACTGACCCAGCACTCCTGTGGGTGGTGAGAGCTGCAAATGCAACATTGCAAGGTGACAAGGGCGCAGCCCATTGGTTTGGTGGTCTCATCCTCGTCCTCTGGGAATGTATCCATGGCACAATTTAGCCTGGATGTCAGAGGAATACTGCAGGCAAGAGAGCTGCCTCAGAAACTGAGGAGAGTTATGCTGCTTTCTGTACTGCTAGAAAATGCTCTTTGCCATGTCTCTGCCTCATTCCAAGTCCCCAGTCCTCAGCACTGTTTGGCATAGGATGGTTGCCATGGAATGGGGATCAGGTGTCATTTTCAGCCTCTTCCTTGGGTGCTTTGTTCTTTGGGATTTGACATCCAGTTGTTTCCTCCACATCAGCCCAGTCACACCCCTGTGCCTGTTACTGCAGGTCACGAGCTCTCCAGCAGCACAAGCCTTGGTCCTTCAGCCACAGTGGAGATGCCCTGTGACATCTGGAGCTGGAGATGTTGCTCATGTACAGCGAGTTCAGCTCATGGAGGAGGGAGAATATACTGTTGAGGGGGTGCTTGCTCATTAGCTGACCCCAGGTATTCCTTAATTGGACGCTGCTTCCCTCAAAATTCTCTCTTGAGAGTTAAGCTCTAATCAAATTAATTTGTCTCTTGGTCAGTGAGGAATAACAGTAAATCTGAAGTCCCTGAAGGCTTATGGAAATTGGCCTGCATGAACGATATAATTTTTAAATATGAAGGAGAAAACAGATTTGCAAAAGAAGTTTCTATGGCAAAAAAACAAGCTATAACAGAGAGCACAGCAAAAGGGGGAAAATAGTCTGGAGAATACTGGAACACAGCTGGAATACAAGGGGTTTGTCTGAAAAAAGCATTTTCTTGTATTTTACCAGGAAGGCATTTCTCTCTGAAAATGAAATCCAGACAGGATGTTACTGATGGTCCATATCTTATTTTCAATAAATGATGAACCTTCATGTCCCATGAAATATGAAAGTAGAAAGCTGCATTTCGATTATATTCAGCAAAGGGGTTTTTTTCTTCCCCTTTTGTTTAAATATATTCATTATCAAAGGTATAGTGCCCTTGAGAAGCTGAGGCAGTTGCTTGTATTGCTGTGCAAGGAATTTGAGATACTTACTGAAGTTTCTATGAACAATGATGCAGAGATGTGTAACGTGTCTTTCAAGACCCCAAATCCATTTATCCAGAGCTGACACTTAAGCTGGTGAGAGACACCCTTGTCAAACTACTTACATATTGCATAGACAATGAGATAGCTCTTCATTTCTAGTTGCAGGATGTAGAATTTAAAGCAGAAGGGCTCCAGACCTCTTATTTCAGACTCTTGTGGCTCCAAGTGAAGAAAACACATTGGCAATAATGAAAGTTCAGCATTTACATTGAATGCACAGTATGTGAGAGGGCATGGAAGTATTTTGATGAAAAGGGTCCTGCTGAGACATCCTGTGCCTCAGAAATTGTCAGGGTGTTACAAGTCAGGGGGTTTTGAAGGGACAGGACTTGTTTGGGATGCAGGCTTTGCCTGTCCAACTTCTGTTATTTGTCCTGCTGTTAGGAATGACACTAAGGAAAATAAATCCATTGGCATGTACCATACAGCCCTACAATGTAACAGAGAACAACTACTTTAAATGGCTGATCTGTGAAAGTCAGTAAGAAAAATAAGGTTCAGTTCAGCCCTGAGATACACACCAATAGTTTCACCTTATGATTCCTCTTTACCTTTTACACCTATTTTAATTTACTAACACTTTTTCTACCTTCTCTCTGTCCTTTAGACACACTGGTTACTATTTCATATATGATTTTCATTTTGACTATGTGTGATAACCTCACACATAGTTTAAGAGCAGAGTAATTTATCTTCTCAAAAAGTAACAATGGTTGTTATTAACCAGATTTTGGTCTCTGCAGTGCCATCAGGAAAAGGTGGCTCCAGTGCCTTCAGTAGTGTATAACCCAGGAACTGAAGCAACTAGAAATCAAAGCCTAAGTTGATAGGAAGCTTTGTCTGTATTGCAAAGGGAAGTGCAGGCACAGTCATGATGGATAGTAGAGGAGATCCATCTTTATGCCAATTTTGGTCCCTGACAATCTCATAGAAAATGAGGTGAAAAACCCGAAAATTAATATTAACGATTCATTTCCTAAATTTGCTTAGCAAATGAAAACTTCATCATTTCCATGCACCACCAGCCTGGTTGTTCCTGTTGGAGTTCCCTGGCTAAGTAATTCTCCCTGTAAGGAAAACGCACCATGGGCATCACCAGGACCAGCTCATTCACTGCCAGCAACTGCTCTGATCTTTTAGAATAACAATGATCTGGGCAGAGAGTTTTACAAATCAGTTCAACCCCCGTGAAAAAGGTTTTCTGAGGAAGAACTCCTGGGCAAGGCATGTTTGGAGGCAAGCAGGAGTTTCAGTTCCCTCAGCCTCCATGGGAAGGGTGCCTTTCTCGTGGTGCCACACAACTCCAACTCAGTCTTCCCAGGCAGCTCCCAGAAGCTCCTTCAGCAGCTGGAAATCATCAGACATGCTTTGTAAATACTCCCACTCTTACAGCAGGTGCCACGTCCACCAAGGAATTTTTCTGCATCTGCTCCATGGAGAAATCCACGCGAGGCTGAAGGTCAGAGCTCTGAGAAGTCCTTGTGTTAAGTGACCTCAGCTGGCTGGGATGTGGTCCCGGGTAATGTCTAATGGCTTTCGTATGACTCAGGTTTTTCTCCTTTGTCCTTCCCTCTCCTCCACCCGTGAGCATTTTGCTAGTTAGTGGTTATGCAGCAACAGCTGCAAAGTACCATTTCGAGGCAAATTATTCTTAACATCGCTTTGCCAAATGGCCCCAAACTACTGAAAAAGGAATCACAGGGTGGTTTGGTTTGGGAGGCACCTTAAGGACCATCTCATTCCAACCCCCAGCCACGGGCAGGGACACATCCTTCCAAGCATCATTCTTCCAAGCAGCCTGCTCGTTGCAACCCCCTAAAGCAGAGCACTCATTTCCCCCTTTCTGGGGCTTTTTTATCCTCCGCAGGGCTGAAGGGCAGGACGGTGCCTGCAGCAGCAGCAGCAGCAGCGCTGAGCACAGCCCCGGCCAGCCCCGCAGCCCCTCCCGAAAGGGGAGCCAAAGCCCCGGGGGTAAAGCCGCGGCACGGAGCGATGCTCCGCGATGTGGCAGCTCCGCAGGCGGCTCGGAAAGCCGATGCTCCGGTACGATACTAGAGGGCACTGTAAACCCGGAGGTTTGGGCTTCGGAATGGGGCGAAGCAAAAATTGAAGTGTTTGCTATCCGCCGTCATTAGAGCTCTCTTGGTATTTAGTGCAAAATTAGCGCTAACCTCTGGGTCCTGAACAAATTAATTTGCGGAATTACATTCTGCTGAGTGGATCCCCCCCTCACACACACAGTCCTTATTCGCTACCAGGCCCTGAGCTGCTCCATCCCACTGCCAGAGGGGCTCCTCTCCCAGAAAATGGTCAGGCTTGGAAGAAAAGGGAGAAAGAACCATTATGAGAACTCAGCAACCTCCCCCCCC
>VXAU01003178.1:265801-360273 GCA_013399695.1 Formicarius rufipectus | reverse complement strand
GAGGGGTGGGCGGGCAGCGCCGGCATCTGCCCCATCCCCAAACACCGCCTGTCCCCCCGCGCCTCCCGAGTTGTTCCCAGGCTTTCCTGGGGTGTCCCGCGCCGTGCCGCTCTCCCCGGAGCATCCTCATCTCCCCGCCGCGGGATGGGCTTTATTTTGCCACTTCGGAGTTTGGGATGCTGGGGGGGCTCCCCCCGCCCTGGGCAGCGGCTCCCCCCGCCNNCCCGGCTGCCGCTTTCCAGCCGGGGGCAGCGGGACGGTGCGGATGCCGCACCGGGAGCCGCGAGGCCGCCGGGGCTGAAGGCTCTCCCTCGCATCCTCCTCTTCCTCGGGTGCTTTTCCCTCCCTCCTCCTCCTCCTCCTCTCCCCCGCCCTGCATTTCCTCCTGCACCTTTAAGAAGCCCATTGCCGCCGGTGGGATGGTGTGTGCTAAAGCTGCACAGAGGAAGTTACGCAGCCGGGATCAGGCACGGAGATAAAAGCTCCGATTGTGATTGAAAGTGAGAGCAAAAGGGATTTCAGCCTCGGCATTAACTTGCGAGGGGAGCCGGGATTGCACAAAGCTCCCCCGGCCATCTGCCCTTGGGGGCCGGCGGCGCAGCGCCTGCCCGCCGCGCTGGGCTGGGCTTAGCTGGGCTGGGCTGGGCTGGGGGGTGTGTTTGGGGTTCCCCCCCGGCCCCGAAGTTNCCGCCCCGCCGATTCCCATCCCAGCCCTCGCAACCCCCCCAAAGTCCTTTGGTGACAAAGAACTCGGGGAGGACGGGGCGGGGTGTGCGGGGCAGCGGCATCGGGTTTCGCCGGGATCCGCGGATCCATCGGGGAGAGCGGCGGGACGCGAGGGGGGGTTTACAGGGTTTTCTGCTGGGAGCTTTTGAGCCGCGCAGGGTCATCGAGGGGTTCGGGGTCCCCGCACCCCGCCGGGGTTCCCCAACTTCGCTGCTAAGGGTGCGGGGAAGGGCTGAGCAGCGTGGGAAAGAGAAGAACTCCCGATCCGAGAGCGCGGGGGGAGAGCGGAGGGTGCGTAGGGAAAGCGACACTTCGAAGAGAAAAATTAAAAACTCCTTCACTGAGTTTACTTTCTGCTCTTAATTCCAGAGCAGCTCAGTTGTTGCTCAGCGTTGTCCCTTTATTTCAATAGGGTGTTAATCCAATAATAAGGAAAAAAAACCGGAGCCAGCCAAGTCAAGACACAATCTAATTTTGTGTTTTTAATACTCCGGCTATCAGTCCCCAGCGAGTGCTGAGTACTCTTGAAAGAGAACAAAGAGCATTGATTCTATTTGTTCCCATGGACTGCAGTTTCTTAATAACATCAGGTGAAGACTTATTTTCTAAGAATGAAACCAAGTCAAGCAGGATGAAACCTTTAATTCAGGGAGCCTCTCTGCCCCGTTTGCAGTATGTTGGCTCATTTCAGAGCAACACTCCAACTATTTCTGCAAAGGAACAGGACTGGCAAAGTGTTGCACCTCAGACTTTGCCCCAAATCTGCTCACCTGGCTGACGGACTGAGAGTAAATACAATTTTTTTTCCCCAGCGTATTTTTATTTCCCTCGGAATCTATGACATTTAGCCAGCATAACAAGACACTAATAGAATATTATAGATCCTTTCTACCTGGGTTGTTCCCTGACAGCCATTCAAGTGCAAAATATAATTGTTGAGGCTATGAAAATAGATCCATAAACTTAACAGCACTGGAGTCCTCATTAAAACCACCCTGCGTGTTTTCTGCACAATACCAGAGTCTCACACTCTCCGCTGTTATCAGGCACTTAGCAGTGACCAGTTTGATGTAATAATTAGGAACTCACTTGTTATAACTGAAAAGACAGCTCTGATGTAAGTAGGACTTATAAACACTGTGTCACACCGGCTTATTATTTTTACTACATTTACTCATAATGTAAAAATAGCAGCCAGTCTATTCTTTCCTGGGAGTTTATTCAGGTCCAACGCAGCTATAATAGGCTCTTCGTTGAGAGCTGGCAATGAAGCATGAGAGACAGCTTCTCTTTTCTGAACTCATTCATCTCCATCAGCAATCTTGCAACCAAAAAGGGGGGAAAGGGAGATGGTAGCACAGCGATGTGAAGCCCCTGCACATGGATCAATGCATCTGTTAACCTCGAGTTTCTGAGCTTTATGAGAAGGCAGATGCTAAACGTGCTGTTGAAGCAGACATGCCTAAATTGTGGAAAAGAAGTTGGGGAAACAAATAGAAAGGGAATTGTCCAGAGCTAAATTTCTGTTTGGATACATGCCTCCCACCTTCTCAGATGAGATCTTCCCCCCCTGAATCTATTGCTGGAAGAGGCTTTGACTTTTTTTTTCCCCTTCAGTTCTTTGTCATTTTGTTTTGTAATTACTTACAGTTTTTATAGCTCTACTGGAAAGACAACAAAATTGCAGAAATGTTGTTCTAACCTGAAATGAATACTGGGAAGGTCATTGCTCTTTGGATTAGGTGAACCTAAATGTTATTAGGACTTGAAATTGTTTTTTATTAAATGTTATTGTTCAGATAAATCATATGTGGGGATGCTGGACAATGTATCTGTCTCCCCAGCTGTCTAATTTATTTGCTTATCTTTTTAAGACTATCAATTTGTCTGTCTATCCTTGCTCTGTGTCTGCATATTCTCCATCTTCTAATGACCTATAGCTCCTTGATATTATTTGAAGACCCATTAGAGTTGCTGTTTCAAAGCAGATACCTTAAATGGGACAGTGCTCCTTCCCTTCTCCCAGACAGCAGAAGAGCCATAAGCATCTTACTATGGATTGGTTTTTATTAAAGTTGTATATCTCCCTGTTACAAAAACCTGTCTGGTGGCTTGGGAAGCCCAGCTGAGGGCTCTGCTCTGAGGGGACCCATGTTCTTACAAGTCTTGTTGCTCCGACTGTCCTCCCTTCCTTCCACCTAATTTGTCTTTCAATTCCTTGCAGGTGCTGCCTGCTGATGAGCTCTCCCTTTCCCCTGACCATGAAAGAGAGGGGAGATCTCAGGTAGCCACATGGATTGCAGCTGAAGGGTTTGGGAACTCTGCTGCCAAAAGAGAGAGAGAAATCCTTGCCTGCGAGTGGCTCACCACCACCACAGGACACAGCAGGAGAAGGAGAGGCCATCACTGCTCCTGTCAACCCAGTGACCACCCAGCATCCTGCTGGCTCCCACCACACATCCTGACACCTGACCTGTTCAAGCTGACACAACCACCCTTTGGGAAAAAGGAATTTTAGCTCCAAGGAGTCTCTCTTGGCAGAGCCATTCTGATGACCAGATGCTCTGTTTATTTCATGTGTTAATGTTCAAATGCCCCAGTAATTAAGGCAGACACAGTTTAAGGCACTTTCCACGGCAACGCATTTGCAGCAGACAAGAAGGTTGAGGAAAACCTGATCCAGCACCATCTCACGGCCTCTCCAATTTACTCCTATCAAATTTCATCAGCGACTCAGAACTTGATCTTTCTATTGATTGACTGGAGTCACCTCTAGATATTTTCATGCTGATTTGGAAGACCTTTCGTACAATAAAAGGGGGGGGAAATGAGGCTAAGGAAGACTTTTGACCACTGATCAGCAACTCTGGCCAAAACTTTCCCAATCAAGTGAATTGCAGAGTTGGCTTCTGTGCCGAGAGGAACTTTCCACATCCAGATACGGCGTGCAGAGTGGGATCCTCCCTGTTGCCACCTGGATCTCCTTCGACTGGATCACTTTTAGATGAGGAGTTTCCATGCTGATCCCGAGAGCAACCCCTAGCCCAGTAGCTGCCTTCCTCGGGACTCTCGGCACTGCCCTCGCCCAGGGATCCCGTGCTCGGCTGCCATGCTCCACCTGGTTGCTCTCCTCGTGCACTGGCTCCCCTTGGCCATGGGACAGTATGACATTTGCAAGTCCTGGGTGACCACGGACGATGGCCCCTCATGGGAGTTCTATGCCTGTCAGCCCAAGGCCATGCGGATGAAGGATTATGTGACAGTGCGGGTGGAGCCGGCAGGAATCACGTGTGGGGACCCACCAGAGAGGTTCTGCACCCATGTAAGTGTTCCCCTCCTTCTCTGATGGGTTATAACAGGCTCTGCTGGTGGCCAGAGGCAGTGTCCTGCCAGGATGGCACTGTAAGGATGTTTTGGGTCAGGGTGGCCACAGTGGCTGCTGCCTCGAGCTCTCAGTCTCCTGGTCTGCAAAGTGGGGAGGAGGCATCCTGCCCATCCCAGAGCTGTGCCCAGCTCGGTCCTGCAGCAGGGATGGTGCTGGCATGCTGGGGGGTGGTCAAGGAGGAGCTGGGGAGGGCTGAGCGAGTCCTGGGTAAGGACTGGGTTTTGGAAAAGCTCTACCCTCAGGGAGCACCAAACCTGAGCTGCTCCAAGCACATCCCTCTGCTTGTGGAAGAGTGTGGGGTGTGCTCACCAGTGCCATCCCAAAGGGCTGCTCCAGCACTGGGGTTATATCAGACCTGGGTACATTGTCTCAGTGTGAGTAAGAGTGAAGGACAGGTGAGTGTGGCCCCTGCACGCCACCAGCTCTGGCAATTGGTCTGACAGCCTCAAATTTCACTGAAGTCTCTGAAAATGTGGTTCTCCTCTTCTAGCCTCCACATGAAAAGACTCTGTGGACAGACATTTGCCCTTGTAGTTAAAATCTTTAACTTATTTTCTCTTAAATATTAATCATTGCATTTCATTCTGTGCACCACAAAGCTCAGCAGGAGCATTTGATTTATAATTCACAAGGCTTTACATTGTTAAAGAGTTCAGGGGTCAAAGCAAAGAGCAGAACAGTAATGCGCCCTTTCAAATGTCCCCCAGGAGTGGTCCAAGCACAATTTAAGGGACAAGGACCAAGCCAGCCCATGCTGGTAGGGTTTCCATTGTGGTGAGCACTGGACAAGGAGGTATTCTGAAAGAGTATATTATTCTTTTATTGCCTATAATGAGAAGGGGAGTTCTCTCTCTAAATCAGTACGGTCCCATTTTCTATTGCTAGTGCTATCCATGCCAATGTACCCCATGCCTCAGTTTGCCATCTTGGAAATAACGCTGGGCCCAACCAGCTCAGGGCACCTCTTGAAAATCCAAGAGAAAAAATGCTGCTTTGATCCCAAGGGATGCCAAACATTTGTGACCATCAGAACATGCTGCCAGTAGTTACCCAGTTCCCTCCAGCCTAAGGGGTCTCATTAGTACCAGGGAAGACATTTCCACTAATTCCAGATAAGTAGCAGCTTTTCCTTTTAAAAGATCGTTTGAAAAGAAAGATTAAGTCCAAGGTTGCAAATAAAACCGTTAACTATTGATGGGCCAGTCTGTATTTCCATTTATCTGACTGGCTGCAGAAGGATTAGAAGGAGAGCACCAGATTGCTTTGCACTACACTCACTGCAGCCCTTGGCAAACCCTTTCTGGTGAAGGGTGCTCCAGACTTCAGCTCCACTGACCTCCAAGGAAGCAAAAGACACAAAGTGCAACCAGCTCTCCACAGCTCTCTCGATTCAGTCAATACTGAGCTAAAACCCTTCTATTCTGGGCGCCGGCAGCGTTTCCGTGTAGCGTACGCCTGCCATGTGCTGAAACACTTGCAAACACCGTGTACAGCCGTCACTGAGAGCTACACAAATGCAAAACACGGGTTTGCCTTCCTGTCCCTGCCTCACCCCAGCCTCGCCCAGCTCCGATCTCCCAAAACAGAAACAAACACTCAGCAACGGCCCCGTGTAATTCCCTGGTGAGGAACCAAGCCAAGGGCAGGGATAATGTATTGCAATGCGGGGTTTTTTTAGATTTTTGGGATAGGTTTAGGGATTCACAGACCTTTCCCCCCCCACCTTACGGCGGTGCTGTCCTCTCCAGAGGACTGAAGAAACGAAATAGAATAGAAATGAATAGAATAGAAATGAAGCAGAGGAAGAGCAGCCCCGCTGAGGTAAGCAAGGAGCCCACCCAGCACTTAGTGCACAGAGCAGGAGGGATCCAGCCTTAGGACTGGAGTGGTAGAGGAGCTGGGAGGGCCATCAAAGTAAATTTTCACAGGGAATGACATGTGGCCACTTACTGCTGAGCATCCCCTTATGGTCAGCAGAAAGTGGAATCAGCAAGAAATAGCCCTTCCATCGCCGGTCCCGAGTGGTGACTTGACACCTATTGACATGCAGGGGAGGGTGAGCGGACCCGCAGAGGATGAGCCGAGCTCTGCTCCCCCCGCACTGTGAGGAAGTGCTGGACAGAAATCGATGTCTCTGCCCACGGATCGTTACAAGCCCCGAGCCCCGTCCCTCGCTGCGAGAGGGGAGGGAGAGCACTCACCAACCCTGAGCTGCTCCTCGCTGCCTGCCAGCCCGCTCAGGTGCCTTTCAGTGTCCTGTTCTCCTTCCTCTTCAGGTTTTAATTATTTCTTTGTAACAGGTGGGTTCTCACAGGAGCCTGGCTTTCCAGCAGAGAAGTTCTTACGGTGACTATATTGCTTTCTTAGGTGTCTTTCAAAACAGCAGGGGACTGTCCGTGCGGCTAAACTGGCGTTACTCAGAATTAAGCGCAGCCCAGCAGGACACCTGCACTGCTCAGACAGCTGAAATCAAAACTGAAGACACACAAACACCCCTCCATGCTCAAAGCAGCCAGCCAGGAGGGAGCTGGACCGTGTCCCTGTGCAGGGCACTGCTGTGGGCAGGCAGAGGGGCAGAGTCCTGGTGACAGTCAGGACCTTGTCAGACAGTGTGTCCTGCGAGGCTGTACCAGCACCAGGAGGCATCACAGAGCCCACGAGATCACACACTGCCCTGCAACAACTCCGAGCACTGCTCACAGAGGGTTCTGCACAAAGAGGCATCAGGGGACAGCAGGAATTATTTGGAGGACAGTCTTTTGTGTTCTATAGCAATTCTAGTCACATCTGGCTGCTTTCTTCTGGTTAGGAAGTGTTTGGCTGCTTATTAAAGTCCAGGGTTTTGCTTTTTCCACAGTTTCTGAACCTGCTCCTATTCATGTCAGTGCCTTCCTGGCAGGGTCACCTGACAAATGAATTGTACTTTTCCTCCTGGCAGGGCAGGGGGAGTGGTGGGAGCAGGAAGACAGATGGATAAGTAAATAAAAGCCTGAATGAATCTAAAAGCGTGACTGAAGACTAATAGGGAACAGATCTTTCAACCAAGGATGTCGAGGGAGGGGTGAGACTTCAAAGATCACATGCAGGGCACGGCATGGAGCAGCTGAACGCTGGTTTCAAAGGAGAGGGGTTTGCAGGATAAGCAGGGCTGGGGAATGGCAAAGCTGCACAGTCTGCACGGGGCAGAGTGGAGATGGAGTGTTCCTTCACCTTCCCACCCTCCTGGGGAGGAGGAGCAGGATGGCCCAGCTGGCAGGATGCTCCCAGGTGCTGATGCTCTGAGATGCTGAAGCACTTCTTTGCTACCGAGCGGGGACCTTGGAGAATTTCACTTCCAAGAGTCAGCGCTTTGCACAGAGGATAAAAAACCCCTCAGGTTTTGGGGGGAGTTCACACATCGGGTGTGTAGTGGGGAGCAGGCAAACAGCAACACCCCAACCCCAGCTCCTGCTGTAGTGCAAGGGGGTTCCAAATCATTCTAGCAAATGATTCTAGCAAAAGCAAGGAGAGGTGTCCCTAGCAGACAGTCCCTGTGGAATGGTTTTGCTGCTCCTTGACATCCCAGTGAGAGCTCCCTGCACCAGCAGCACTGGTTGCCCAGCTTGCTGCAAGAATGGGGGGCCTTTTTTTCCCCCAGAGGTGTCAAGACACTATTTCTTGTTCTGACAGCAACTCTTTTGATGCAGGGCCGAGCTTTTAGCCCATATTGATGGGTCAGGGGTATTTTTATTTGGCGTCAGCATTGTTTCATCAGCTAATAGAGCTTGTTGACTTTGGCACGGGCACATGAAAGGAAAAGGCTTTATTTATTCATTACACATGCGGCCAAATTGGATGTTTAGTTTAATTCTTAGCTAAACTTTTCTGAATGACATGTGGTTATAAGGCTTGTACTAAAGAACTATTTCTCTTACTAGATGGGGTGCTAAAATTGGAAAGAGCAGAACAAACTTTGGACATAGAAACCCTTTCCTCTGCATTCTTAATCCCTCTTGTACAACTCTACTCACCCTTATCTTCATATACCTGTTTAGGTGCAGACAAGGGATTGTGGATTTGGGGATGGGTAAAAGTAAAGCCAAAGTTTTTAAAGTAAGAAGGAAAAAGGAATTGCTTCAGAAATGCTCTTCCAAAAGCATTTTTCAAGGTGCAGCATGATCTGGTGGTTAAAGAATGGAGTCATCCCTTCTGGTACCCTGAGCAGAGACCCACAGCCCTTCCCCAGCCCTCCAGAGGTTCCTGTGCTGCCCTTGCACCTTGTTTCAGACAGAACCAGGGGGCAAAGCATGAGGCATCCTCAGCCTTGAGAACTGCCCCAGGTTCAAGGGTGTCCTCTGGGCTAAGCAGAGCCTGTATACGAGTCAAATGGAAAATCCTTTCCAAGAAAAGCCGATGTTCCTCCTCCTCCTCCTTGAATAAATCAGTACTACCCACTGCTGGTTGCAAACCCATCCTCAGCCATAGCAATGGGCTGGGAGTTGGGGCTCCCCTTTGCCCTTCCTTGTGGGACCTGCATGGCACTGGGGGTGATCACTTTGCCTTTATGGCAAAATTCAGCAGCACAAGAGATTCACTCTCTGCTGTCAAATCACCCGTGACATCTCGGGCAGGGTTGTGGGGACAGAAAGACACCTTTCTTTTCACATCTACAGAGTGCAAACAGCCCCCTTGAAGCCTCCAGTACATTAAATTAACACCTGGAAAATGCTTCCCTCTCCTTTGAGGAGAGCTATTTCCACCTGGATGAAGGTTTCCCTAATCCACCCCTTGTGCCTGTCACGGCATTGCTTTCCAGAGTGGGAGAGAGAGCTGGAGCCTTTTGGTTCTCTTCCCACCCTTAATCACTTCTCAGCATCAGGGTTGCTGCAGAGGACACTGTTTGAAGTCAGGATCAGTGGCTCCTTGCCCTTGGGGCCAGACCCTTGGGTTGCACATTATTAGCTGCTCAGCAAATTACACACTGCTGCTCTCCTACCACTGAAGCTACTCCGGAGTGTGGCAATATCTTGGTGCTACAAAAGCAAAGGCTTCACAGAAAAATAAAAGTGTACAATTCAGCTTTAAATTAGAGAGTGCTGAGCACACGGGATTTTCCCTCACAGTCTGTAACAATTTCCTTAAATGCCCAGTTCGGGATTCATCTTGTTGTAAAGTGGGATGCTACTCCCCTAACAAGGATCATTTCCACTTGCTGATGGAAAAGACACAGCCATAAAAATGAAGCTGTCAAGTAGATTTAATTGGTACAGTGAGCAAAAAGTTTACCCCCACCTTGAAAGAGATGAGGAAGAATAAACTACTTTTAAGAAAAGCTTTGCTCTTCAAAGGGAACAGTGTCCAGATGGGAAAAGCAGAAGAGAATGGACTCTGAAGAGTTGTGGCCAGAGCTGGAAGAGCAGCTCTCACAGCAGCCCTTATATCATACACCAACTCCAAGTACCACAGTTTTCCATAAGCAACTTTTGAAGCCAAAGGTGTTCAGGAAAATCCTTCCTCTTTATTTATTCTAAAAATCTGTATTGTATTCTACAGCATAGATACGATTTTCTATTAAACTTTAAAAGGGATTCTCCCTACAGAAAATCCTGCCGGAGTGGGAAGGAGTGCACTCGTACCACACTCCGGTTTCCCGAAGTGAAAGTCCAGTTCTAACCTTAGTTTCAGACCCCAAACCACCTTTTTACCATCAAAGCTTTGAGATGTTGGGCTTTGGCTCACCCTACCCCACCACCCTGCCCCTTGTCCCATGCTTACAATCCTGATGCCCTCAATGGGGACCATCCAAGCTCTGCACCTGGTTTTGGAGAAACCAAAGCAGAAACATGCCCAAACTGTGCCAAACCCTCTGCCCGTGGCACAAGCAGCACAGCCCCTTCCTTCCCAGCAGCCCCATTTCCTCAGCCAAGCAGCTGCTTCCATCCCCACCAGGGCTGCAGCCCCAGCACTGTGGCTTTGCTCCTCTGTGCTCAGCTCAGCCCCACTGGCCAAGAGCAGCCAGACCCGTGTCCCAGGAGTGGGGGACGGGGTGGTGAGGAGCCAGTGACTGTCCCTCTTTGCTGGGGTACAGAGTTCACAGTAATGCAGTGACAGCCAGGAGGTCCTGAGGTGAATGAATTCCTCCTCTGACCTGGATGGGGACCTCCATCAAGTGTGAGCATCAGCAGTGCTTGGCTAACAGAGCCTGAATTTGGGACTTGAAAGAGTTGTTAAGCACGTGGGCTATTGCTGACCTTAGCAGGAGTTCTCCACCAACATGGAGTGGAGAACCAACATCACTGCTGCCACCCTCTCCAAGCTGTCCATCTCCCTGGACACTCAGCTGTGCTGCTGAATGCGCCCTGGGTGTTACTCAAGCAGTTCCACACAGAACACGGGTTTCTGTGATGGAAAACACCAGAGAGGCTTTTTCCTCCCCCAGTCACACAGCACTTCTAGGTGACCATTGCGGAGATGGCTTTGGGGAGATGCTAATTCCTGCAAAGTCCTGGCAAACAGCAGTTTGGACTTCCAGCAGCCTCAGCCATGTCCCATAAGGTTCCCACAAGTCCCTCCATCTTTCAGGCAGGGTCAGGAGCACCCACATGCCCATATCCCAACACCACCACCCATTTTGCTGCACCCTCCAGAACAAGCCACAGGTCACTGCTCCCTCCGTGCTGAGCTCCACGTGGATGCTGCTGCCAGCCCTGCCACCAGTCCTGCCTCCACGCCCCTCCCAGGGGGAATATCCCAAAGGAACAACTAGCACAGATTCAACTGGTTCTAATCCCAGCTAAAGGGTTTGTGACTCCCCATCTGCTGGCTGAGTCAGCTGCTTCAGCTCCGCAGTGCTGCCATTTAGGGCATGTGGGGAGCCCTCTCAAAGCAAAGCATCACTGTCCTGCTCTCAGGGACAGCCAGGACATGTTTGGGACTGACCACAGCTCAGTCCCAACTTCCAGCTGGCACCTGCTGAGTTGTTCCCCTGAAACAGAGCATAAAGCAGCCAAACACTCTGCTACAACAGCACAGGCAGAGTGCTCGATGCAGCAGACACAGGAGCCTTGCACAGAAGTTGGGGTGGGTGCAGGGGTACCCACCACCCCACCCTGCTCCCCCTCAAAGGCTTTGGGGAAGATCTGCACCTCCACTTGAGCACAGCAGAGCCTCCCCTCCCTCCCTCCCTCTCCCACCCTCAGCCTCCACGTCCTGCCCTCCCCCATTCAAACTATCAGGGCCTCTCTTGCAGAATAAATTATTAATAGCGGCGTAGCAAAGCCTCTCTGCAAAGGCTGCGTGTATCGAGCTTACAAGGCGCACAGGCTTTTAGAGAGCAGGACACTTTTCCTACTTCCTAAGCATTTTCTTAGTCCTGAATCAATAATGCACTTGCAGCCCAGCACACGGGTCGCTGCTGCTGTGCTCCTGCTGGTGAGGGCTACGGACACAAAAACATCTCTGGAGCAAGATGCGAGGGCTTAGTAATCTGCAAGAGAAGGGATGGGGCTGGATCCAAGCAGCTTAACTTGTAAACAAGCTTCAGGGTAGTGCCCTGGGAAGAGCAAAGCCTTGCACATCTTGGGTACAGAAAGCCCGAGTTCAGAGACAAGCTAAAAAGCAGTCAATGGGATTAAACGCCCGTGTTTTTGAACACGTGCCCGTGGCTGCCAGCTGAGGGGTGTCTGGTTCATCAGCCTCTGATCCCGGGCTCCAGGTCACCCTGCAATCCCCAGTGCCAAAGGGGGGGCTGCCAGGGTGCAGCCCCAGCAGGGAGGTGGGGGTGGAGGTGAGCCCAGGGCGCCAGGAGGGATGGGGTTAGAGCGGCTCACGGGGGGATTAGCAGTTCACAAGGAAAGAGCTGCTCAAAAACGATTCCCTGGGAAGCCTGGGCTGCGGGTGGGGGGTGTGTATAGCCCTGTGAGGATTCAAAAATTTCTTGGCTTCAAGAAAGCTGACTGGAAAGTCAAAAAAGCCTGGGGAAAGTGTACTGAGAGTACCCCAAGCCTGATAAAACTCAACCAAGTCACCTACAGCTGACAAGATTTGTGGGCTTCTGTGTACTCCTCCTAGGCCAAGTGAACTTTCATGTATAAAGTGCCTTCGTTTCTTCTGACCTCGCGTTCCTGAGTGCCCTCCATAGCAACCACAATGTAATCTCCTAGTTGTAATATCTCCTCCCATATTTAGCATAAAACCAGCCCCTGAGATGAATATTTACTTCCTGAACCTTTATATTGCATCTTGTAATTTCAATAAACGTTCCTGTTTGACCCCCCCACAGATGGGGAGCGTGCCGACCGCTACATATCCCCAGCACAGATGAGATTATCTGCTTAGGAGTGGAATTTTCCGGGCGGTGTTTTAACCCTTGTGCCGCCCCCAAATCAGCCGTGGGATGAGGTGCTGGGCAGTGGGAGCAGCAGGAGGGGCTGAGCTGCTGCGCGGCCACCCCGGGGCTCTGGCAGGGGAAGTGCTGCCCTGCTGTCAACTCTGCAAACATCGTGATTCGGGCCCTTCCTGGAGGGGTCGCCCATGGGCTGGGCTGATTTCAGTCTGGAGGTTCGATTTCGTCGCGTAGGCAGATTTTTCTGTTTCTGGCTGAGCCAGAGTGGGCGTGAGGGGATTTGTGTCGGTGCCCGAGCGGCGCCGGCTGCTCTGCGAGGGTGGACGGGTGACTCGGGTCAGCCCCTGTGCGTGACAAGGAGCACCTCCCTCTGGATCCTCCCTTTGTGGAAGGGATGCTCCCTACCTGGATGTCAGCCTCCTGCCAAGGTTGTGCCATTTGCGGTGCACAGGCCAGTTCAGACCCTTTTTGTGGAGGGACTAACAGAGCACAGGAGAGTTCGAGACAGCGTGGGGTGACAGCAGAGATTTCCTTGACCCTCAGGGTTTGCCTTGACCCTCGCATCAAGATTGGGTGGTGGAGCCACTACTTTGCCCAGTTGCAAATGCCTGGGGGAGTTCCATCCCCAGAAAGGTGGAGCCCCCAATGCTCCTGAGGAAACCCACACTGGCTCCTGAAATCCCTCCCTGCCTCAGTTTCCCCACCCGGAGACAGGACACTGAAGTGCCACCACCCTGCCCCGTCTGGCACGGTGATGTTTCCCCAGGGCTGGTGCAGAGAAGGGCACAAGCCCTGAGCCAGGATGAAATACGAACCAGATGCTTCTCGAATTCAGAGCAGGCTGGAGGGGGAAGGGGAAGAGCAGCCACGAGCAGGGCTTGAATCCCTTCTCTGGCGGAGAGACGTCCCTCGGGGAGCCCGAGAGCTGCGAGCGAGGATGAGCGAGGATCTGCCGCGGGCCAAGGGCAAGAGGCAAAAAGCAAAAAGCAAGATGTGTCGGTGTGTCCCGGCGTGTCTCCCCCAAGGCAGAGCAGGGCAGGGCTCGCCGTGCTGACTCACACGCTCCCGAGTCCCGCACAAGGTCCCCGCGCCCCTGCAAAGGGTCACCTTGTGCTTGGCCACCCTCCCGGCCGGCAGGACGGGGAAGGAAGCGGAGGAGCGATCAATGCCCCCAAACCGCGGCCGGGGAGGAGATGGAGGGAGTGACATTCGCCGGAGCCAGAATTAGCAGCAGATCTGTGGAGGGACCCCATTTCCACCCTATTAATAATTCATTCCGGCTCTGCCTTTACCTGCTCATAAACAGCAAACAGCTTGTTAGTGAGGATGGTTTTCTCCCCTTTTGCTGTCTCTGCCTTAATAAGAGCCCCTTGCAGATGGCTGGGGGAGGGAGGCGGCAGGGGAAGGACACACCAGCGAGCAAACCACCCCACCCTGAGCTTCGCATCCCATCCCATCCACGCTCCTGCCCCAGCACCCACTGCCTCCCCGCGGGAGCTGCCCTTCCCCTGCAGAGGTGAAGCTGTGAAATAACCCCTCACTAACACCCAGGTGCTTTGCCAGAACCTCCCCACCCACAGAGGCCACTGAAAAACATCCCTCTGGAGGGGCAGCAGGAAGAGGAGAGCAATGCCTGGGGAATATGTGGATGAGGGGAACATTCCCGAGGGGCTCTTGGGCTGCAGCTGCACAAGCAGCTCTTGGGAGAACTAAATCTGCTCCCATACAGGACAGCTCCTAGTTACCTAAAATATATAGAGCTTGACCAAAGTGGTTTTTAGAAAAAAAAAAAGAAGAAGAAAACAGCATCTTGAAGAAAACTATCAAGATTTTGTTTCCAGAAGGCACATGTTTCCATTCAGAGCATCCCCAGTGTCTCCACAGTCCAGTGCTGTGTTGCTGGACCCATCAGGGACCCCTCCCTGCACACTGACAGGCATCCCAAAAAGGAAAAGTAGAGCTGTTCCCGAGATGTTTTCCAGGCCCAAGTCGCAGCTAAGCTGACAGGGAAAGTCCACTTGGGCACCAGAGGGTGGGAGAATTAATGCAAGGGAAGTGAACCCTGGCCAAGCAGCTCCCAGTGCCCTCTCATGTCACTCAGGGCATCGGGCAAGGAGGGCACAGACCTTCCTCTGGGCTCCTGGGGAAGGGCCAGCGTGGGGCTGAGTGGAACAAGAGAAGCCTTGTATTTCTCCTCATCTATCTCCAAGCTCCCAGCCCTCTCTGCAGTGAGTTATGCCACTTGCCAGCTGTTGGAAATAATCACTGTAAATTAATTATGGTTGTTTCACCCCTCTGATCCCTCCCAGCCCATGAATAGAGTGAAAATTAATTGTCAGAGAGTATTTCCAGTTCTCTGGGAGTCCCATCCTGGCCACTGGCAGGTTATGGTTTATGCCCTGAAGCATGAGATTTAATTACTCACAAATGTTATTTTTGATCATAAAATCACCTTGTCTTTTCATAAATCCAGACAGAGCAGTTGAACCCTCAGATCAGGAGCTGCAAGAGTGAAAACACCCTGAAATGACATTAGGGCGAGCCTGCATTTTCTCCTGGGTAAATGCAATTCTGTTTAGGAAAGAGCAGCACATCCTGGAGCTGTTACTGGAAGAAAAGACAAGGAAGTTTCCAAAAAAATATATAAATTGCTCCGTGTGACCCGTATCAAGAACTTGAGTTGCAGAAAATAGGTTTAACTCGGTGTCCATGGGGGAGGATAAGGGTATTTGTCACAGGAGCTGGATTTGGCATCCTGCCCACACAGCGGGGGATTTTCCGGTGCCGACAGACACCAGAGCAAACCCACAGCCCGTCCAGGAAGGGGCCAGAGATCCCTGTGAAGCCCTGGCAGAGTCAGGAAAGCTGGAGCAGGGGGTGGAAGGGAAGTGAAGCCCCGCAGCTCATTCCCAGTGTGAGCTGGGGGAACTCGGCCGAGTGTAAAGCAGGAGAGTGAACGTGTTTGGGGGGCGCTTTCAGCTCCATCCTGCAGCCTGTGGAGCAAACGGATCCAATGGGGGGCTGAGGAGGGGAAAGAAGGGGGGGAAAGAAAATGCTGGGGGGGGAATATCTTCCCAGACACCTGCAAGAGAGGCAGGGATGGAGCAGGCTGGGGACACCCATCTCCCATTGCCACCAGTCCTCCCGTGACAGGCAGGTTGCTCAGGGAAGGGGAGGCTGCAGGACACCCACGGTGACACCACTCCGTGGCAGGGACATTATCAGGGCAGGAGGGATCAGGTGCACAGGAAGATTTTGCTGATCCCTGTTGTTTTGCAGGATTTGGAGGAAATTTGACACCAGCTTCAGGACTTGGTTTTTGTGAACCTCATCAGCTGAGCTCTGAGCAGAAAATCAAAGGCAGCATCACAGGTGCCCTGCAGGAAGCAGCAGGACTTTGGGATGCAGGAATGCTCCTTAGGCATCATAGCTGGGTGGGGTGGGTGGGTGCCGTGGTGAGATGGATCGTGCCCACAGTTCCCAGGAACAACTGTCCCCTCCTGAGTGGAGGTGGAGTCCAGACCAAGGTTTCCTCAGCCATAAACACTCCCGAGGAGGGAAGGAGGTTTCTGTGCCACCTCCTGCCTCTCCTCATGTTGAGGGAGCCAGACATGGCTCTTCAGGCTGTGGAGTCCCAACCACCATCAGCACTTGCAAGAGAGCCTGGAGACACCCAATGCCTGAGAGGTATCTGGTTTGGTTTGAGAGCCATTTCTTGGAGGAAAAAACCCACTAGAGAAGAAAGGACCTGAGAGAAACCCACCCAACAGCATAGATCTTTGTGCCAAATAAAAACATCCAAATTTTTCCCCTTTGATAAAAATCTTCCTATTAAAAGCCAAGAATTCCTCCCCCCACTCCAAATAAAAAAATACAGTTTTGTTTTCCAAGACTAGTCCAAGTTGAGGAGACTTTGTCATTACTCTTCCTAAGAGAGTGCAATGAAAACCAAGTGGCCCCAGGATGCTCTAGGTTTTAGCAGAGGGCTTGGCTTAAACAACACGATTCCTTCAAGCAGAAGAGACCCCACAAATAAAGGAAGTCCAGGGGGGTTCCCTGGGCCAAGACAACATTAAACAAACCCCACCAGGTATGAGAGCTGAGATGAGCATCCGTGGCTGAGCAGTACAAGTTTTCATATCATCCACTTATTTTTCCATGCTCACATCTCTGTCCTTGTTTTTTATTCTCCCTTTATTATTATTATTATTTTTCTTATTTTTCTCCACTGTGCAGCTCGTGGTTGCAGTTGCTTTCCAGCTTCCCTTTGGCATGGAGATCTAAAAGCTGCAGACTTATTTCTGTGCAGCTTTCACCGTTCACAACAGATGTCTAGTTTGTTTAAAATATTCAACAGCTTAATGATTAATCAAGCAATTTCACCTACAAAAATACATAATCTTATGCTATGAGGCTTAAAAATGGCATTATCTGCTAGAGGGGAAAAAAAAAAACCAAACCAACTTTTGTGCTCATTCAGAGCCCTGAAAGCCAGCTGGCCTTTGCAAAACTGGAGCCTTTCACTGTGGCTGTTTTGCCCCAGTCCCTCCCTTCCCAGCAAGGTGAGGGGCAGCTCTGCAGCATCTTGTGCTTTGTCACACTAAGATCTTGTTTCTTAAGAAATCCTCCTCAAGGGACAAGTCTCCACTGCCACCTTCAGAAAGTCCCTTTTGCAGCATTTCTGCCCAGCACGGGCTCCAGGCACCAAGAGGAGGCAAAACCAAGGGCTGGGTCTGAAGTCAGCAGGGCTGGGACACGTTTCCAGCTCGAGGAGTGGGTCCTTTGGAACCTCATGAGGATCAGGAAGGCCAAGCACAAGGTCCTGCACCTGGGTCAGGACAACCCCTGGTGCTGATCCAGGGTGGGGATGGATGGACTCAGAACAGCCCTGCCAGGGAGGACTTCGAGTCCCTTCCAGTATCTAAAGGGGCCTGCAGGAAGGATGGGGAGGGACTCTGTATCAGGAATTGCAGTGATGGGATGAGGGATGACAATTCTGAACAAAAAGAGGGTGGATTCAGTTTGGCTTTAAGGAGGAAATTTTTATGATGACACTGGCACAGGTTGTCCAAAGAGGTGATGGATGTCTCAGCCATGGAAACATTCAAGGTCAGGTTGGATGGGGCTTTGAGCCACCTGACCTATTTGATGATGTCCTTACCCACAGCAGGGAGTTTGGACTAAATGACCCTTAAAGGTCCCTTCCAACCCATGATTTCCTCATGGAGGCACAGTCTTGCTGTGATGCCATTTGTTAGGACTGTGTGGCCCTAATGAGGCTTGTGCAGTTTGTGCCTCAGAGTTCTGCCCCTTTGGGCTGAGCTGGGGCTAAGCAAGGCTGCAGTGCTCTTTGGTGCACCCCAAGAAATGCCCAACCAGAAGAGCTGGAAAGCCTGAAACCTGCAATGTCTACTTGTCATGAGGACACTCACGACTGATTTCATAGCGTGAGACTCAAAGTGAACTGGTTTATTTTAAGCTCACTGAGACCAACTTTGCCTGGCTAATGCATCCTGACTTTCAGATTGAAGACTTAAATATCTTGAGACTTTGGACAGATTCTTTGGAGGACACACAGCTTTGGGGGAGGGAACCAAATTCAAAAATAATACCTGGACTTGTTTCAATAGTGCTATATCTGATCTTACCAGGACCAGGGGAGCAGCCAAAGTATGGCCATCTGTTTCCTCTCCCCCCTGCCCTCCTGGCTGACTCCAAACCACCCCCCGGCAGAGGAGGCATCGAACATCCCGCAGAGGAAGGACAACTCAATAAACCTAAACCCAAAAAGGAACACTTCATTTTAGCAGAGGAAGCCGTAGTGGTGTGACTCATTTGGTGGCTTTTGAGGCTCCCCCACCTTCTAGCACTGTCACTTAGAGGTTATTTTTGTGTGTGCCCTGTTACAACCATGCAGCCCTCAAGCCATGTGCCTCTCCAGAGCATCAGGGTGGTTGAAGGCATCTTTGGGGTTGCTGCCTGCTGAGCTGAGCACACTCGCAGGTTGGGATGGAGGGGAGCCATCAGGGATCATGCACCTCCAGTCCCTCGTCTCTGGGACAGGCATATGGCAGACAGGCAGAGCTTTGGCTCCACTTCTCCCTGCTCCTGACCCGCCAGGTCCCCTGCCAGGGACATGCCTGGCCAGCCCTGTCCTTCCAGACGGGACACTGGGAGGGGGATCACGCTTGTCAGACTCAGTTGCTTCCCCCACTGCTCCTGGGAAACCTGTCCCACCTCCCATTCTGGTCACCACCCTTTACTGGTCTGGGTAATGTTTTCTTATTGTGGTTTGGTCACAGAGTCCTTCCTTTGTTCAATTTGGCCACTGCTTAAGGAAACCCCCAAAAAAAGCCTTGATAGGAGCATCATCCATAACCCTGGAGGTGAAAGTGGCCACTGTGGCCATGCTGGGGATCACTCAAGTGGCAAATACTCAGTGGAGATTCATCTTACACCAGCTTAAGGGCTTTGGCAGCCCCAGTGGCTGCTGCACACAGGAGGAGGAAGGTGCACAGCAAGAGCCAGGCCAGCTCTGTGACTCCTCTCAGACAGAGCCACTCTGAGCAGCCAGGTGGGTTTATCAGGCAATTTTCTGCTGCCATCCCAAGCCAGTTCCCCACTTGAGCCCACCAAGCCACTGCACTGCTGCACCCTCCTTCAGACAAGTGGTGAAATCAGCCCTCCAGGATGGTCTTTTCAGGACTGTCCTATTAAGCCATCTGTGTGGCCACACTGGCAGTAGGACCATACTGCAGCACAACATGTTGCCTCAGCACAGGAAACACACTCACAATGCCCCCAGCACTTCAGCTGAGGGGGGGTTTCTGCCTTTTCCATCAGCCACTGCTGTAAAGCTGCACTGAGAGGCAGCTCCATCCCCCAGCAGGAAGCTGTGTCTCATTAGCAGAGGTAAACAATTCCACTGAACGTGACGAGTCAGAAGAGCATATTAAATCTGTCAGTATCTTGGGGGTTTTTAATCCCTACTCCTCCAGAAAAGTGTGTTGAGGCAGGAGAGAACCCCCCAGCATGGCTCAAAGCTCCACCACACCCCAGCTGGCATCTCCCCCTCTTTGGGAGGATAGTGGGGAGCACCTGGGCAGGTGCCCTCACCCTTCAACCCGCCCCACTTGAGCACTCCATTCATTTCCCTCGCTCAGCGCTCACAGCTGCAAATAAAGCAACAACAATAAAACCCGTCCAGCCTTTTGCTTTTAAAACATCCACTAACACACCCCTTCAGTTCCCTCCCTGCTTCGGGGTGGGCACCACACCAGAGCCCAGCAGCTCCAGCTCCAGCCCTTCCTCCTGACACACACAGAGCTGGCAAAAGGCTGGAACAGGAGGAACAACCCCCAGCTCTCCCATCGAGGCAGGTGCGTGTCAGAGCGAGGCAGCGTTGGAAACAGCTCGAGTTTTGACCTGTTTTAGGATCTGCTTTCCCTGGCAGCCTCATGCACACACACACAACTGTGCTGTCTTCACAGGAGTCCTCCCCTGTCTCCCCAAGGCTGTCACTGTGTCCCCTGCAGAGGATCCTGGTGCTCATGTGCAGAGCAGCTCCTCGCTGTTCTGTGTCATCCCCCGTGCTGATGGAGCAGCCTCCTGCCTTATTTACAGGGCATTACTCACACGCTGCTCTGAGCACAGAATTATTTATGCCCTTTGGAGCTTCTCAGGGCTCCTGGGTGCTGTGGCCTCTGCTCCCTTTGCAAACAGTCACTCATGTTCAGCACAGGGCTCTGAGCTACAGGGAGGCACCCAAGACCCGTTTTACTGAGTGGAGAAGCTCCAAGTACCTCCAAAGCCCTTTGGTGGCCCAGCTGACATTGGCAAAGCCCAGATTTTCCAAAGCACCTTGTGTTACTCAGTGGTTTCCACGTTCTAAGCACAACCCCAAAGCTCCCCTTTGCACAGTCCAGATCCCCTCCTCTGCTTTGCCTGGAGTATACACAGGGCACCCTAAAAGCAGGTCACAGGAATTCAGACTCCAACAGCTTCCCAGGTCAAAGCAAGCCATGGTGCAGGGTCAGTCCCCAGAGCCACAGTCACAGGAGCAGCCTCCTCCCATGCCCGCAGCAGGGCTCTCCCAGCCCAGGGACACAACCAGCCTGCACAGATCTCAGCCCTGCACCTCGTTTTTCAGAGCCTCCAGGTACCAGCATCACCTCCCTGCGGAGCCACGCACAAGGCACCCACAAACCAAACCACAGCACCCAGCCCAGCCTTACCTTGCAAGTCCACTGTGCTTGGGAGGGACAGACCTTGCACCACAGCAGACTCCTCACCTCTAGCCAGAAACTCTGTGCAGCTCCAGCTGCTTTATCACCTCCTCCTTCTCTGCCAGGTGCCTCTGCTTCCCTGACAAGGGTCCCACTGCAGCAGAGCCTGCTGTTGTACCAGTGCCTCTCCCTCTCCAGTCCTTCGGATTTGGAGTCTGAGAGGGAGGTAAAGTCACAGCAAAGAGATGCTTCATATGCTAAAAAGATTTGCAGCGTATTGCAGAGTTGATTTGTGGTCTGTTCCCACTGTAACACAGGGTTAGGGTTAGGGCAGGTCAGACCTTGGAGGCAAGGGCTGCAGGGCAAGTCATGTTGGGCCTTAACACACGTATGGATGAGCAATAAACCCATTGGCACAGCCAATAACCCTGATGCCCACCTCCTGCACTTCAGCCTTCATGGATGTCCTGGCGCAGCTCAGCACACATGGATGTGGATGTGTGTCCCTGCCAAACATGCCAGCTTGGCCATGCACTGTCACCTGTGGGCAAAATGGGATGGCTGTTCCTTTTCTCCCATTGCCCAGGCCTCCAGATGGTGGATATTGTCACCTGGATGGGATGAGCTGTCCTTCCCTCCATGGTCCCTACTGGCACTGGGAGCACAAATCTCTGCTCTCTCTGCTACTGCTCAGTCCTGTCCCAGCTTGGAACTGGGGAAATTGGGTTTCCCTCCTCTAACTGTGCTCAGAGGCACAGGGTGGATGGTGTCCCCCCAACCCGTGTGACATCAGGAGCCATGGGAGGCAGGGGTGTGTTTGGGGGATTTTAGCCATTCAGTTCTTCCAAAGATCAGAACACAGCTTTCCATAGGCGTGTAAATCGGCCAAGCTAAACCAAAGTTTCCCAGGGACCATCTCAGGGAAGGTGCTTTCTATGAAAATTGCCCCCGTGCCAAATTGAAAAGCCCTTTCCCAGAGGGCCTTTCAAAGGAAACAGCTCAGCCATTCTCACAGCAGAGGCAAAGCCGCATCTTTCTGCCTTAAATTCATTCTCAGAAACAGCATCCTGCAGAGCCAGAGCCGTGGCACACTCCAGTTCAGCCCAGCAATTAATCTTTGACACGAACAGCCAAATCCAGAGCCTGGCAAGGGGGTGAGCTCAGCTGTGATGCCCACACCATGCCCAGGCTTTGCCTCCTTCTCTTGTGACCGTTGTTGTTGTTCCAGGAGAACCCGTACCTGTGCAGCGACGAGTGCGACGCCTCCAACCCGGACCTGGCCCACCCTCCAAAGCTCATGTTCGACAGCGAGGACGAGGGGCTGGCCACCTACTGGCAGAGCGTGACGTGGCGCCGGTACCCAGAGCCACTTCTGGCCAACATCACCCTGTCCTGGAACAAGAGCATCGAGCTGACGGACGACATCGTCATCACCTTTGAGTATGGGCGCCCCACCATCATGATGCTGGAGAAGTCTCTGGACAACGGGAGGACTTGGCACCCGTACCAGTATTACGCAGATGACTGCATGGAGGCCTTCAGCATGCCAGCACGGAGGGTCCGGGACCTCTCCACCACCAGTGCCAACAGGGTCCTCTGCACGGAGGAGTATTCCCGCTGGGCGGGCTCCAAGAAAGAGAAGACCGTCCGCTTCGAGGTGAGGGACCGCTTTGCCATCTTTGCTGGCCCTGACCTCAAGAACATGGACAACTTGTACACCCGGCTGGAGAGCGCCAAGGGGCTCAAGGACTTCTTCACCGTGACTGACCTGCGGATGAGGCTGCTGAGACCTGCCCTGGGAGGCACCTACGTGCAGAGGGAGAACTTGTACAAGTACTTCTATGCTGTCTCCAACATTGAAGTCACTGGCAGGTAATGGCTGCTGTATTTGTTTGGGCATCTCTTCTCTGAGGGATCAGAAGAGGGTTACTGCTAGAAAACTACTCCATCAGCGTTTCTGCAAACTGATAAAATAACCAGTTTCTCCCTCTAACACCCTTTCTCCCCAGGCAGGGCAGCACTGGAAATAAAACAGATGTGTCCTTGCAGGGAACGGCTGGGGCACCTCCAAGGCTGTGTTGGAGTGAAGAGCTGTGTCCTCCTGCAGCCGGTGCTGGGGGAGGTGGGACATAGGTGAGATGGACAGTCGGGGTCTGAGTTCCCTCCCATACCCTGTCCCCAGCTGTGCAAACACAGCCAGCCTCCACCCTGATGTCTCAGAGGGGATGCTGATGCATCTGAGGGGTGCAGAATGAGGTTCACCCCACTAAATTCCGGCCAGTACAAGCAGGATGGGTCATCCCGAGTCAGTCCTGCACCCCCCGCACAGCCCCGGCTCCAGCAGAGGAAGTTTGGGGTGAGAGTAAACCCCGAGAGAGATCTGGGGCAGGGCAAGCAGGGTGGGGTTTGTTTCTCCTGGGTTTTGTGTTTAATTTCTCCGTACGGCGCCATATGTTACATTGTGACATCAACCAAAAAAAAGCAAAGTAAGGTGGAAAAGTGCCGAGGTGGCTGATTTCCCATGCAGCTTGTGCGAGACTTAGAGGCGAGAGGGGAGAAACCTCCCCATCACCCGCCCCGTGCTAACAAGCATCGCCACAGCGACAGAGGAACCGTTTGTGTCGGTTCCAGACTCTTTGCTGCTGAGACTTGCAAGTGCAAATGTTTTGCAGGTGCCACCGGGGCTGGCTTTGAACAGGCTCCAAGGGGAAGGAAGCTGCAGCGAGGGATGGATGGGAGAGCCCTGTCCACCGGCAAGGGCGGGCAGGAGGCAGCGGGGAGGGTCTTTCTCACGGTGTGGCTGCTGCCTGTGTGGGATGAGCAGCTGTGGCTCTCGGCTGGACTGGTGGCATGTTGGGGTGCCCACGGCTGGGATGGCTCAGGGAGGAGCCCTGGAGGGGTCGGGCACAAGGGCAGAGGACAGGGAGAGCAGCTCTGCACGTGTCTGAAGCGCCCAGGTTTTGGTGCAATATGCTGCTCTGTAAATATTTGCGGAGAGAAGTTTTTACACGTGCCCATGAGAAGCATTGCCAGGTGTACTAAATACCCACCGTCCAAAAACAGCTCAGCATGGGGCAAAATAGCAAAGTAAAAAAAGAGGGTGGGAGGTCAGAAAGCAGGCAAAGGCAAAAGGCAAGTGTGTTGCTTTCACCTCCACCCCAACCAAGCCAGTCCTGTCCCCTGCTCCATCTGTGGTGGCCCTGCTCTCCTCAGCTGCCCACAGGGACACGATGTTACTGACAGTGGTGGCAAAACAACAGGGATCAATCCCCAGCCAAAGCCCACACGGGCTGGAGTGCCTGGCAGGAAGGGTTGGAACTGGTGTATCAACTGGTCTGGACTGGTTGGACTCTCTAACAGGGACACACAGCTTAGAAAGTGGCAAATTAGGAATAAATGTTTGATGTCAATGCTTGTGCTTATGCTATGACCTTTGGCTTCCAAGCATGGAGATAGCTGCAAATAACCAAGGAATTGTTGCTGCTCCTGCAGCAGCTGCAGGATATTTAATGCTTCAAAGAGTTGAAGTACTCTTGGAGTCCCGTGAATGCCTTCCTCTTTCTCCTTTCACCTTCTCTGCCTACCTCGGGCAGGATTTGTTGCTTCAGCACTCCGGATTTCAGGCCATGCTGGTGGGATTCTCCCCAGACCAGCACCTTGCTGTCAGCTGCCCTCCTCCCTCCACACCCAGTCCCCTCACCAGCGTTGGAACTCATCGGCCAAATTTTATACTATTCAATAGCAGCAGTAACGTTTCAAGAGACAAATATCCCCTCAAAAATCTGTGCAAAGAACTAGGGCAGGGGGAGGAAAACCCTTTCAAACACCCAGGGCTGGGGCGGGCGGAGCTGTCACAACCTCTGAGACACCCAAGGTTCCGCAGCCACCCGCACCCTGGGGACGGGGCTGGCTCGGGCTGCCAGGGCTCAGTGGGAGCTGCAATGCTGCTTTTTAGCTGGGGCCAGGATGAGACAGGTTGGGGTTTGTTGGCCGATTGCTGGCGGCTCTCGCCGGCGCTGGCTCCGTGCCGGCGTGGCCGGCTGCCCGCGGCTGCTGCACAGCAGCGGCTCCCGCTCGCATCCTCTTCCCTCTTGGCTCCGCTCACCGCCTGACCCATCCTTCCCGCACTCCTCTGGGAGGACAGGGCTTTTCCTTGGCTGGGGACAGAGAAAACTCCGAAGTCCGCTTTTCTTTTCAGCCCCAAACGCCCAAATCCGGAGGCAACACCCAGCTTTGCGCTGCTCGGGCAGTCCCGGCTTGCTGGGAGGGTTCCCAGGAGAGGGGGATACTCAGCTTGGACAGGGAAAAGGTCGATGCCTGTCCTGTGCTGACTCTTTCAGCCCAGATGACCAGCTGAGGAGCTGTGGATAAGTGGTGTATAAGATGGAGAAGCCTCATGTGAATTTACTCTGCTCCTGTGATTATTCCAGTCCCAGCAAGCAGGTTTTTCGCTGAAAAGCAATCTAATTCCAGCTGTAAGCAAAGCCAGTTACAGTGCAGGGACTAAAACCAAATTAAATCTTGTGTATGGCTCAACAAGGGATGGGTTATTGAGAGGAAGACAGGAGAAATCAATGTGAGTCTGGCAGGAGCCCTGTGCAGGGAAGGGGGGAGGAAGGGTGGGCAGGGATGGGGATGGACACGCACTGCCACTTCCAGCATGTGGGAACGACTGTGTTGGAGGAACAGACGGAAAGCACTTAGATAAAATAGGGGTGGTGTTAGGGATCCACAACAGGGGGCGTGGAAACAGGAGGGAAGATGATTATGAAAAAATGAGGGCTCGGAGGCAAATAGCAGCCAGAAAATTCCACCTAGGGAGCAGAGAGGTGAGCAGCCCTGGGAGGCTGGAGCAGCCCTGCCCAGTCACGGTGTGTGGCATTGGAGAAACGGTGCTGTCAGAGTGTGTGGCATTGCTGTGTCCCTGCACAGCACTGGGATTTTGGCAGGCAGCTGGCAGTGCCCACAGGCTGGTGAGACACTTGGCAGCTCATCTTCGGATGATCCTCACAGTCAAGGGAAGAGCAAAATGCTTTGCCCTCAGAGCAGACCATGAGCCAGGGCACCTTCTCATGCTGCAGCCTTAGCTGGTGGGTTCTGAGAGGTTTCTGTGATCCCCCAACCCCGTGTGTTCCTGGGCCCCCATCCAAGCCCACCCCTTCCTTCGTGCCTCAGCTTCCCACCACAAAAGACTTCTCACCACAATCTCCCAAGAACTTTGGGGAAAAGCAGAGAGGGACAGAGGAAAGGCCATGGAGACAAGGGGAAGGAGTTGTTGCCTTTTCTTCTCCTGTAGGCCAGGTGGACTGGGGTGGTCAAGAGCCTGACAGAGTCTGATGAATCCAGGGGGTCACTGCTTCTTTCCTAGGAGTTTGTGCAATGGGCTGGTCCTTCAGGGTCTCCTCTGCACCTCCTCCTGCCACAGCCTCAGCCAGGCCCATCCCTCTGTTCATGGCTGACAGTTTATTTTTACTCTTTTTCTTCTTGGTATCTTTTTCTTTTATTTCCCCCCGCCTCCTTTCTTCTTCCATCCTGTCCCTATTGATCCGCGGAGTAACTGGAGATGCAGAAGAGCCAAGACAGGAGCGAGCCCTTGGCCCGCGTGCTGTATGTGTGCCAGGCAGGGTGGGGAAGGCTTTTCCCCACAGATTTCTATGCATTGCTTCATTTTCTCCTCGGCGCAGGAACGAGCTCGGTCACCTCCTCGGGAAGGTGTGAATGAGCCTTTCCCGGCGGCGGCGCGATGAAAGCCGCTGGTTCCCTTTCCATTACACGCCGAGTCTCTTTGGAGTAATTTTTTCCCCTTCATAACGTCAGTCACCGCCGTGCTCAGCAGGCCAAGCTCCATCACGGAGACATTAATAAGCTGTAATTGAAGTTAATGTGCCATGGCCGGGACATGTGGATCCAGTTAGGAGAAATCAGACGGAGCAGAAGTGAATCAATTTTAGGCTGATTTATATTGAGATTTCTCTCCTTTGTCCTCCCCTGCCCCAGCGCCTGTGCTGTCTGTCTGTCCGTCCATCCTTCTGGTGAGGAGCAGGTCCTGGAGGAAGGCAGGAGGAGGGAGTGTTCCTCATCCATGGCACAGTGCCTCCTCTGTGGGCGAAGGGGCACAAACAGGAGAAGGTTTTCAGTTTTGTAACTGGGGTGACTGATCTGTGAGAGCGTGGGCTTCCTCAGCTGAGCTTCCCCCACCCCAGTGATGGGGAATCATCCCCAAAACAGCTCACCCAAACAACCCTCCAGAACTTGCCCAACACCCCTGCAGCCCTGGGCCAGCTGCTGCCCGCACTCAGCAACTCTGGGAAGACCACAGAAACCAGGGCAGGCACTGCCTCTGCCCGTCCCTTCCCCTGCAGCTCCCGGTACACAGAATTCGGGTCCCAGGCGGTAACAGCATCCTCGTGTCAAGGACGGCCAAGTCTGCGCTCCGTGTTCCTCGGCCCGTCCTCTCCTCCACGCTGGGCAGCCCCTGAGAGCTGGATGGCTGAATTTCCCTGGCATTCCTCCAGGCTGGAATTAGCTTCAGTTCAAGCGAGATCTTGCTCTTGGTCAGATAGTTGAGTTAACGTGGGGCAGCTGCTCGCTCGAGGCTCCCGCTCCCCGTGCAGAAGGGCGGAGGGGGGACTGGCAGAGCGGGAGGGAGAAACCCGGATTGCTGCTCCTCCCGCTCGGTCGATAGCCGGAGACGGATGCCCGAGGTCCTATTACCTGCTCCTGCCTTCAGCTGGGGAGGGGTTTTATTTCCCCTCCGATTTTGTTGCCGAGTTGCGTCCGGCCCTGAGCGGATAATAGAATTTCATCGATAGACTGAGAAGGTGATGTATGTTAAAGCACTTAATATGAAGAGACTTCTACAGGAGCCCAAATTCAATTTGGCCAATGAACTCAATTGCAGGCATTATTGCATTCCAGGAGAAAGACCAAGAGCATTTATTCACATTACTCTGCAAATATTTATGTTCACATATCCGTGTGATGTCCTCTTCACCTTTCCTCCCTTCTGTTGCCGGACCCCCTAATGGGGAAGTTTGGTTTAGTGTTTGCTTTTTTAAGACAGCTTTGAATGTAAATAATGTTCCACCAGTCAGCAGGATCTTGACAGCTGGTGAGTGTCAACTTATTTAAAATAAATAGCCTCTCGGATGGGAGCAGCCAGCCAGCGTGCTCTCCACTTTGGCATCTTTTAAATTGTCTCATCTTTGTAACCCAAACCTCAAATCATTTCGAAGGGCAGTGAGGAGGGTTCCTTCCATCCCTACCGCACAACCAAAAGTGAAAACCCTCAAGGAAAATAACCCACTCACATGTCCCTCTGACCTAACTCAGGGCTTGGTTTCTTTCAGCTTTTTGGCTCTGCACAAAGCAGTGAAACCCAGAAGCTTCCCACCCTGGTTCAAGCTGAAAGAAACAGCACATTAAAACGGCTTTTCCTCCCCTTCAGCCCCATGACCACAGGCTCCAGTAAGCTCCCAGTCCTGCTCCTGGGATGAATGAGCCTCCTTTGCCTCTTTCAGTCCTGCTGCAGGACTGGCAATGGCCAACCTCTGCCAGAGCCATCTCCCAGCAAGGCAGAACCTCCTATAACTCTCTCCACAAAGGGACTGTGCTTCTTCCATGGCCCAGCCATTAGCAGCTATTTTTACCTGCTTCCACACGCACAGATGGGCCAGAAACAATCCAAGCTCAGCACCCGTTATGCTTTGCCCAAAAGATTTGCTCCCTGCTTTTGCTGAGCTGCCAGAACAGTTGCAAAAGGAGCAGGTAAAAGTGGGTAAGTGATGGCCAGGCAGCTGCTGGAGTGCTGAGAGCAACGGCTGGGGATGACAATAGAGAGATGGAAAAGAGTTATTCACGTTTCCCCGGGAGCCGAGATCAGTTGAAACATCATTTTCCTTGGGGATGGAGAGGAAAGAGCTCCCCTCAAACACATCGTCCCATGAGACTCATTAAAGGCTCATCAATTACAGTGAGAGCAAACAATTCAGGGGAAGCTCTGATAAGCCTTCCTTTGGCCGGGAATCATTAGCAGCTCTCTGAGCGCTGCCTCTCCCCAGCCCCAGCAGCACAGAGGGAGCAGGGGGGCAAAGCGGTGAGAGGGGTGAGTGTCTCAGAAACCAGCAGGAGGGGACCAGTTCTCCGGGTCTCACCCAGCAAGGGGTTCTTCCAGCCCTGCCCCACACGGCAGTGGGGTCACTGCATCAGGCCTGGGGGATCCCAGCACCCCAAGATCGTCTCAGCCCTGTGGGGAGGGAGAGGGATGAGGAGATGCTCTTTGCTTTTCTCTTCCTTACTTCCCTGCTCTGCAAGTAGGGTTATGGACAAAAAATAGAGGCTGTAAAACATATAGGAATCCTTGGAAGGGTAACAAAGGGCTGGGATGACTTTTTTTAATTACTTCAAAAGTCATTATTAGTGAAAGCTCAGGGAAAGGGGCTGTGTTCCCACCCCCAGCACAGCTTCTGCACTCATCCCCTTTCTTCTGCATGGGCATCTCCTTCCCTCACACGTGGGCTTGGCACCAGACACCTCTCCAGCTACTCACTGCTGCGACCTCCAGGATGCTGACTTGGAGAAATGCAGGAAAGTGTTCTTTATGGCTAAAAAAATCCAAACAACAACAACAAAAAACACCAAAAAAACAAACAGACAAACCAAAAAAAGAAAAAGGACACTTTCCTGTAAACTTTCCTTGGCTCTCCAAGCTCTGTGATGTTCCCTGGTGGAGATGCATTGGCAGCATCAGACCACACTGCACCACTCTGGGGAAAGGCAGCAGCTGAACGACCTGCACTAAAAGGAACTCATAAATACCCCATCGTGCAAAGTGCAACGTCCTGGGCCACACACAGCTCCAGCCTCCCTTCCTGGGAACAGTGTGAGCCAGTGCAATGCAGAATGCAGTTGTGTGCCTGACTGCCCACCACGGGGTGGGTGTCCCCAGGCGGTGGAGGTGCCCGTGGGTGTGCTCTGGGGCTGCTCCCCACCGTGGCTGCATCCTGCCTGGGCTCACTGAGAAGCAGCACTGTCACTGTGAGCCTGGACCCATGAGTTGGAGGAGAAGCACTCCCAGCTCTCCAGAGCCAGAGAGACCCCATTGCAACCAGCACTTTGCTGGAGCAGCCCGAGGGCTGGAGCAAGACCATCACTGCCTGGGGCAGGACAGGGCACAGGTGTCTGCCCTGCTGCTGCTATTTAAGCCTCCTTGATAAGTAGCTCCTAACCTTTGCCTTCATCTCCTCCTTCCTGAGGTGGCTGGCTGCCGAGGAGGATGAGCAGAGGCAAACAGGACTAGCAGCTCCCACCCAGGGGACTGGGCTAATGCCATTTACTCCAGTCTGCGCCAGCTGGGTCTTGGCTGGGGGAAGGCACTGAGCACAAACCATCAGCGAGCACATGTCCTTGGGCTGCAGGCCCAGAGGAGGAGGCAGAGAAGCCTGAAAGAAGGGGTTGAAGCTGAGCCTCTGAGCCTAAACAGCAGGAAGGCCAGGATGCAAAAAAAGCTTCTCCAAAAACAGGAATGGCAATCAAGGCTGGCTGACAGCACTCGGCTGTTGGCCATTAAATAATGCAGCCTGATAGATTGGGCTGAAAAGTGCTGCACTGTGGGGTCAGCCTGCTGGGGTTACAGTTCTCTGCTTAGATTGATGATCCTCAAAGGTTAAATTCAGAAAGCAATTCCCTGGTAAAATTGATCCTTTGGATAACAAAACTTTTGCACAGTGGCAACGGGCGGGTGAGAAAAATCAGTGACCTGGGCACAGGCAGGAAAGGTGATAATCAGCCTCTGCTTTCTCTTCACTTAATTTTCCTTGTTTACACCAATTAGGAAGTGAGGATCTTCTCTGGGAAGAGCAGTGCTCCATCACACCTACATGCAATGGCTGGGGGGTGTCCACGAGTACCCATCCCATCCCCATCCTGCTGACCAGGACAGGAGGCAGCTGGAGCTGTCCCAGGAGCTGGTGCTGGGCTCCCAACCCTCCTCAGCAGCAGGAGAGCAGTGTGTGTGTGCAAGCAGACACATCTGACTGCTCTTGCTTTCCCTGCAGCAAGAGGTCTGGGTCCCACAGCTTGGGGAAGGTTTTATAGCTGAGCCAAATTGACAGTGAACTGGTCTCCCCCTCCTGCACTGCAGCAGCTTGGAGCCAGTAGAAGCACCTCAAAACATCTGCTTGGCTCTTGGCAGGGGCTGCCAGGAGCAGGGATGTGCTGTGTGAGGAGGGAGTTGATTGAGGCTGCCCCTGGCCACCTCAGGGATCAGGTGGTGACCACCCAGGACTGTTGTCCCCTCTGTGAGACTTGCAGGGTCAAGGGCTGGAGCCAAGTTCTACCCACAATCTCATTCCAAACTTCAGGGAAAACAAGGGGCAAGTTGTTGTTCAGTTCAGGCTGGGCCCAGAGCAGCAGTGGGGAGGCTTTGACCTGCTTTAACCCTCTATCTTGCCTGCCTTGCTCTCGTCTGCTCATTCTGAAGTGAGAGAAGGAGGCCACGCTGTGTGGACGCTGAATAATTCAGAGCCAGTCTCCGCAGCACTCCAGGGCTGGGCATCGCCTCTGCCAAAGGGCTGGGACAGCTCAGCCAAAATCCTTCCTCACCAGAGGCAGAGGGGACACAGAGCATCTGCAATTCAGCCTCCCTCCCATGCAGGTACCAGCCAAAGCCACTTCCTTCCCCTGGATGCTCAGAATTTGCTCCCAGAGCACCAATGCTCAGAGGTTGTTAATGCTTTCAGCCGTGACGCGGCAGCTCCAGCTCTCACTAACACGCAGCTTCAAGTGGAGCATGCTGAGTGTGTCTGCCTCTGCTCCCTGGGCCACATTTTCTTCCTTCCTCTCTTTTAGAGACTGCAAAATTCCCTCCTCTGCTTGGTCAGAGACAGGGCAGGATTGTAAAACGGGGAGAGAGATTGTTCATCCAGCTTATGCTGAGCCTCTGAGCGGGGTTTGCCAGAATTAAGGGCAGGGAGGGGAGGAGGAGAGAAAAAAATCATACATGAGGTCAGCTTATCCGGCCGTGCATGAGGAGAGCACAGCAAAGGCAGCCTCAGAGGGTCAGGCAGGTGGCTGGGGAGCTTCTCTGGGGGCTCCAGGGGAGAGGCACCAGGAGCTGGGGGGCATGCGCAGCACCAGCTCCCAGCTAATCCAGGCTGTTTATCCCAGTGCAGAGACAGCACAAGGACCAGCAGGCCATGTTTCCTCTGTCGAGTGGTTCATCCCCTCAGCTCTGCATCTCTTGAGCATTGAGCCCTGTAGAAGGAAGTGTTGCCCCATCAGACTTCACCCGTGCACAGAAGGCTCAGCATGACTGTTTTCCTAATGGCTCTGCTTCTGAGAGTGTAAATTATTGCACAGAGCATCGGGCTGTGCAAGGGATCGACTGTCTGGAATGAAATGAGGTGTTTTGGTCCCCAAAGTCTCTGTCTGATGGCCTGAGCTCGGGCCCAGGAGTCACCAGAGCCACGTGTGAGTTATGGGCTCAGTCTCCATGCTCTGCGCAAGTCACCTCCGGAGTGTGAGCAACAGGAATTATAGTGCACTGAGATAATTATTCCCTGCATACTGCACTACAGCTCATTAAAAGTTTCTTAATGTTTGCAAATTGCTGAATAGTGTTTTTAGTTGTTGCCTTCTCTGATGAGGCTGGTTCTGATGGTGACTTGTTCTCTGTGTTATTTTGGTCACAGCAGGCTGGGGCTGTGCTGCACGGAGGCAAAAGGGTTTGTGCTGTGCAGCTTCACACCATGGGAGAAAACACTGTTGGCTTTATCACAGGGGGCAAGAGCAGAGTCCCACCAATGCTCCTCCATCTAAAGACTAAGTCTGCCTCCCAGTAAAAGCCTCCATCTGATGTAATCACCCAGATTTCTGTAACAGTCTGAAATGTGACCCCTTCCTGGAGTCTCAGCTGGAGACACTGGCTTACCATTAACAGTCTGTGCTACTGCAGTAGGGTGGTGGGAGTAAAGTGTCTCTCATCTTGTACTAGAGACTGCAGATCCACCTTGGGCAAGGAAGTGGACATCATAACCCCAGCACAGATACCTGGGGAAAACAGCTGAGTTCAGTGTTTCTGCTTCCTGCAGAAGGAACAGAAAGGGGCTGACCAGCCCGGCTTCAGCGCTACATTCTCAGCACTACACCAGGGGCAAAGAGGAGCAGCAGTGCCACCTGACAGCTCTTCCCTGTCTCCCTCCTGCAGGTGTAAATGCAACCTCCACGCCAACCTGTGCACCTTCAAAGAGGGCAGCCTCCAGTGCGAGTGTGAGCACAACACCACGGGGCAGGACTGTGGCAAGTGCAAGAAGAACTTTCGCTCCCGCTCTTGGCGAGCAGGATCCTACCTGCCTCTCCCTAATGGGTCCCCCAATGCATGTGAGTACCCTGCAGGGAGCCAGCCCTGCTGCACGCCCACCTTGGGCTGCACAACACCCACAGACCAGAGCGGGGTCTTGTCTTGTCCTTCTCCAGCTCCAGGATCAGTGCAGGCTGCTCAGATTTCAAAAGGGAAGTGGATTATTTACCCTTGTCTTTGAACACAGAGAAAGGAAAGAGGATCTGGTGGTGGCAGGGGTGGTGTGTTGGCTGCCATGAGCCTAAATGGTGGTCAGGAATAGGGAGGATGACCTTGGGCCAAGATGTGGGTCCATGGCTTTGTGGCAATGCCAGTGATTGTCCTTTAAAGAAGGCACAGCAGAGCACTGGCTGTGGAGTGGCAGTGGCAGTGCAGGTTGATTCCTGGCTGCCGTTCTCTGCACGTCAGAGCTGCGGTCCCTCTGTGCAGCTCCAGTCTCATCCAGTTGCTGCTGGAACAGGGCTCTGACAGCTGCAGGAGACATGAAGGATGCATCCCCAGCATCACCTGAGCAGGGGACTGGGGCAGGAGACCTCACAGATGGGCCTGTTCCTCCCAGGTTTCAGGCCAGGCCACATTAGCAGACTTGTTTAAATGTCACGGAGCCACAGTAGCCACTCCAGCCTTTCAAGCAGCAGCTTTGAGCATCGCCAAAGAGAAATCTTTTCTGTCCCTCCCCCCCAAATTTTTTGAAAGATTTATGTGCTTTAAGATGATCAAAGCTGAAATCCAGGCTCCGAAGGCCGTGACAGGAATGTTTTGTGTGTGCCAGGGCTGGTAGACGAGCAGGTTCTTTGAAAGGGAGCAAGCTTGTCAGCTCCCACCACGCGGCTGCATTGCTTCAAAGGAGCCTGGGAGAGTTTCTGGTGTTGACAGGCACAGACATGCTGTTCTGTCTCCTTCCCTCCCCTCCATTCCTTGTGTCTCTTCCTATTTCTCTTTCTCCTCTGCTTACTCTTCTCCTGTTCATCTCTCTTCCCATCTGTCACTCAGTCTTCTTCCTCCTCCCCACCCCAACTCTCTCTGCTGCTTCCTCATCACCACATCACCATCTTCTTCCCCTGCAGCAGAGGCAGTTCTCTGAAGCCCTCTCCTCTTGCTACTCCTACCTCTTCCCTCTGTGCTCCTGTGCCTTATATTCCTGCAAAGCTGAGCCTTTCCATGATTCACCCACTTGTTACAGCAGGGAGGACCAAGGCCTTTTGTCTCCTGGGTGCCAAAAACCAGAAGCTGGTCCTTGGATGGACTTTGACTGGTGGGTTTGGAGCCCTTTGCAGCGTCCTGTGGAGCAAGAGCTGCAGTGGGGAGAGTGTTCATCCCTTCTTGCTCCCTGAGAACTGGCTCAGTCCCTTCAGCTGGTCCTTAGCCCACTGAGCCTCAGAGGATGTGCTTGTCCTTTGCTGGCCTTTAAGGGCAGGTCAAGGAAATGCTTAACAAAAAAGCCACCAGCAAAGACCACGCTGGTTTCCCTTCCCCAGATGACAGGCTTGAGATGCCAAGACCCCAGACAGCACTGTCTGGTTGCTTCTGTGGTCTGACAAAAGCAGCTTTTGAGCTGTTTGTTGCAGCAAACCGACGTGCCCATGAGCAAAGACCCCCATTAATTAATTAATTAATTGCGGTTGGGTGCCACGTGGTGTGCCTGTGTGACCTGCTGGTAACAGAGCTGATGGTGTCCTGCTTCCAGTGACTGGGCTTCTTCTTGTTTCTTGCAGGTGCAGCTGCAGGCTCAGCCTTTGGCAGTAAGTAAAACCCTCACTGAAATGCTGGCATTTAACACCTCGGTGCATGGCCCTTGTGGATGTCGCTAGGAAAAAGAAATATGGTTATTTTCTGTCCATTATCATTTCCCAGGCTATAAGTCTTCCCTAATTGTGCCTCATTTTCTGTCTTGTCAAAGAGTCTTATATTTTCTTCCTTTGCCTTCAGTAGCCTCATTCTGCCTCCTCCTCTGGCATGGTTTCCCCCCATGAGGTTCGTTAGCATGGCAGCCGGAAAGGAAATAAAAAAAGACTCTTCAAAACCACCAGTGCTCGCTGTGAACTCCCCCCACCCCCCAGGACTGCAGAATTCTGCTCTGAGAAAGAGCTGGGTGTGAATTATTTGGCACAGAATCCAGTTGGGGTCACCTTGGGCTATCAATAAAAAAACATATAGAGTGTGTGTACATCTGTATGTACACGTGTATGTATATGAACATATGTCTGTGAAGTGTCAGCAGCAAAGGCAGCAGAGCTCAGTGGGGATTTCTGCTGCAAGATTGATGGGATGAGAGGACTCTTTATTTAACAAAGCTGGAGGTAGTTTGATATCAAAGAGCCTGGAGTTTTGGGTAAGCAGAAGCCTGGGTTTGAATTTTGTGGCTCAGAATTCACCTCCAGAAGAAACAAATCAGAGAGCTGAATGAATAATGAGTTCTTTGGTTTGCAGGCAAGTGGGAAGAATTGGAGGAGAGAAAGTTTTGGAGAAATGCAAATGTAGTTAAGAAAAATGCACCTAATTGAAAAGTGGAGTACAGGTTTTTTGGGTAAAGGAAATATATTTAGATTTAAGCAGTTAAATGCCTAAAATAAAAATTAAAAGCCTCTCTTAAGTAATTGAGGATTAAAAAACCAAAATGTTTTAATGGTCCCAAATATTCTTCACCTTTCTGGTCAAAACTGTTTTGATAACTCCTTCCCTCCCCTTAACAGAGCTTGGCATTCTCAGCACTACCTTTGTTTCGCTGGAAGATGTTCCCCATCAAAATCTTCTGACAGGGAAAAGCTTTGGGGGTGCTGGGAGCGATGTGCAGGAGGTGGACAGGAGGGATTTGTGTCCAAGGCCAGTTAAGGAGAGATTATTTAGCCCACATAGGAGACTAGAAGTGACCTAAATTAAGTATTTAAACTAGCTCAGGGCTATTATAAAATTAAGCATGATAATCTGCATGAAGCAGTGGGACAAACAAGGACAGGAGGGCAGCAGGTGTAAGTTAAGTAGGAATTTGTGTTCCAGTGTTATTTCAGTTGGGGCTGTTGTGGCGCCGCACCCAGAGCTGCTCCCACCTGGCTTCCTGATCCTAAGCCATCCTGTAATTTGAAGGGTGTCAGTGGAAACGAGCAGGTGCCAGTGGAAATGAGCAGGTGCCAGTGGAAATGAGCAGGTGCCAGTGGTCCCCCCGTTGGTTTTGATGGTGTTGGGTGGTTTTTGGGGTGAGGGGCAGAAGGAAATCGTGCTGTGTAGGGATCACAGATGGTGTGTAGACACCGGGCAGTGGATGCACATCTTGGGCTGGGAGTTCTCCCACCCGCTCCTCACCCCATCCCTGCCCAGGCGTGGCTTCATTTCCCCACTTCAGCTTAATTGGCAATTAGTTTATGATAGAGCTGTAAGTATTTAAGCCAATATCTGCACCAACAGAGTAAGCTGATACAGCCACAGTCCCCAGCCCCTGCACACACACGTGCGTTCGCTGTGTCCGGCGTCATCGATCTGCCGTCGCCTTAATCCTCTCACTGCCCCAGTTGTGACCATGCTGAGAAATCAGTCACCAGTTCAGCCCAGCAGCAGCACCCTCAGGGCTGTGGGGCCTGGCCAGGAAACCCTCCACCCCTCCCCAGTAAGTGCCTTCCACCTCTTCTCTTTGCTTGTCAGCCTATGAGCGACCACAGCGGGTCAACACCCCCAAAACCACCACTGCAAAAACGACCACCACAACAACGCCCACCACCACCACCACCACCACCACCCCCATACCAGCCACCACCACCCAGCCAGGTGGGTGCCATGCTCGCTGCCTCACCTGGAGGCTGGGGCTCTGCTTCCAGGCTCCTCTTTTCAGCTGCTTCCCGCGAGGCTGCCGTGTCGGTGGCCCTGGATATCTGCTCTGTAGGATCACAAAGGGACATGGATAAAAATCACCCTGCCTCAGTTCACATCCCCCAGTCTCCAGGCAGCTCTGGTTTGCTGTTGTCTCTATCCAGCTCCTGCCTAACATGAGCCAGGAGTAAGCTTTGTGGTCCCTGTAAGGAGGGAGAGCCACGGCAGGTCCACCTCAAGCCAAGAGACAACCACCCCATGGGTTGGCATCCCCCTTCACCAGCTGTCACTCTGTTACCATCAGGGCAGCAAGGAGCAAAGCCAGGACTGGATGCTGGGGAACCATTGATTTTCCCATTTGCTCTCAAATTTATTTTTTTTTTTAAACCAAAAGGTTTTCAAAACCCATCCCTCCTTGAGCCACTCAGCAATGCTGTCCTGCACAGGGCTGGACTGGCTGCAAGAGCTGCTCTGTTACAGGTCCATCCCAGGGCAGGGCAGGAAGACAAAGGAAATTTTACTGTCCCATAATAAATTTATGCCACGTATCTCTCTGGAAGGAGAGGGAACTGTACCCCACCGTGCTCTATCCCTGACCTCCTGCCCACAGGCTTTGCTGAGGCTGTTGGGACAAGGAAGAAGCTGCCTCTGCCCGTGGGGGCTCTCCCAGTCCTGCACCACGTCCCTGTGGCCACCCTGATGGATGCAATGCCAGGGCAGCTCTCCCAGGGCAGTTCTCCCAGGACACAGCCACCCTCCAGCATCCCCCAGGCAGCTGCTGTACCAGCAGCCATGGAGTGTGTGGGGCTGGAGCTCCAGGTGCCAAAACACCCTTTCCTAATTTCCCAAATCTCCCATGGAGGAGAACTTTTGTCCTCTTTCAGGAGGGCTCTTCCTTCCCTCCCCTCCATGAACAAGGAGATGGGGTTTTCACTTGTCTTTTGGAAATGAGCAGATAAAACTTAACAGCAGGACAGGTTTGTTTTTTTTTAAGCTTCTCATGGGGGAATTAGACACGCATTCCTCCCCTTGCCATGCTTGCAGGGCCTGATATTTCCCAGGAGGACGTTTTACACCCACAGTGTGTTAGTAACAGTCTGTCTGGGGGAGCTGCCAGAAGCCAGTCAAAGAGACAGGGAAACTTGATTGCATGTTTATGCAAATATAGCTATCTTCATGGAAGTACCCTGCTTGAGGAGTTAATCAGGAAGCTGAGGGCTTAGGACCAATTTCCATGGAGCTGGAGTGACCCTGGAAAAAGAGTGTGTCAGCTCTGCTAAGGATTGTTCCTCACCACGATCCATGCTGTACCTGTGCAGGAGGATCCTTCCCCCTCCCTGCCCGGAGCTCACACCATCACCACAGCCCCAGCAGTGGCAGGTGGGCACATCTACATGCACACCATGCACTTGGGGCCACCTGATTTTTATCCATGTTCACCTGTAGCAGTATTTTAGGCCTATTTTTTGCTGTGTATGTGTGGGTGGTGTGCTAGTGCCTCTCTTGTGTCTGATATGCAGTGCTCTGCCTGGTGTCACACATCTGGCACGGGCACCATGGCATCAGTGGGGCTGGGGGTGGTGGGGGTAATCTCTCCTGCCAAACTGCTCTGAGGGACCTGAGAGACATCATGCACCTTGGGGTTTATTCCTTCTCCAAAACCTGCTTCCTGGGCAGAGAAAATGTTTTCCTAATGCTGTGATTAACTGTTGGCAAGGGACAGAATTAATATATTGCAGCCCAGCGGCCAGATCCCTGCCTTGATACAGTCAGGGCTGAGCACCTCGCTCCTTGTCCCCACCCAGATCTCCATCTGTGCTTCTGCAGAGCCAGGTCCCACCCCAGAGTGGTGTGCTGGGAGTGGAGACAGTCCCTGGAGGGGCTGCTCCACATAAGAAGGAAGCCAGAGCCACCCAGCAGCTCAGAGACCTGCTCCTACCTGGGCAACGTGCTGGGTGTGATGTCAAAGGTGCACCCTGTGCCTTTGAGCAGCAATAGGGAATCAAGGCCCAGCCAAATTCTGATCTGCTTTAGGGCAGAGATGTTCTACCTGCTCCCTGCAAAATGTAAAGTATGTCTTTAAACAGCGTGACATCCCCAGGGGGCTGCAGATTTACCTCACCTGGACCTCAGGGGAAACACCTTGCTGAAGAGGTGACCCCTGGAGCTCCTGGTAGGACACAGGTTTGCAGGAGACACAATAACCCCAAGCAGGGTCAGAGTCCCAAAGTGAGATGCTCTGTGGTTACCTCACTTCTGAGCTCGAGAAGCCTTAAAATCCCTCCTGGCTTTAAATCCACCTCAGTCAGTCAGACATGAAAACAAGTCCTGCCAGAGCCCAGCCCCATCCCGCTTCACCCTCTGACTGCCACCCTGTCTTCTGCCCTCTCAATTTCTTCTTCCCACCATAAGCCAGCGTCATCAGACCAGCCTCTGAGTTTGCTGCCTCTGTGCCCGTGACAGAAACACAGGAAAAACCAGGTATTTGAAGCCAGCCCGGCGTGTTTTGCCCTTCTCCTTCGTGCCTGCACACACTGGTGGGCAGTAGCAAGGCAGAAAGCACGGAGGCTTAGAGGAGTAGATGAGCTTGGGGTTGTCTCTGGGTGGCATGGATCTGCCAGACATCTGCTCCCTTTGGCTGCTCGTGGTGCTGCCCGTGCTCAGGGTGGAGCTGTGGTTGTGTTTTTAGGATGCTTTTGTGCCCCGGTCGCCTGTTGTGCGGTGAGAGGAGGGAGGAGGGTGAGTTCACGGGCAAGGTCTGTGGTCTGCAGGCAGTCAAGGCTGCCAAAGCGAGTGGAAGAAAGGGAAATTGCAGTTACCCCGAGGAGGATGAATTAAGTGCTATTCTCCTTTGCCTTCTGCAGTTCTGGTATTTCAAAACCTTTCTTGAAGCCTGTCAGGTTCTTCCCTGCCATTTGTTACATTTTTCCCATGATCAAAATAACAAAGAAACAGGGTTTTTTTTTGTTTGTTTGTTTGGTTTTGCTTTTCCCCTCTCTGGTTCATGGCAGTTTCAGCAGTGCCAGTTCACCTCTGGGGAAAGCCAAAGCAACCTGTGCCCTGTTTGATGGTTATGAGCTCCAGCAGAAAGGGAGCACTGAGAGCCTGGCTCTGTGGAGCTCCCACAGAAAGGGGACCCCGTGTTTATGTCTTGAGAGAGACTTTCTCAGGGTCCCCCACTTCTCCAGCACTGTTTGCCCCATTGGTGTTTTGCTGTGAAGTGTGACTTCTTGGTTCAGTTTATTCCACTTCCCCAGAAAACCACTGAGAACAGCAATTTCCATCAGAGCTGCCCAGTGTTTCCCCTTTGTGTGAACTGGGTCTGGGGGCAAAACGTGTCTCTCTCCTCCTCCCAAAATGTAAAACTGTCCATTATGGCCCAGAGCTACAAGGGAAAGGTTCTGAGGATAATGAGCATTAATAATTTTCCTGGCTCTGTAAATGTGATTGAGTGGAGGTGTATGTGAATGACTAAAAAGCAAAATGCCTCCAGGGCTGTTTTTTATTGTGACTCTAATTAAACCCTTGCCAATTTGCACGGGGCTTTTTTCATATTCTCTTTAACACCATATTAATATCAATTGGTTTCCACTTTCCAACTGAAAAGGACAATGTCTATCACCTTCTCTTAGAGCTCATCAGTAAAAAAATAATTTTTTTTCCTTTTTTTATTCTGTATTGTTTATCATCCCCTTGACAAGGCTGGGAAATCACATTTCTCTCCTACTCGGGTTTGTCCTTTGAAACTTGGCAAGGATCAAGAGAATTTTTTGGGTTTTTTTTTTCCCTCCTCCTCCTTATGTTACCCAACTGGAGCTTGAAATTAATAATATGGCTTTTAAAATTCTTAATCCTTGGTTTGTTTTCTAGCAAACCTGAAGATTGTTACCAATACTGAGGAGCTGGGGAGGGGGATGGAACCAATATGGGGTGAGGGTTTGCAGAGAAATCAAACGAGGGAGCTATAAATTTCTTGCTGGTTTCAGTTCTCTGTAGTGGCTCACAGACTGGTATTTTCTGAGGGAAGAGGAGAGGCTGAGGGAGGGCCTGAAAGTTTGGATTGGGAACCAGGACTTGGTGCCTCCATCCCACTGTGTCTCAGTTCTGTTACATCAAAGGGGTGCAGAGCAGGAGGTCCTGATGCAAACACAGGAGCAAAGCCCCGGGTGCTGAGCAGGGCTGAGAAGGGGCAGCTCAGCACACGCTGCCATCCTGCCCTTCCCAACACAAGGGTTTGGATTTTGGGTCCCCTCCAGAACCCAGGACACACCAGCCACCCCAGTGCCAGCACGGAGCAGGTGTGAGAACCCACATGGCACGGAGTTGGGGCGGTGTGATTTGGGGCTCTGGGTGCCCCTCGGGGTTCTGCAGGGTACCAGTTCCCCCAGCACTCCCAGTAACACAGCTCTCCCCTCTGATCCCTCCAAGACTACACCGGCTTGTCGGCGGCCGCCCCGCTGCAGGTGGGCTCTCCCCCAGCCAAGGCTGGCCCAGGAGCAGAAGGTAGGAGCCACGTGGCTGAGCTGGGTCCTGCCAGGCAGAACCAGCTCCTGGTGCTCAGAGAACGCTCTGGTTTCCAGCTCTGAATCTCTGCTTTCCATGCCTCTCTCCTCTCCCACCTGGGGCAAAGCTCGGGGTTGTGCCCGTGCCCTGCACACAGCTGGGGAGGCTGCACTGAGCCTCGGGGCTGAGTCGTGTACATGAGAGATGGGGATGGGACGTGGTGGAAGGAGACTGTTCCCAGCGTGCAGCTGGGGGGAAGGGAGAGGGTCATGGAAGTCCTGTCATCTCCCGAGAGCAGAGGCTGTTTGTAGAGCAGGATCACTCTGTAAATGGATAGGCCTGTGTTGTCTAGAGCCTAGATGCCTTCTCGTGCCTCCTGTGTGACTGCCCGAGGTGAGCTGCTGCTGGGGGGAGCCCTGGGAGGTTTCACAGTGGCTGTTGAGCCTGAAGCTTCTCCTCCTCAGGGTTCCCACGGCACACACACCTCAGCAGCTGCCCTACTGTGGGTGCTCAGCTCCCGTTCCCCAGCTGAGATCCCATAGCTGCTCCAGCTGTGGACACTGACACCCCTGATAACCCTGGTCCTGTCCCTGGTCCTGTCCCTGGTCCTCTCCCTGGCCTCACAGGGAGACAAAGCTGTGTTTGATGCAGTAACCAGGGATGGGGCCACTCCACAGCCATCGGGGCCAGGTGGTGCTGACAGCCCAAGCTGAGTCCTGACAGTGGTCTGCTCATTTGGCTTCTCTCCATGCCTGGGCAGTGTGAAGACCACATGCCAACACTCAGCCATCCAGCAGCTCCCACATCCTGCCCTTAGGCATACTTTTCGTGTCTCTCTTCACATTTAAAAATGCCAATTTTCAGGAGACTTTGTCTCTCGTTCCTGCTTTAGCACATCCTCAGCTAGATACAGTTCCAGCCACCCACCCTAGAGACCTGCCTAGAGCTTCCAGTGTCCCTTTGCCACCTCTTTAAGCAAGCAAGGGGGGATCTGTGTTAAATCTGATGTTCTCTCCGATGCCACCTGTGATGACCCCCCCACCACAGCAGCACTTGGACGCAAGCTGAAGCCACCAGACCCTCCCGAGAACATGCGAGGTAAGGCTGTGCCCACCCCCAAGGTTGGAGCAGGACAGGTTTCTCCCTCAGTGCCATAGGCCAGGACAACCCACCTGTCCTCAGCATGACCATCAAACAACCTGCTCTCCTCCTTGGAGTGTCCGTCTCAGCTCAGTTCTGCTTATCCAGCCCCGTGGAGGTCTTTTTGGAGACATGTTTGGGGCTGCGAGAGCCCGTGGGCTGCTTTGGGAAGGGGTATTGTGCCATGGGGCAAAGAGAACACACCTTTCCCTGGCCAGAGTTAATAGTTGGGCTGCTCTGGCTCATTAAGGCCAAGCCTTGTTAGCAGATCACCCTGCTCCCAACACCCCATGGAGCCTCCTCACAACCATGGCCCCCCTTCCCGCGGGGGCTTCTACACAGGGACCTCCAACATCCACTGCAAAGCCCTGGGGCTCTGGAGCACCCCAGGGTGCTCCTTCCCCTCTGGGCTTCCCCACTTCTCCCGGGATGGGTACAAGAGCCCCTGGTGCCCCTGTGCTGTGCTGGTCCACTGCCAAGTGCCCGTGAGGAGATGCTGCCCTGTGCTGTGCTCAGCCACCGTGCCAGGGGATGGAGGGGGCTGTGGCAGCAGGGGCTTGGACACCACGGTGGCCTGACATGGGCATGGAGGCTGGAGAGGCTGTGTTGGTGAAGGAGGGTCTGAACACAGTGCCAGCCCACCATGGGACCAGGGAAAGCCATGGAGACCACAACAGCCTCAGAGATGGTGCCAGAGGCAGGAGCAGACCTGCTCTGACCATGGCTGAGCCCTGGCCGTGAGCACGGCCACCTCCTGCCACTGCCATCAGGATGTGACCAGCACAGGGGGTTGTAGCTCCCACTGCCCACCCAGTGCCTCCCTGAGCATCACAGCACGTGCAGGGGCTTGTGTTCCACAGATCAACAGTGGGAACTGTTCCCAGACCCCCTCTGGGACCTCCTTGCTGCTCAGCCTTGCCCCTCACTGGGGTCACCGAAGCTCCAGGCAAACCCCATGAGCTGCATGGCCTTTACCCCCAGCGCTGGGTCATTCCACGTGGGACGAGGGTCTGGCTGGCAGCACAGCCCCCAGGGAGCACCAGCCCAGCTGGAGCAGCCCCTTTTCCCCGAGGAAACACCGTGGCTGGGCTGGCCCTGGGAGCCCTCTCCCCACCCCAGCACTCAGATGTGTTTTATCCTCCGGCGTAGCGGCTCCGAAGAGCAAAGCAGGGCGCACAGCACACTCTGCAGGCAAGAGGCACGGGAAAAAACCAGGTAGGTGCTGCTGGGGACGGGCCAGACTGGAGCAGCAGCAGGACCCTGCTCTGCAGGACCCTGTAGCACCCTCTGCCACATCCTACAGCCACAGCCCGTGTCCTCCTCGCAGCTTTTTGGGTGCCGGTTGGTGTGACCATCACCAAACCAAGGGCAGGGCCAGTAGATATTGGTTTTAAGCTGTTCAGGTTTGTAGGTTCTTATCCCAGTCAACCCAACCCACACCACCAAACGTGCATAAAGGGGGGGATGTGTGAGCAGCTCCACCCAGCTCTGTGTATGGAGGTTTACATGCATCAGGCTTCGAGGCGGGGAGGAGAAGAGGAGGAATTCGGCAGCTCCCAGCTGTCTGGTGCAGAAATAGATGCCAGCACTGCCAGAGTGGTGGTCTTGGTTTGGCATTGTCCTCATGGCAGAGCTGCTGGTGGCATGGGAGGGTGTGGGGCACTGCTAAGGAGTGAGAAAAAGCATGTCTCTGATTTTTCTTAAGCGTCCTCAAAGAGCTCAAAACTCATCCGGCTCAAAGCAGACTCTGGCCCAGTGGCTCCTATTGAGACATACAAAGGTAAGAGGAGGCAGCCTGGTGCCCCAGGGCTCCTTGTCCTGGCTCAGGTGATGTGGCCCCACAGCCTCAGATGTGGAGGGGATGGGGAGGGTCTGGCTATCCCAGCCGTGGTAGCTGTTAGATGTACATAGGAGAGCATCCCTAGACTGAAACAATGCTTGGAATTGCAGCCAGAATAATTGGAGCTGAATTTCTTTGGATATTGGTTGACGAGGCAGAAGTTGTTTCACAGAGGGTCAAGGAGAGAACAGACTCTCAGCTCCTCCTCAGGCAGCTGTGAACCATGGGGAAACCTCTGCCGTGCTCCATCTTCCCTGGTCATCATTTCGTTGAGACAAGTCTCCTTCTGCAGTTGCATGTGCATGGCAACCCACACCCTTCCCTTTCATCCCTTTGCCATCCTTGAATGTTTAATGTTGCTGTTTGGAACAAAGCCCCATCTCCGAGTTTCCCTCCTCTTCTCCAGAGGCTGGGGAAGCTCAGAGCTGGCTGACACTGTTTCTGCCCACATTATCCCCTGCCCATGCTGGCTGGGAACCTCCTGACCAGGACAGCTGGGCCACAAGGGAACTCTCACCTCCTTTCCTCCTGTGTTACACTTTTAAACTCCCAATAGGATCCAGCACCTGGATCTGACACTGCAAGACTGTCACCGTCCCAAGTCATGGGAATAAAAAGCAAACACATAATCCAATTCCTCTGGCTACAGATTCAGCCTGGCTGGTTGTTCTAAAACGTGCCCATAGCAGAGAGGTCAGCCCTGGGAACAGAGCAGTGCTTGGCTAAGTGGCTCTAGGGCTGAGCTGTGCCAGGCAACCCTGGTTCAAACCTTCACACACCTGCCCACCAGCTTTGGAAGAACCCCACAAATGCCATGCTGCCTTGTTTAGACTCATTTTACACTTTTAGCCTGAGAGTCATCACCCCATGGACTTGGGAGACACAAAGGGTGTGCTGAGAAGGGACACAGAGAGGAAAGAGCCAGAGACAGAAAAGTTTTACCTGGAGACACAGAGGCTTCAGCTCCACTCGAGCACCCTCTGCCAGCCCCACTCCATGGACCAGTCCCCTCCATGGAGGCAGAGCCCTCACCAGGGCTCTGCACCCCAACCCAGCTCCTTGCAGGTCCTGCAGCCCCAGCAGAGCCAAACCCAGAGCCGAGCTGTGCTCATTAACAAGGCAGCTCTGTCATTAACACCTGACTCCCCTCCACTGCCTGCTCCCGTGATTATGCACTTCTTGAAAGAGATGCTGTCCTAGGATTGCCAGCACCCCAAGGGGACAGAGACCCTCACCCTTCTCAGCTCTCTGAGCCATGACTCCCAGCCCAATCCCCTAAATGTCAGTGAAGAACAGCCCCTGCTGTGTGCCCTCCTCCTGCCCAGCCCAGCCTGTAGCGGTCAGGCACGGTCCCCGTTTGTGGGGGGTCAAACAGGAATATTTATTGAAGTTTACAACATACATTATATAGGTTCAATGACTAAATATTCATCTCAGGGGCTGGTTTTATGCTAAACATGGGAGGAGATGTTGCAACTAGGAGAATACATTATGGTTGCATTCAGGAATGTAAGGACAGTTTATATTTAATGAACACGAGACAGAAGAAACAAAGGGATTGGTAAGAAGAGTTTCTATCTGGACTAGTGAATACACAGAAACACACAAATCTTGTCAAATGCAGGCAGCTTGAAGATACTGAGGTAGCAGATGTCTGCAGATTTGATTGAGTCTTACCAGCCAGGGAGGTTCCTTCAACATTCTCCCAATACACTTTCCCAAGGCCTCTTTGACTTTCCAGACAGGCTTCTTGAAACTAAGATATTTTCAACCCTCACACCAGCCCAGCCCAGCCCAGGCAGGAACACCCTCCAAAGCGGCTCCTCTTCTCCTGGAGGGGTTCCCCTGGCCCATCTCCCCAGGTGTCTCCTGCTCTCCCACAGACTGCGAGTGCTACGGGCACTCGAACCGCTGCAGCTACATCGACTTCCTCAATGTGGTGACCTGCGTGAGCTGCAAGCACAACACACGGGGCCAGCACTGCCAGCACTGCCGCCTCGGCTTCTACCGCAACAGCTCCGCCGAGCTGGACGACGAGAATGTTTGCATAGGTGAGCCTTGCCGGCCTCGGGCAGGGCCAGCGGGGTGTGGGATGGCTCCTCAGGCTCCTCACTCTGTGGGGTGGCTTTCAGTTCAGCCCCTCTCTGGTGCCCACCTGTGTGCAGATGTTACAGCCTCTGCCCCCTGACAGCAGCTCTCCCCTGAAAACGAAGCCCAGATAATGTCACGGAATCCCAGAACGGTTTGGGTTGGGACACAAGTCGTTCCAACGCCCTGGCATGGGGAGGGGCACCTCCCCCTAGATCAGGTTGCTCCAAACCTTGTCCAGTGTGGCTTTGGACACTTTCAGGAATGGGGCGTCTACAGCTTCTCTGGGCAACCTGTGCCAGGGCCAAGGACTCACCACCCTTTCCAGCTGGATCCAGGTGCATTGCTCAGCTCCAAAGAGGGGTGGCCTTTTTGTTTCCACTGCCAGGGTGTGTCAGGCCATCGTGTCCTTCCTCAGTCCACAAGGTCCCTCCTGTAGCACATTCCCAGGCTTTTCCAAAGTCCTCAGCGCCTCCCTTGGGGAATGACCAGGCTCAGAGCCCCCAGGCAGGGACAGGCACTGACCTCCCTGCCTCCGGGCAGAATGTAACTGCAACCAGATCGGCTCCATGCACGACCGCTGCAACGAGACCGGCTACTGTGAATGCAGGGAAGGCGCCATGGGGCCCAAGTGCGATGACTGCCTGCCCAACTACTACTGGAGACAGGGCTGCTTCCGTGAGTACCTGAGCGCCAGGGGCACGGCAACGTGGGGGTGGGTCCCGACAGGAGGGGCATCTGCAGCTCTGTGATGCTCAGGGTGGAGGGGGAGCAGATTCCAGCTGTTCCTCCCAGCTCCAGAACCACCCGATAGCTTTGCCTGCAGAGTTGGCACCTCCCGCCGTGTTCCTCCAGCCCTGTGATGCCGAAAAGCACGAAATCAATTAACTGCATAGAGACAATTTGGTCTTTAAGCAGCAAGGTATTTATCTCCAGAGCTGGGCAGCGAGGCGGTTCACACCGCACACACTCGCTTCTGAGTTTTCCGTAAGAAGCAAGGTAATTTATCCAGTTGACATTCAAGATTACATCATCTTAACATACATATTCATACAGTTTTATCATCTAATTCTCATATTCATAGGAGGTGGAGTTCAGGCAGGGCTTGGGGCGGAGCCTTCCAGAACCTTCCCTTGGCACAGTTTTTAGGTTGTCGTTCCGGCCTTCAGCCTCACTCCAGGGGTCGTCCTGTCGTCTTTCTCATGCTGAACCTTCAACTGTTCCTTGTTAGCCAACTCACTTGCTGAGCTGTGCAAACTCCTTGGCTCATGGCCTTCTCAGATGCCTGCCTTATCTATATTTATGACCACTAGGTCCTAGGGTATAGTGCTCCCAAATTCTATTCAAGGTTTTGGTCTAGCAAACAGAACAGAACGGACTGCCCACCACAGCCCACAGTCGGTCTGTAACTCTCTAACAAGACAGTTAACTCTTTTTGGGCTTTGCTTTTGCTTCACTTGAAGATAATCAAACCAATAGGAGCTAAAAGCTTCTGGTTTGCTCTGCAGTCAAGGAGTTTAACACCCTTCTCTCCATCCCTCCCTTGCAGCCAATGTCTGCGACGACGAGCTCCTGCTCTGCCAGAACGGCGGCACCTGCTACCAGAACCAGCGCTGCATCTGCCCCGTGGGCTTCAAGGGGGTGCTGTGCCAGCAGTCCAGGTGTGAGGTGGACAAGAAGGACTGTGACGGCGCCCATGGCACGGGTGGCAGCCTCGGCACCGTCGCCCTGGGGGTGCTGGCCCTGCAGCTCCGCAGTTGGGTGGACCTCTGAGCCCGTCGGGGAGGGAGCCGAGGCGTATCACCCCAGGGGCTCGGGGAGCCCGACGGGGCTCTCCCCGCTGTCTCCTCCGCCTTCCTTCATGCTCGGACTTGCACAACTTTGGGCCCACCTTCGCAGCAGAGGCACTCAGAGAACACGGCGCTGAGTGCCAGGCAGGAGCCCGCGGTGAGCCAGCCCCGGGCCGGCTGCGGAGCGCGATGGGACACGGGCACGTCCTTCCCTCGGCACTGGGACCCCTCCCTGCCCCGCCTCGGGGCTGAAACAGTGCCGTGATCCAAGGGAGATTTCTTTTTATTATTACTTTATTTACTTTGGTATAGGCTGGGGTGTTCTTTTTCTCTTTTCTCCCCTTAGTGTCCTGTTTCGGGAGAGCCTGTCACGACGACTCCAGAGCCCCACGACGCAAAGGAGGGGAAGGGGAGGGGGGATAAAGGGGGACTCTGGTCCATCCCTGCTGCGTAGTCCCACATCCCACCATGGGCCTGGCCTGGCCACGCACATACTGTTGCCTACGACTCTAGTTGCTGCATTGATTTTGTACTTTCATTGCTGGGGTTTGTTTTCTTGCACTTACAGAGGACACAGGGGCCAGGAGGCCCCCGGGCCGTGAGGAGTGCAGTGTCTTATCCACACACATCCGAATAGTGTACGGTTCAAATACTTTTTTTGGTAGAGACTTATTTTTGTTTGGATTAAATGTTATAACAGAACCACAACTTAAAGGGACATTTGGCCATGAGCATTTTATTCTGGTGTATCCTCCTCCAGTAAAGCAACTATTAATGGCTGCTTGATCACCACGTTTTCCTTTTTGTGTGCACAGTTAATTACAGGTAAAGAACTTATTTTTTGATTCATAACGTCCTCTTGTGTTTTCTGAGTCCATACCAAGGTGCACCACATGGGGAGGGAGAGGGGAGGGAGAGAGAGGCTGCCTTCATCACTCAGAGCTGTTAATTATTTCTCCTAATTACTTTGCTGAACTTAGGTTAGACTAGTAACTGTAGACAATGAACAGAGCCTGAATGATATACTGAGCACTGGTCTTGTGTGGAAAGGTCATTTCCAAAGTAGTCTGTGGCAGGAGAAGGCTGGCTAATCCAGGGATGCTTCTCCAGGGGGACCTCAGCTGTCCCAATCCTATTCCACCTTCCCCTGCCTCCAGCTGTTGCTATGGTGCCCCTTTTGCAGAAATGCTCTTTGAGTGTTTTTAAGCAGCCACAGCCTTGAAATTCAGTATAGAACTCACAGGCAGTAGAGCAACTTATTTAAGGCCCATAGACATGCTCCTCTCTGAGGAGGCATTTGCAGCCAAGCACATAAGCAAAAGCAGGAGAAACCAGAGAGAAGAAATTATGTAACTCAGCCAGAACACTGGGAATGTCACATACACAGGAGCTTTTATATTGTCATATCCAAAGATTTACTGAGCCAGGCAATGCCTGAGTGGAGGATTAGAAGATGGAAGATACCCCCAGCTCCAGCTTGTTGAGTTCTGGGAGGGTTTCCTTGACAGGTGAGCAGCCCTTGGTCCCCATCCCAGCTCCACAACGCTCCCTGAGCCAGCCCAGGAGCCCCACACAGTGCAGGCATTTCCAGGTCCGGTGGCCTTGCCTGAGTGGAACCCAAGAGCTTCACTGCCGACACCTGCTCTGCTCCAGCACTCCCTCCCCACAGTCCTGGTCCTGCAGCCCATCCTGCTGGGGGGGGCCAGTGCCAGGAGCAGCCCCCCTTTCCCAGTGCATCTTCCAGCCCTGGCACTGGATCCTGAGCACACCGAGCCAGTGCCACGTCCCCGGGGCGGGGACAGGAGCCTGTGCTTGGGAACGGGAGAAGGGAACAGGAGCGGAGGTGCACGGTGGGTGTTGTCACTTCAAAGAGCAACACAAAGCCGGGGCACATTTCCAGCAGCATTTAACACCCGGAGGCAGGACACAGGGCTTAGTTAATCCACTCTAAAATAAAAGAGGGTTCAGTTTGCCCTGCTGGGATTTGATCTTTGAGGCAGTGGGCTGGCCCCAGCGTTGCCTCCCTGTCCTTAACACTCAGTTGATATCGACACTTACTCGCTCTTTGTACTTTTCTGACTGCAATAGACTTTAAATCCTCATGTCACTGTTCTTACAAGTAATAGCAGAGAAAAGTCTGTAACAAGATCAAGATCTTTAATGGCACTTCTGGAAGGGGAAGCAACGTTCTCCTTACCCTGTACTGGTGTTTTTCTCTAGAATATTGGATTAAGCAACAGAAAATTTACTGCTTCATAAAGCCATAACCCAGACAAACTCTGCACCCAGCAAATTCCCCTTTATTGCAATGCAGGCAGGAACGTGCCAAGCAGCAGCACCAAATTCCTCAAGAAAATAACCTCAGAAGGGCACAACAAAGCTGAGAACAGCCCAGGAATGAAGTCTGCTGAAGGCAATGGACCACTGCACCAGACCTTTTGAGGTCTGAGGATTTTCTCTTGGTTGATTGGGTGTTGGCTGTTTGGCTTTGGGGTTTTAGAATAATAGAAGAGTTTGAATTGGAAAGGACCTTTTAAAGCTCATCTAGTTCAATTTCTCTGCACTGAGCAGGGGCATGTTCAACAATTTTAAAAATAAAACATCATTGGCTTCCTAACTCGGCTCCAGAGATGGTACCACCTCCCTATGAACCCTGAATACCAGTAATACTCAGCCCTGGAGGTGCTTTAACCAAAGCCTAGGGGATGGCTCTGTAACTCCCATCAGAAGCAGAAGTTTGCAGCACAAACCCTCCTGTAGCTGTGCCACAGGACACCTGAAAAAAGTTGGGGAACCAAAACAAGCCCACCCTCCACACCACATGCACCATCCTTAGGCTCTTCCCAGTGGTGCAGAAGCAAAACCCTCTGTGAAATAGTGACTGCAAAGGGCAAACACGACATGCCCCACCTCACAGGAGAAATCAGGTGGCCTAAAGGCTGTAACAAGAGCAGAGCCCAAAAGGGGAGTTTTGGATGTCCCTCCCACAGCTCTGCCTGCAGCACAGCTCAGACACACAGCCAGCCCCACGTGTGGGACATCAGGGCAGCCTTTCACCCATCCCACGTGCTGCCATCACATAACACAAGGCACTGCAAGACAGAAAACCTCTCACATAAACCTTACATTTGGTATTTAAGAAAATAATTTCAAACTTCTGAAACAAGCTTCAGCACTGAAGATCCATTAAGTGCAGACATCTGTTAGCACAGGGGTGTCTGCACAAAGAGAACCGAGCATTATTGAAGGAACACAGAGAAACCATCACAGCAAGTGCCCACAGATCCCAAAGTTCATCTTCTTTAAGACAGAAACATTTGTACATCAGTTAATGCTTCCAAATGGGAGAAGTTGTCCAATGAGTTTGATACTTCACTTGAGGAAAGATGAACCAAAAGGTACTTCTCTTTCTCAGAAAAGCCACTTGCACTCTTTCAAGATGTTCCATGTGCATCATGTCATTGGCATTTGATTTCATTTGAAAAAGTTTTTAAATTACACTTCTGTCTCCAAAAAAGTGACCTCTCCAAACAGCACAAGTAGAGCTTTTGATTTTTCTTGTTTACCTCAAATTCTACTCTGATTTTAACTATTTGGAGTACCAACAAATCTAAATAACCAAAAGCCCCAAGGCAACAGAATCCTGCCAGATGTAAAATGTTAAACCTGCAGTACCTGGGAGCTGGAGACAGAAGAAGGGGGGGAAAGTTCCATTGGCACTTCCCAGGTATGTTATTTGGGTTTTTAGAGCTGAAGAAGCAGACATCTCATCTGCAGGAGTGATTCCTGAGGAGCCCTGCAGAGGCTGAAGGAGAGAACCAACACTTCAGTGGGAATAAAGTTAAAGGTCTCAGTGCCCCGTTCTGCTCTGTAAATTGGCTTTCATGAAAAGCCTCAAATGTAAATAAAATGAAGTATAAAGGAGGAGCTGAGTGTTCTTGCTCAGGAACAAGAGCAGAGCTGGGTTTTGAAGAGCTTTGCATCCCCATCTTCTCAGCCTTTCTGGCAGGAGGCCAGAGAGTTTGGCCACAATCATACAGAAAATTGCTAAAAATCCCCTCCCCATGATTTGAGATGCAGAGAAAAGCTCAGACCCTCCTAACGGCTCCCCTGGCATTTTGATTCTCCACGTGTTGTCACAAGTTTCACTGCAGGGTGAAACGTGTGAGGAAAGCCTAAACCCACCCATTTTTCCTGGCCAGCAACATTCCCAGACTCCAAAAGCTCCAGCCTGACCCCACTCTGTCACCTCAGGCATTAAAACAGAGCAGGAAACTGATGGGATTTCTCGGTGGCCAAGGGAGGGTTTGCTTCGTGCAACAGTGGAAGAAGGAAGGACACTGCACCAGTGCAGCCTCTTGGATTGGAAAACAAGCTCTTCCCCCTTTTCCCACTAAGAGAGGCAAGTGTGCTCCCAAACCACCTTCACTCCCATCACACTTTTCCTGGGAGCTGGGGGCACATTAGCCGAGGCCAGAGCAGACAGGTACACATGGGGAGATCATCTCATGTCAGCTGTGTTGGATGTATGAGGCTGCTAAGCTTACCTTTAATTGCACTAAAGAATAAGGCATTGGGCTCCTTTCCAGGCAGCTCAAAAAGACAAGAAAGGAGACCTTTAATATTACTTGGGAACAGACCCATTGTGGCAAGAGACTGTATTGTATCATTAACATTATAAATTCCATTTACAATACAGCAGTCATTCCATCCATCATTTATTCATGCAGAAGGGAGAGGACGTCTTGCATTTTTAGGACGGTGCTTCTGCTTCCCCATGGTATTGCTCCAGCCACAGGGCTGTGAATGAACAGCCCAACTCCAACTGCTGGACACTTGGACTTCTCCCTTCTCTACACAAAATTCAACCCCACTGTCTCACCCCACTTCAGTGACTGCCAAAAAAAAATTGTCAACTCTGAAATTACTGGTGTCTCATGTTATTTTTCAGAGGTTGACTAAGGATATTGTTTGCCCCTAGTTAGTAAGTTTGGCCACTACAAGTTCTGTCTTGCTCTGGAAGGCCTGTGCTTCCCCCACATCCATATGGCAGGGCTGGGGGCTGTTCCCAGTCCATGGACTAGCACAGGGAAGAGGGGAAGTGCCTTTCCAGCCTGCACACCTTGCACATCTCTCTCCCAGCTCCTCTGCCACCATCCATTAGACCAGTTGCTAATTAGCTACTGCACTCAGCTGCTCTGGGAGACAGCACTGAACAAACTCATTGTTCCAACAGTATTCCCAGCACTGGAACATAGAGACTGGGAGACAGGAGAGATGCCTCATGTCCTCCTGGGAGACTGGCACAGCTCCTGTGATGGTCATTCACAACCCAGAGGCATCCCCAGCTCTCAGCACAGCGCAGGCCCACCCATCCCACCACTCCAAGAGGCCAGCACCTCCCTCCTGCACTTCCCACGTGGAGAATCCACCTGCAAACTGCTGGTTCTCCTCTGGGATCCCACAGAGAGCTAGTAAGGCAGCACCCCACTGCATCTACAGGGACACAGAGGGAAGGGACACTTCCTGGGGAACAGGACCTGTTGGATGTCATCATTACACCTGCCTGGTTTGCTCTCACTTTACCATGATGGGAGTAATGACATGGAAAACAATTACAGTAAACCTTAAGAAAAAAGGAATAGACACAATTATAGTCCAGTTTTACTGCAAAACTGCTTTTGTTTAAGACAGAATAACTAAAAAAAAAAAACCTAACAAACCCAACTCTGAACAAAACATGGTCCAGCAATCACAAGAGACTCTCCCTCCTTCCTGCTATCCAAGGCCACAGAGGGAACTGGCTTAGCACTGAGAATTAAGCTGCCAAGCTTGGAAGCAGCAGAGGAGCCTCTGTATGAAAACCTGGATACTGCTTCTTCCAAAGGTTTTTGGAACAACCTCCAATAAAGTGTTTTACATAATGTTGTGTGGAATATGTTTATTTACTGATTTTTTTCCAACTTTAACCCTCAGTAATCACTGAACAGCCTCCTCTAATGGCCTTCAGTTCTGAGATGTCATAAATGACTAAAGCAAGTCTCTGCTCACAGCTTACACACCCCGGCTGCCCATTACTACTCAGCACTTTGTAACACACAGTGCAACAGCAGAGAAGTGATGAAAGTGGTACCTGTTTGTTCCCCCCATTGCAGATTTGGGTCTGTGAGAAGTGTGCTTGGGATTGAATTTTGCCTGATTTTCCATGTTATAGGTATAAAACAACAGGGGAAAAAGTTAATTAAAGCTACAAACCTATTCTGAGTGGTACATGAAGAAGGGAAAAATGTTTGAAGCACAACCCCCCAAACATTTATTAATAAATACACCATTAACCATACAGACTGAGATGGCAGCAATATGCTACCACTGAAAGACTTAAGTCAGATAAATCTAGGATTAAATCAGCAAAAAGGTCTGAGCCACTGACCACACCTCAGAGATGATTTATGGAAAAATACAGGCATTAGAGGGGACAATAAAAATGAAATGTTAAAGCATGGTGTGAGAGTTGCTCCCAGGACATGTTCTGAAATGCAGCCTGAGGAGAAAGGAAACCAGAAAAGTTCCAGAGAAACCTTCTCATGATGAGGTTGTATTAAATTACCTGCAAAGCATTTCCCTCATTAATTTTGCTGCCAGCTTCACTTTATTTACACCAACAGCCCAAATGGCTTCCCCAGCCCTGGGGTTCACAGAGCAGCAGCCTCTTAATGTGCTAAGTGCAAACAGCAGGCAGGGCAGCACAGCCCTGCCAGCAGGAGCCAAGGGGTGGAAAGATGGCAGTGCTTTTCAATATTCCTATTAACATAAAGGGAGATAACACCCAGGGCAGGGAGCCTGCGAGGGGGGAGTGACCGACACGGCCAGCTCATTACAGTCAGACTCACTCCAGCTGCCTTCCCTCCTCCCACAACCAGTCCCAGCAGCTGGAGAAGAGCACACACTGCTGGCAAGAGAGGGTCAGGGCTCACTGAAGTGACTCAGATTGCAACACAACAAATAATTTAAGATCAACAATGCACAGATGCTGATCCCACCTCTGAGGGATCTCAGAGAGTCTTCCGTTACACTGAAATGCTCCTTCCTGGGCAGCACAAGGAGCTGGACAGGCACAGATGGCAACTAAAAGCCTCCCAACACCCACCCCCAGTGCAGCTGTTACCAGTAAAGCACCTTTGTTCCGGGCTTGGATGCATTAAGGATGTGAGTTTTACTGGCAATTACAGTCTGAAGCAGCACCTGATGGTTAGAGCTGTAAGGCACCTGTTTCCCAGGACTGAACCACAGGGACTGTTCAGGGGAAGGTTAAAAGGGCAAAGCTGGCACTGATCACTGAATGCAGGACAGAAAATGTAACTAAAAGTGACAGCAAAGAGAAGCCCGGTGGCTCACTTGCTTCAGAAAGCCCCTGCCAGTACAGTGGTTGTCAGGGAGCAAGGCACAGCAGGGCCCTGCCTGCCCCAGGCTGCACAGGAGCTCACGTGGAGGTGGCACAACCTGCCCCACTCCCTGGGCGTCCCACTGGCACTCCCACCACTCCACTCCCCAGGGTGCTGCAGGTTCAGCTTAGTCTCCTGCAGAATTCTGGGCATGTGAATTGTTGCTCTTCCCCTCCATAACACACACACAGGCTCTAGAAAAAGAAAGTGATATTTCACAGTGACCCAAAGGAATTCTTAGTAGAAATAATTCCACTTTTATTATGAGATGTTATGATTAGAGGAAGGCTTCCTTACAAACGGTTTGTTTTTCCCCCATCCCTTTTTAGTGGCTGTATGTTCCTCATCAGCACAGTGGAAGGAATCCAGGAATAACAACCTGGGAAGAACTACCTGCTCTTTTTAACCCTGTAGATCTCCAAAAGCTCCATACAAAGAAACTCAAGTGTTACCACCAGTAACTGTTAACTAAGTCTTTGACCAGGATTCCACAGTGCTACTGATTATTACTCACATGGACACAAACAGACCTTGTAGGTTTTCATCTGCAGTTGTGTTGCCACTGCAACAAGAAAGGGATTCCAACTGATGGAGCAGCAGCAAGAGCAAAACTCAAGGCACGTCTGTATCAACAAAAACTCTTCTGTTCCTATAAAAACAGGCAATAAAATATACAAAATAAGTAGAATTCTCTCCATTCAACCAATGTACATCTGCCTTAGTCCTTCCTGAGGCACTAGTGGAGCATGATGAATAACCACTGCTACCACATTCACTTTTGCCATCAAATAAATTAGACTTAGTGCAAAGGGAAAAAGAAGTCCGGCTGTTTTCTGGAGTAGGGGCGATTGAGTTGGGTTTTTTTTGCTTTGCTCTGGTTCTTCATAAAAAAATTACATCTCTAAGAAATGAGCATTTACATGAGCAAACAAGAAGCTACATATTTGCCAACTTAAATCTTAAAATAATTCTGTATACTGTACAAATATACATCATTGAACACTTACAACCTTAGTTTCCCAGATGACAAAATCCACTGCTCTTCCAAGCAATGCAACTGCCCAACTTCTCAAATCCTCAAAGCTACCATCTGTCAAGTAAAAAGTCCCTTCACAATTAGGGACAGGATGAGAAAAAGATCTACTGAGAGTAGTGATATCAATGTAAGGGAGTTTCAGGTGTGCTAAACAATTTAAAACATAGTCCTTGCTAGACAGAAATCTGGGAATAGATTGTCAGTGATGAGCCAAAGGTGAAGTCAATGAAAGATCTTCCTTCGCTTGGTAGAGCTTGATTCTGTGTTTTCTGGTGGTTCCTTTGGTGTTCTTCTGGTAGGACCACAACAGTCTTTGTTCCATTCACTGCTATTGCTTTGACCTCTCTCACTGGGGGCTTTTGAACTGCTTTTGGACACAGCCCCTCTCCAGTCCCCCTCGTGCTGAGCTGTGTAAGATGATGTGGAAAGCACATTACACTGTCCCACTGTTTGCTGGGCCTTCTTGAAGTTTTCTGTTCTGGCAGTCTGATCCCTGACAGCTGAGGATGCATGGAGGCCTTGCTGGGATGCTGATCCTGGATTGCTCTGGGCTGACCAACTGACATCTTTCGAGGCCTGCTCCTTCCTTTTTGCCTCAGTTCTACTGGCCAGCCTTGGGTCCCGTGGTTTCTCTGGATTGGCAAGAAGTGCTGCAGTCCCCATGGGTGCAAGGACACTGCCTCTCCTGGAATCTGCAGCTGGAGCACCCACAGGAGCAGAGACACTGCCCCTCCTGGAATCTGCAGCTGGAGCACCCACGGGAGCAGGGACAGTGCCCCTCCTGGAGTCTGCAGCTGGAGCACCCACAGGAGCAGAGACACTGCCCCTCCTGGAATCTGCAGCTGGAGCACCCACGGGAGCAGGGACACTGCCTCTCCTGGAATCTGCAGCTGGAGCACCCACAGGAGCAGAGACACTGCCCCTCCTGGAATCTGCAGCTGGAGCACCCATGGGAGCAGAGACACTGCCCCTCCTGGAATCTGCAGCTGGAGCACCCACGGGAGCAGGGACACTGCCTCTCCTGGAATCTGCAGCTGGAGCACCCACAGGAGCAGAGACACTGCCCCTCCTGGAATCTGCAGCTGGAGCACCCACGGGAGCAGGGACAGTGCCCCTCCTGGAGTCTGCAGCTGGAGCACCCACAGGAGCAGAGACACTGCCCCTCCTGGAATCTGCAGCTGGAGCCCCTGGAGGCTGTGGGAGCCCTCGGCTTCCCTGGGGACCTTCCTTGCCAGGGCCAGCAGCAAGTTCCCGTGGGCTGCTCCCAGAATTTGTGAGCTCAGCCCTCGTGGCACTGCTAGAGCCAGCCTGAGGAGGTGTCACTGTCCCTGCTTTGGCTGGGGTCTGCGCTGCTGGTCTCAGCTTCAAAATCTTCAGAGCATCTTTCTTGTAATTTTTTTCTGCTGTCCTGATAATGGCACCTCTTTTCTGAGCATCCTGAATCAAGTGATTCCAGTTCTTATCCTCCTAGTAAAAAAAAAACCAAAGAAAAGAAAACCCCCAGTTACTTGTAGGAAACCAACACAAACAGAGAGAGGTGTCAGAGGGTGCACAACCCCTTAAACGAGGTACCTGACACAACTGTCATGGAAACACTGATAAGTTCCTTCTGCAATGGAAGGATCTTATGTTTCAGCTGCAAAACAGCCACAGACCCTCTGGCTGCTGTAACACAGGGAAGGCCCTTGGAACCAGCAGAGGCACCAGAAGGGACCATTTCCCCGCTTCCAGGGGTTTCTCTCGCTGGGCTCCATCGCCCTCTGACGGCGAACAGGCACTCCCTGCCCTCGAGAGCAGCACACACAGTTCGCTCCCCTTGCACACACTGGAGCAGCCCCGAGGGTGGTTTTCAGTCCCCAGCCCTGACTCGAGGAGGGGTCACACCCTACCATCCAAGTGACACTGCACCTACCATGAGGGTCTGCAGCCTGCCCAGGATGAAGAGGCTGAACCTGGCTCGGGTTATGGTGACATTCAGACGCTGCAGACTCGCCAGGAACCTGAGTGACAAGACAAAAACTGAGCTCCCAAACTGCTCCTTCCACAAGGTGTAAGGGTTATGAGGACAAGAGGTGAAATCCAATGTCAGTGAAAGGGACAGCAGCAATTCCAAAGGTGGTGGCAGCTCCTGCCCCGTTCCCAGACCCCCTGGCAGCCCTATGTGAAAGGTTTGGCATGAATTGGGTTTTCTTTCACCACTCTGATTCCTTGCAGGGAATTCCAGTTCTTTCCAGACCCTGCCGTTGGTGTTTCCTTTCTTAGAGTAAATCCCCTCTTAATGCCAACCACTGCTTCCTTAAATGTTCCTCAAAGTACTGAGGACATCAACCTCACTTCACCTATCAAGACTTTAAGCTTCTTTTTGACTTGAACTGAAATAGATCGGTAATATTTGGCATCATTAATGAGAAAATATCCTACTGAAATACTGAACACTGGACATGAATATTTTATCTTAAAGGTGACCTGCACTGGAAGCACATCAAGGCAGACTTTTGCTTTGTCATGCTTCAGGAGTGAAAAGTGTATTCTTGCAGAACAAAGTCAGGTTTTGCACCATGAAAAAAGTAAATTTAATGCCTGACTAGTAACCTTGTAGAGCAAAATACTTCGCTCAGCTACAAGACCATAGGTAAGGGTGTGGCAAACTTATCCCAACACACCTGACCCTGCAACAGAGACCTCCAAGTCATCAGCACGTACAGCTGCTAAGGCACTGCACTGTCAAAGCTTGAATATATAAACATTTATATATTTATATATAAAACATAGTGAGCTGGAAAGTTTTCCTCCAAAAGGACAGATGTGAAGTCCTCTATCAGCCAAAAGCTGCTAAAACCTGCCAGTTGTTTCAGATTCCAGCCTCAATCAACAAGATTAAGACATCTTCAAAAAGCATTGCTGTTGTTTATTACAGGATTTAGATTCTTTCTCTTCCAAAACTAACATGGATCAGCACAATTAGAAGTCATTTATCTTGAAATCAGAGAAACATAAGCAGCTTAGTGAAAACCTAGTATGTAGAAACAAAGATTTCTGTTTATGCAACCAGGCTTCCTATAGTTTTGGAAGCCAGTGGACTCTTAAGGCAGCGTATTTCATATTTCAACTAGAATTTTTTCAAACTAAGTTTCCATTTTTTAAATTAACATTATCTGCAAGTTACAAAAACAAATTAACAACTGCTGTAGTGCTCTGGGGGTGAACAGCACACTCAGTGTCTAGTTCCTTCTGTTTCAGACAGAAAAAGCAACATATAAAATTAACAAATCTGTGATCTTGAGTCAAGACTCCCTGCAAACTTGTCCTTCACTCCAAAGACAAGGACATGCACCTACAAATCCCAGGTCCAGCCAGGCTACATCACATTCCCAGTGACACATGTAACCAGTTAACAACACTTTTACAGACAGAATGCTGTATCAACAGGACAGCAAGTCACAGAAAATGGGTGTCACTTTGAGAGAACAGCAAAGTTACAACATGTACCAAAAGCTGCAAGAGCAACTGCTGCAGTACTAATGCACCCAGCCAAGATCCCAAGGCTAGTCCTGCCAAACCCAAAGAGTGACAAGCCAAGGGAGCCACACAAAGGGCTCAGCAAGGCAACAGGGAGCAAAACACCAGCACTTCCCTGTCCCTCAAACCAGTAACACCAATTTATGCCTTGTAATTCTCTGACTCCTAGAACTGGCTGGCTCTCTGTAGCTTTCTTATTGGTCCTATAGAAGAAAAAAAAAAAAGGACTCTCTACAATGTCATTGGAAATGTAACCTGCAGTTCACTGCAGGACACCTACCCAATGGATCCCTTGGTGCTACTGGCTGGGGCACACACCAGCGCCGACCCCTCAGAGCTGTTTGCCCGCACACAGGACACTATGATACAATCCTTCTCTCTTCCCTGGAATGCATCCACTGTGTCCACTTCTCCAGGGCTGTTGAACAAAGAATTGAACAGCTTGCTAACTCTGTTGTTTGAATTTTTACCAATAAAAAGAGCCTAAACAATATCCTGAATGCTCATCAGGGCAAATTTACTCCTTCTGTGTATGAGCCTAAAGGTGAATTTACTTTTCAGAGAGAAACATCATTACTGAAAAGCCCTTCTGATTTCAGCTTGGAATTTTAGGTTTTCTTTTAAATCAGCTTTATTAAGAACAGAAATATGATCAAATCTAATACACAAGTAATAACTAAGAAATGCTACAAGGAGACTGTGCCTGTTTTAAGCAAGAGGGCTGCATATCCCCTTTAAAGGCACAATGAAGTACATATTTCAGCATTAGAGAAAGAAGTTTGAGAGTCCTGCCTTGACTTTAGGAAGATAAACAAAGGATTAATAAGCAAGAGCCAAGTCCCAACAGAGAACTCATCATTTCTTTACCTGTTATTCCTAAACACACTGTCCAGCTGATCCTGAATTTTCTTTTTCTGTGCACTATAAGGGGTGATTATTCCAATGCGACGAAGACCCAGATCCTTCCTTTTTTCTTTAATTGTTCTTATTAATTCCATCACCAGCTTCACTTCCCGAGGATTACTGTAAGAGCTGAACAGGACAAAATGGAAATACTACAGAAACACCTGAGATCTTTCCCATTCAATGCTTTGGGCCAGTTCGTTGGGGGACTGTGAGTCATAGATGCTGTTTTGAACTTTGGGAGCCTCTTTCGCACAGAGGCTCAAAGAACTCTGCAAACAGACCCTGATGGTACCAACCACGAGAAGTGCAGGTAGAAAAAGGCTGCACTTCTATGTTCCCTCAGCACCTCCCAGCTGTGCTTTCCTTACACAACAGGCAAAGGGGAGGACTGAGCCTGCCACCTCCTGGCATCACCTCAGCCTGCACCTGGGAAAGGGAAATCACTGATAAAAAAGAAAACCAGGAACTCAAACTATTATAGAGTTAAGAGAGACTACAGGCATTTACTGGCATCTCTGAGATAATCAAGTCAGAATAAAAACCAGTTTCAGATTTTAAAAAAATGCCCAAAACATTCAATACTTGGTTTTGGTCAAATCAAATAAAAAAATGCAGCTCTAGCTACTTAATGCATACTGGGAACAACACAGGAGAGGAGATACATCTTAACTAGGTAATTAATTCTCAGAAAATCTGAACTTAGGCTGATTAAAATGCAGGACTTACTCGTTGTCTCGCTCTTCACGACCGTCTGCTACATCAAAAATAAGGTAGGGCTGGAATGGCCAGTCTGAAGAACATCTGTTCTCTTCTATTGCTCTGTAAATAACGTTTTTATCACTAGGTAACCGCACCAATTCTGACAACTGATACTTCATTTATTTGCATGGCTGTTATCCAACACAAGGAACTCTCCAGAACAGAGGAAATGGCCTCAATTGCACCAAGGGAGGTTTGGATTAGATATTAGGAAAAGTTTTTCCAGGAAAGGGTTGTTATGCATTGGAACACTGTCCAGGGAAATGACAGAGTCACCATTCCTGGAAGTGTTCAAAAATCATGTGGATATGGCACTTGAAGACATGGTTTAACGGTGAACGTGGCTGACACTTGAACCTGATGACCTTAAAGGTCTTTTCCAACCTATTTAGTACTATTTCCAACCCACCTTAAACAGCTGTGGCTGCTTAAAACTACTCAAAGAGCATTTTCTGCAAAAGATGCATCATAACAATTCTATGATTCCAACTTTCACCTTCCCCCCCCTCCAGAGTCTAATTTTCACTGCTACACAGAGGCCTGAAAATCATCTCTTAGCAGTCTGCATGCTCCATTTTAAGGGATCCAATCAACTCACCTATCCCAGCCAGCACTACCAGCACAAGGAATTCACATCACCTCCCATTAACCATCGCCCCCCAACCCCACAACCTCAAGAACCTTTAGGACTCAGGAGAACATCCTGACCCAAAAAGGTGCTCAGAAAGAAGAGAGCCACTCACTTGGCAGTCTTGAGGGTCTTGCCGTAGACGTAGGCGGATGGGAAGAGGCAGATGTCGGGGTGCATGCGGTACTGCACCGTCAGCTGCAGCACGGGCGGGCTGCGCAGGACCTGCCTCTGCACCTGCTCTTCCAGGTGCCTCTGCAGACGCGCCATCAGGGACTGGTCGTAGCCAAACTGCTGAGCCTTCTGCCAGGGGGAAAAGAGGGCCCCGAATCAGAAAGGAGAATTTGCTTTGGGGGGATTAAAGGTATTTGGTTTTCTTCTAAATCGCTGGCAAAGTGACAAACAGGATGCACTTCAATTTTTCATGCATGTTTGTCTTAGTATTTCAGGAAAGGTCACCGGTGTGAATCTGAGTTTTGGTGTGCAGCCTTTAGCAAGGCAGCCTTCCTTTGTGAGTCACAACAGTGAAATTTTAAAAACATCATCAATAATGAAAAGCAAGGTCTTCCAGGTGGGGTCTCATTAAACAAGCACACCACACCCCTAGACAATTTACTCCTCTAAAGAAGCCAGTCTGTTTGTCCTTTCTGTATCAGATGTTTAAAACAGTCCTTACTGTTGGATACAAGGAAGTGCTCCTGTATGTTCATCCTTAGAGCACACCTGTAGGGTAAGGAAGTTCCCACACAAACAGGAAGTCTTCATCCTCCATTCCGTAAGGAATGTGATGCTGACTGAAGTTCCCAAAATGAGATAACAGAGCCTGCCACAGCACAACATCCCTCACAAACCAAGTGAGGTTTGCACTGTGACATTGAAATGTCTGTGTCCTCCATTTACATATATTCTATAAATACTGTCCTTAAACTGCATCCACTTCATAGCAAGAAAAAGGAAAAGAGTTTGAACACTTACTACTGATTTTACAGTAGGAGGGAGCTGCTTGGGATCTCCAACAAGGACAAGTTTATTACAGCGATGGATCAGTGGAATCAGCGTTTCGACCTCACAGGACTGCCCTGCCTTTAGTACATGCACAAGAAGACAAAGAGTAGTTGTCAGCAAAGGAGGGAAGTATGTAAAGTCTCCTGTAACACAGCCTTGAATGCCTTAAGTCTTCTTAAAAAAAAAAAAAAAAAAAAAAAAANTAAAAAAAAAAAAAAAAAAAGGAAGCAAAGGACTTTTCTCTAGTAAGAAACCATCACCAGATTTATTTTATTATTACATATGCAGGGCTCTCCAAAGAGATATAACCAAACCATCTGGAAATCTCTACAGCAAGAACCACACTTTGGCCATGATTTTTAAGTAAAACTGCCTGCCCCTAAAGCATGAAACAAATTAGGGTAAGAAGCAAATACAACTAATTCTTTCTCCTCTGACCTCATCCACGATGACACAGCTGAAGGGATCGTGGCCTTGGCGAGCAAAGGCCGACTCCAGCAGGCTCCCTCCACTCGTGCTCAGTGTGCAGCAGATGATGTCAGACTCCAGGATGATATCGGCCTGCACCTTCTGAGAGTGCCCCCGAGCCTTCAAGTACAAGAGGACACCTCCTTTAGCTTTCTTTAACCTCCTCAGAGCAATTGTTAACTGCCTGGACAAGTCTAATTGCCAACCAGCTCATGCATAGTGTACCATCCAAATGGAACTGTCTCCATTGCGACAAATGAAAGTCACAGGGTGACTTCACTGAAATGTCCCTTTCACTCTAAATTACAGGTCAGTGACTTTCAGGGTGGCAAACTGGAATTAAATGTTCCTTTTATCTCCAGCTATGCAATCTAGACACACTCACAGAGCAGAGTTTAGTTTGCCATCCTATTTGTACCTCCAAGCCTCCATGACCATTAAGGGTCAGCATATACTCATTAAAGATGAATCTTCATTCATCCCATGGTTTATGCTACTTAGCATTAATTACTGGGTTTGCTATCAGTGCCTGTTTCCCCTTTCACATCTACACAAAAAATCCTCCAGCTGTTTTTTCACTCAAAAACATTTAAGAGTATCTCAATTCCAGCAGGATTGTAAGGGGCACGAAATTGTTGATGAAGACACATCCTACAACATGAAGACATGTAGGTTTTTATTGCTTGTCAAATATGCCCCATTTTGTTTAAAATTCACTCTTAACTGTAACAGTGAGTATTCCTGTTTGGGTTTTCTGTTTGTCTGTTGGGATTTTTTCCAATATGCAGCTAGAGAGTACACCCAGATTTCACACCTGCCTGTCCATAACTTACTCAGCTTATGGCCTCTATGGATTTACCTACTACTTTATAAATACTCTCCGCTACATCAAAACCAAATTTCACCACAATTAAAGGACACCAAGTATATAAATACACCAGCTGAAGTTTATTGAAGAGCTGCCTTAAAGTCCTACCTTCTTTAGCTGAGAAGCAAGTTGCTGTCTCTCCTTTGAAAGCTGGCCAATTTCATCATCTAACATTTGACTCTAGAGAAGGGAAAAATAAAGAGAAACCAACTTTAACATCACCCGTTTCCCATAAACTTTCTTTCCTCCCAAACCCTACATTTAGACTTGCTCAGACTGACTCTTAATACCAGATGTGTCCCAAAAACCTGAGCGGTTTATTGGAAAGTTGTCAACATATTTAGGTTTTGCAACACACAATGCTACATCTCACATTTCTGTTCAACTGGGAAATGGTTTACCATCAGAAATCTGTTATTTGAGCACAAATGCCCAACTTTTAGACAAAAAAAACAAAAAAAAACCAAAAGGAAATCTTCAGGTGCCACACATATTCCAATATCTCAGATCACAATGTCTCTTCCTATTTTCAGTGAAACAAAACCAGAGCTTTGGAAGTATGCAATCAAATTAAATCATTAAGGTTTATAAGCATGATTACATTAAAAACTAACTGGTGACAGAACCAAATGTACAACCACTGACCACTGGAGCAACAAGTGGCATGAAGAACCAGTGGAAAACATTGGTATAAATAAACAAAAAACTCCTGGTGCAGTTTTTCACTCCCTTTCTCAGTGCTAACCAACTCTTCCATTAGCTGAAAAAGTAGGTGAAGAGAGAGTTACTGCTGACATTAAGAAGTAGTTCTTTATGCTCTGGATTCTACAAACAGGGACAAAAATGATCTTGCTACCTCTCTCTTCTCACATCTCTGCATGGCACGCTCACGGGACAGCATGTCCAGCTTCTGATCCAGAGCTGCTTTTTTCTTCTGAATATCCTGGTCAGAGTCCCCCGGCTTTCGTTCTGTCAGAAACCAAAGGACAACTTACAGGAGGAACAGCAAAACTCTTACAAGAACTCTTGCTCTCAGTCATTAAGTTTTTAAGAGCAAATGGCCAGATTAATTTTTTGTTGTATTTTCCCATTTTTCTACTGCGATCTAATGAAGACAGTGAGATTTGCTTCCAACTGTAGCTCTCAAATGCTGCATAACTACACAGCTCCAAAATGATGGCTTTAACACTCATGTAATATAATTTCATTTAAAAAAGATGAACAAGAAGTCACCCTGTTTATTTCTTTCCTTTTCCTTAGATTTTGGCCCATATATAAACTGTCACTTTCCCATTAAGGTAGGAAAACAATGTTTTATGAAATACTCTTGTAGAAAAATCTTCCTTCTTACAGGACACGTGTAAAGCACTACCAAGTTCTTGAAAAAGCCTGAAGGAAAGTCTGATTTGCATGTTACTCACTCATTCTGTGTTCAACTTGCTTATCCAGGCTGAATCCCCTGACTTCATTGTTGATTGCTTTTTCATTACCAAGTCGCACTAATTTGATATCACCACAATTTCCTGTTTACAAAAGCAGAGTCAAAATACTTCAACACTACTCCAGTCATCTCTGCACATTGGTATGAGAGCTAAAAAAATGCAAATATCATGGATATCAACCAAGGCTTTTCCTTCTCCACTTATCTGGGGGTTTCAATGATTGGCTTGTACTTATTTAAATGCAGCTACAAAAAATTCAGTCATTCCAAACCCTAACAAAATAAAGATGTTACCTGTGTTTTAGTGGTGGCTAATAGTTAAAAACATTATTTTGAATTAAGAGAGCTACCTCTTATTCTCAGGTTTGTATTAGCCACAAACTGGAAGGAGGAAAAATGAGAGGCTTTAACACATCAAAATTTTCACCACTTTGTTCTGCATGAGCAGCAAAGTCCAACTTTATTCAAAATCAAGGTAACAGTCTTGCATTCAAATCTTTAGATACTTAAAAACTGGTGAACTTAACAGCATGAGGAAAGGGTCAATGTCTACATAAAAACAAAGTGCAATTTATTTTAAAAGGACACAATACACCTTTTAGAAAAGCACATTAAAAAGATCACCAGTACGAGGAGGTATCGGTTGTGTTCTGCAGGAGACAACAGCTACTCAGAGGAGCAGGTAAGTACAATATGTAACCAACTGTTTCAGTTCCTTCTTGAGGCTTTGCCTCTTTAACATCAAAATAGACTTTTAAAACAATCCATACCCAAAGGCTCCTGTTTGTTTTGGCATTTCTCCTTAAAGGCAACAATGATCTTTTTCATGAGCTCATCAACAGCAGCATTTGATGGTGCACACACCAGGAAACGGTTTGGCTTTTTTTTCCGAGCTGTTTTCTCGTTCCTGGTGTTCTGTAGATAATCAAAAACAAACCAAAACCAGGCTCTTTACACTGTTTTCATTTGTGATTTAGAAGCCAGACAGCACGTTCAGAGTATGGGGGTCTCGCACTTCAACATCCCCTAAGGTATGTTTTATACTCAGGAACAAGTCGTCAAATATGTTAATACTATTTGCAGATACTGACTGCTTATATTAATGGTTTTCCTAAGGACAGGCCAAGTAACATTCTTTAATAAATCAAAATATTACTTTTTTAATGCAACAAGTGCTTATACTACAATTTTGCTTGTTTTCATGATTTTACATTTCCAGTTACGTAAAATAACTGTTCCAGGATGCCCAAAAGGTATCATTGCCACCTTTCCCCCCATACAACACAGATTTAATCACATCAGCTTCATGAATTACACCCCCAATAATTAGCAACACTACATTTCCAACCAGTTTAAGGTATCACTGACTTCCACTGAGGAACCAAATCCCAGCACATGAAACTTCACATCATGTTCACTTACTTCTCTCAAAACACGAGACAGAAGTCCTACAATAGTTTTCGATTTCCCTGTCCCAGGTGGCCCATGGATGAGGCAGATCTTGGGAAGCCCTGGATGTTGCTTTACCATAGCATAAGCTGTCTCAATGGCTCTCTTTTGATCTTCATTGTATTCATTCATAGAGGAAGCCTGAAAGAATAGACAGGAGAAAAAATAATGAACTGATGTTGATCGAATCTTTCATGGTGACTTCATGTCTTTTCAGAATATCCACACCCCTCCTGCTATAACTCAAAAGCCGGAAGGGCAGGGAAACTTTGCATTCTGGCTTTGCTCTTGATGCACATCCAACCCTGACCTCAAAGTAATAATGAAGATCTGGTTTACTCTCCACACCTTTATTTTGCATTATCTTTTCCACATTGTGTCTTATTTCCTGAATGCTTCTCCAGTAAGGAAAAAGAAAACTGAAAGCTGTTGGAATTGCACTATGTCAATATAGCACAAATACCTGAGCAAGTTCAGGCTCCTCTCCACCCAACCAGTCAACTCTGAAAAGTTGTCTCAATGTCTCAGGGCTTTTGAAACTCATCTGTTTGCCCTTGTTCATCATCTCAACAACCAGGAAGAAAAAACCAGATTTGCAAAACTCGCAAGGTCCAAACGCCCGCTTTGTTAACCTCGTCCCTTGTAGTTGCAGGACTTACAGCACTTCCTGAGACCACAGGCAGATCTCTGGGACAGAAGTCATTGTAGCAGGGATTTATGATGGGCCTGGCCAGGGGACTCCTGCTCAGCAGCAGCAAACCTTTGAAGGTTCGGTGTGTGGTCACCAAGGACCCAATCACCACACACTTCACTTGCTTGTGGATGCAGAAGGACAAGTTGCCTCGGGTTTGCACGGTGAGATGACAGACAGTGTGCTGCTCCTGTTGTCCTGGGAAAGGAACAGAATAAACCCCCAAGTTTTTAATTCAAAGGATAGCCAAATTGTTAACTGAAAGATACCTCAACATGTCACTCAATTAATTCACCAGAACAAGGTGCTGCCGTCCATTAAGGAGCCAACAACTAACATTTGCAAAAACCCCAACGGTTCCCNAAAAAAAAAAAAAAAGACCAAGCAGAAAAGCAGTGCTCCATAAAACTACTCAGATCACTGCTTTAATCAGGCAGGTCCTGGATAATTAGCAATCCGGGTAATTCACAATTTGTTTTAGAAATGATAATTTCAGCCTGTGAGATCACAGAACCTCATGGCACTTCATCTGTCAGGGCAATGCCCTCCTAAGCTGAGTACAGAGCACTTACTCATCATTAGTTTCTGTTCTTACACAAAGTATTAACACTTGTATTGAAGGAAGTCTCTAGAAAAATAACATGGAAAGCAGGTCTGCAGCTTCAGCCTCTGACTTTTTACAGAGCTTCTATCATGGAACACACATTCTAGAGTGGAAAAGAACTCCATTTCCTCTGAGGGAAATAGCCAGCTATGAAGAAGCATTTCCTGGCACCAAGAATCCCCCTTTTATTCCCACCCCAGGTACTCACTCGCTGAATAGCCAGATGCACGAGCAAATCGAGTCACGAGACCAACGTGATTCACTACATGGTTCTCCATCCCACTCTCTTCCCCAAAGCTGTCCTTTTCCCTTTGGAGCACCAGGAGGATTAAGTCATCCTCCTTTGGATGAAGCTGCCTTGCCAAGTCACATTCCCGAAAATGAGCTACCCAAAAGATGAATTAAAATTAGAACACTGAAAATGGTTACAATTCCCTTTGAATGCAGCAATACTACAATAAACACATTATGCAAGACTTCGGTAATACTCATATGTTACCTTTTAAAGCTATTAAAAGCTACAGCAAAAGATTATACAGAATTTTAACTTCATCCTGCATTCTTAAGCCTAAACAAAGCACAGTATAAAACCAGAGCAACTCAAGGACTACTTTATCAAAAGAAGCTGGAAGAAAATACCAAATGAGAGATAAAGAAGGCACAAATTCCCCGCAAAATACGTATTTCTGTTACATGCATTCTGTAGAATAGCAAAGTCAAGATTCTTTCTGTACTTAAAGCAAATAAAAAGAATCCTACCTGTAAGTGCCAGTTCATTATAAGGTACCATACTTGAAAAACAGATTTTAAAAGAGATCCTTACCTATAAAATGTGCTGTATTCATGTCAGAAGAGAAGTTCTCCAAGATGAAGCAGTAACTCTTCTCTCGTACTTTCTGATTTTCAATCCACTCTTGTGCCAGCTACATGTTGCAAAGTAAATAACAACACTTTGAAGGGTTGAGTGCATCAGAAGGAAAGCTTATCATGAGTCAAAGGGCAAACACATTAAGCAGAAGTAAAAGCAAGCTAACAGACTGCCAAGCAAACACATCAAGAATCTTACACAGAAGCATCCACATTACACATAAACACCAAGGGCAAACCAAGTCCTCAACAAAAATCAAAACACTGATGCTTTCACAGATGCTGTTATTGAAAACCAGAATCACAGACTTCTGCTTTGAGGTTTATATGCTACAGAGGAACCACCTCCTTTGTGTCTCCTTTTACATGTCACTGTGATGTGCACCCAAGAGAAACAGAAACACTGGACTGAAGTGAGTAACACTGGTGGTCCCCAATCTTAAACATAACTGTCTAGATTGTTTCCCCTAAATCATTCCTCTATTCTGATCTGTAGTTGAACATTTTCAGATGGCAAAACAGAGGACATAAAGCAGGTTTTAATCTCTTGGTAAAATCTACTAGTGCTGATGAAGCCAACCCAAAAGGCAGAAAGCCACTTACTGTCTCAAAGGCGTTCAGCATCATCAAGGGGAAAAATGTATTAAAATAGTCATTGTAGTCCTGAAACTGGACAGGAACTGAGGCTACCACAGACTGAAGAAGACTATTTGGAGTTCCAAAGTAGCTGAAGTTTGCAAACATTTCATAAGTCCACTTTAGGACCTGATTAACAAAAATACTGTAATCACGCTGCTGAATGCCAAGAAAGGAGGAACATGCTCCTCGTGCAGAGCCTCTGGAAATATTCAAAGCATTGTCATACTGCCTGTTTTGTGACTGCAGAACCTTGTTAGAAATGGGGGGTTGAGGGACATTACTGAAACTTGGAGCCCTGCATGTTTGACTTCCTATTGGTGTGAACATTTTAGGAGGTGGTGGCCTGACCACCGTGGGTTTCCCCATGTTCACTTTGCTTTTGGAAGGTGGTGGTAACTTCTTAACCTCTTCCAGGTCCCTGCTGAAGGCAGCACTCCGGGAGGAGCTTGGTGAGCTGAAAATTTTAGTAGTGGAAAGCTTTCTTATTTTGGGAGGTGGGAGAGAAGGTTTGGCAAACACGTGGTCTGCTCCTGAGCTGGTGGCTGTGTGCTTACTGCAGTAGTCTCCTGGTTTTTCCACTTTTTCCATACATTCCTTGTGCCTGCACTTCAGACTATCTGGGGACTCATTCTGCTCATCCCCTTCCTCTGGGGCTTTACCAGCTGTCACAGTATCTTGAACACTCTCCTCCTGAGAACATAATTCCATATCCACAGGATCCAACTGAGTTAAAAACAGATTATCATCTTCTTCTTCATTGCTTTCATAGGATTTACACTCATTTTGTTTTGAACTCTCACCCTCAAGCAGGACAGTGCAACTTCTTCCTGAAGATTCATCTTTATCATCTCCAGGAGCAGCAGAAGACAGACTTGAATCCATAGGGACAGGAGCCATCACACTGTTATCCCCCCCTTTTCTGGTCCAGTCTGAAGAATCAGGCATTTTTGAGGCACACGCCATCTCCTCCACACAGAGGCTCTCAAACCTTCTCTCACTGCTCGACAGCCCCGTAGTTTCCTCCCTTCTTTCATTTTCAACAGCTGCCACCTCAATACCCCGAGGCTGTTGCTTCACACACCTCACGCTCGCCTTGGCACCTTTTTTGCCCCTGCCCTCTGAGCCCCCCGCGACAGTTTTCACGCTGCCACCCCTCCTGGGCCTTGTCTGCCTTAAAAACTGCCGGTCCTGGCAGGCCAGCAGCTTCCTGTTGTGCTTCACAGAGAGGCTCTGGGCGTCGATGAGCTTGGTCCTCAGCTTAGGTGCCCCCACGGCCACCCTGCCGGCTGCCTTGCCGTGGCTGCGCAGCCGCACCACGCTCTCCAGGGAGCGCTGGGACAGCTCGAAGGCTCTGCGGGGCCCCTTCTTCAGCCCCAGCTTCTCTGCCGTGGACGTGGGGGCAGGACACTGCCTGACCTTCCTAGGAGGGACCACGGCAGGCAACGACCTCCCAGTCTGGGGCTGCTCTGCTGCACTCTGAAGGAATTTTTTGCTTTGGGTCATTTTAACAATGGGGTTTTTCAGGCTTCTCTGAGCGGCTGTTGCTAATTTAGGCTTTGCTGAGGTCTTCGGGGGGCTCGTGGTGTTTTTCTTACGGGCCAGCTTTGAAGCTAATGAGGTGGTAGATGTAGATGCTCTGGGTTCAGGCAGTGTTGAGCCCGTGGTGATGCCTTTAGCAGCAGCACCTTTGTCTGCAAATTTCTCCAGCTGCCCTGTGGCACCTTCCTTACTAACAGATTCTTGCAACGTCAAATTAGTTGCTTCTCTTTTCTCATCAGCTTCTTTCTGAGAAGTATCTTCTCTTTGCTTTTCTACTGAGCTTGCTGCTTCTTCCATGGCATCATCGCTGAGGTAATCCAGATCATAACCCCATTCATTTAAGCTACTGGTCAAGAACTCATCTGAATTATTATCAATTGCTGCCGAAACATCATCTTGTTTATACTCTTGGGTTGCTTCCATAGCATAGGCTTGAGTATCTTGCCAAGCTGAAAACACCTCAGCATCTGTTTCAAACTCAAATAATTGAGAATCACAGTCATCCAGAGACAAGGGAGGCCTTGGAGATTCTGATTCCATTTTGTTATCACTATCAGAAATGCTGCTGGAAGCTGAAGGCTGATTTGCAGGACACACATTTTCATTCTTTGTTGCCACCCTGTCACCCACAACTTTTTCTTCATCAGAAGAGTCTGAAATTATAATGACTTGATTGTCAGGGCAATCTGCATCACAGGGAAAGCTGGTACTCTGGCCTTCCTTGGAAGATCTTACAGCACCTTTCACTTTCCTTCTAAGATAACTCACATTATGGTGCCCTGAGCCTTCCTGGTTTGACTCCAAGGAAAAATTGACACTTTTAGCATAAGCACCTAAAGATAATTTACAGAGTTCAGTATCAATCTCAGAGTCTGATAAAGTATCATCTCCAGAAACCATCTTCCCAAAATCCTCTTTCTCCCCCTCTGAGCTGTTTTCCCTCTTGAAATACTCTGAAAACTCCAGCAGTTTATCACTTGACTCATGCTTCACTGACAGTGGCCTGATCCGAGAAGCAGGGTTGGAAATATCTCTCTTGTTTTCACAGCTACATGGAAAACAGCCATTTGATGAACTTTTCCTTGTACAAAAGATGTTTGAAATTTGATGTTTACAGTTGCATTTAGCCAGGTCATTTAAATTAGGCTGTTCCCAGTCTGAACTTTGCATGTCCGTGTTTTCCTTAAACAACAATTTTTCTTCTGCTGATACTTTTGTCAGTGAGGTGTCATTAATCCCTAAAAGGAAAATATTGTCATCTTCCTTCTCCTCCATACCAGATTCATTTTTAGGGCAGTTAAAGCAATCTAGGGATGTTTCTTTGGACACCTGTTTAGAAGGGACCAGTCTGGATTGATGCACACTGTTTACATTTGTCTCCTGCACGCTTTTGCAGTTCCTTGAAGATGAAGAGCCAAGATGAGTTTGAGCAGACAGATACAGGGGTGTTGAGGGTCCTGCCTCATCTCTGATTTCCAACTCTCTGCCTCTTCTGAAATCTGAATGCTGGGCATTTGAACTCAAGTCCAGATTACCCATATGGCATTTCCCTGCCACAAGATCATCATTCCTATTTTCCTGAACTTTCCCACATACTTTGGTTGCCAAAGAGTTCTGTGGGAAGATACATTCCTGAGCTTCTGAGCAATTGGGTTCCTGTTTAACATCCATCAAGAGGCCTTTTGGGGATGAGCAAAACGTTGAACTTCTGGATGTATCTCCAGATTCCTCTTCCCAGGCATTTTTCCTTCTGGGGAAAAGGTTCCCTTGACAATCTCTGCCTTCCTTTGCTATGACAAATGGATAAAGGTCACCTCTCTCATGCACACTGGTCCTGCATCCGTCATCACACACATTCCTCTCCTGCTTTACAGGAAGAGTTGGCAAAGCTGTAGAGCTGGAATTGCTTCCCCCAGCCACAGAGGCACTCAAGGCTCTGCCCTTCATACTTCTGATAACTTGCTTTAAGCACGTTTGTAACTCCTGGGTCTCCCGGATGCTCAGCTGCCAGCCCACAGCCAGATTTCCCCGCAGGAGGTGGTTGAGTTCGTCGAGGTATCTCTTGCACAGGGCCTGCTGCCCAATCTGGTAGCCCTCCTTGAGGAGGCTCCGGATGAGTTGGACACAGGCGTGTTGCACCGAGTTGGAGGCCTGGAAAGACCCCGTAGGGGAGCCTTTCATGGAGGTCCCAGGCGGTTTGTTGGTGCGCCGCGTAAACACCCTGGCTGGAAGCATGGCACACCTCACCACTGCCTCCACCCACTCCTGGGAGCTGATCCACAGCAAGTGCAGGCATTTTTTACTTCTGTGATTCTCTACGATGGACACCAAGATGAGGAGGAAGAACTCTGAGATTTTGTCGCACTGCTGGACCCTCTCGATGAGGATGTCCTTGATCTCCGAGCAGAGGTAGTGAATGACCTCCACTATGTAGGCCACTCCCAACTCCTTAAGGTCCATCAGCGACTGGACAAAAGGGATGAACCAGAGGAAGGTGCTGTGATGGACACGCATATCTCTGCCAATGTCAGACTGCAGCATGTTAGCCAGGGTTTGCATGTCTTCATACATGTTGGGGCAGTACTCTGGGCAGATGGCAGTCTTCCAGCCTGCATCCTGAAAAACAAAGTCACCACACATCACCCTCACTGAGAAGCACATCTGCACAGGGTAACATGGCAGGGCTTTTTTCCACGTCACTTTCTTTCAAATATATGTTCATTAAATGGTAACATCTCTTATAGCCCAATGTAATTTAAAACATGCAAAAAATAAAGATCAATCACATGTATAAGGCACTATTTTCCTACAGTGTAACCTATGAAGACAGTCTGAAGTAGGAGTTCCTTTAAAAATCATTGTGACCTCTCCAAAGACAGTTATGCTGACATAACTTAAGCTCAAATAATCACACACAACTCTAAAGCCTTTAAAAGACATTTCATAAATACAAAACATAAGCATCAAGAGAAGAGCACATTCACAAATGTTTACTTTATTACAAGAAAAAAATGGTGCCATTTTGGAGCACTTCCTAACATTTGCAAGTACATCAAACCACATCTCATTTCTCCAAAAATAAATGTATTAGTTCAAAATACTGAGAAACAAAAAGTAAAATAAAAAAACACAATCAGCTTTTTTTATTTTTTAAACCGAATTCAGCATTGCCATTGAGACAACAATGTTTCAGTCTGGATATGAATTTCTGGGCTTTAATGCCATCTCTGCCTGACTCAAACACATTCTTTTCTCTCACACCCAGAAAGTACCAGCTAAACAAGAAGGGACCAAAGTGGCTGTTGTTTAACACACACACAACTGTGGCATATATTATTTAGTATTTCTTCTTTACAACACTACCAAAAAAAACAAACCAGAGTATCTTCCCCTTCTTAAAGATGTTTTAAACTGATTGTCATTCAATGGCCACAGTATAAGAATAGAAGAATAAAATACTGGTTTAATACCTTCCGAGGTTTTTCTGCATTGTAATTATACACAATCTGACTGCAAGTAATCATGTCATCACCATAGTCTGACTCTGGTTCAGATTTTGTCCTAAAAAGAAACCAGAAAAAAAATCCTAATAAGTGTAACAGGTATCATGGCTGCCAAAAAGCAGTGAGATATATTTACTGTAAAGAACCTCACAATTTTAGGGGATCTACTTCAATTTTTCATTGTTTGAAGCTGGAAATGTGACTTTTTACTTGCCATCTCCCTCCCCACACCCCCCACACAGGCTACAGCAGCACTGACAAGGCAATCAGGCTCAAGCACTCCTTTTAAACAGGTATCAAACCCACACAACTGTTGTAGTCTCTTAACAGAGCTGACCTCATAAAGCTATTGCGAATATTCCGTATTTCCTTTTTGTAGCTCTCACTGTTGATGATGGTTTGAAAGGCTTGGACAGGATCAATAAGCTGACCCCAAACTTTAGATCCCAGCTGATCCAAAATAACCATGAAACAATGCAGTGCAGGCCAGAAGGGGTCAGCTGAATCATCTGAAATACAACAGCAACAGTGGGGAGAGTTGAAATGCAAGTCCTGCCCATTCTTAGGCTGAAATTGAAGTTGGTTTTCATTGTTTCTTCTTAAATATCAACATAAAGAGAAGCACTCTGGTAAGTTGCAGTTACACTTTTTAACCTGGAAAAAGGATTTTAAAAGTCAAGCTCACTCATCTGAACAGACACACTGCTCCTTAGGCAGCCTTAAATCAGCAGGAACCTGGATGCCCATTACTAACATCAAATAATACTATTATTTCCCAACTTTATGAAATGGATTCTTTCCCACTGATTTTTTGCTGTGCTAAAAGTGGGACAACTTACACAGCTATGACTCTGTAAGTATAAATGTGAATTTATACTTCACATTTATACCAGAACCAACTGTTTTTCCTTCAAGTGTGTTCTTCTGAAGCTGCTTTTTACTTTAGGACTTAAAACTCAAACTTCATGCCACAAAGAAATGTGGATTCTGGATGCACATGCAGCCTGTACATTAAAGGAAAATAATGACAGAAATTACAGATTGTCCTGCCAAAACCTCTAAGCCAGCCTCAGGCAAAGCACTGCCACCCCTCTTTCACTTCAGACTCTGAATGTCATTTATCACTATTCGTCAGTAGTGCCCAAATATTGTGCACCTTCCAGAAGGCAAAATAAGCTTCAGTTAAAATCACCTCATCATTACCCTACTAAGAACTTGATTAAACAAAGTTTGATAAAGATGCAAAACAGGCTATGAACTGACTTAGTCTCAAAATTAGTTACCAGCTGCTTCTTTCTCCATAGTGTGAAGTATGGACTGCATGAAATCATTCTGTTTGTCTGGGCCCAGTAACAGAGAGTCCATGGCTTGTTCTTCCAGCACTGACAGCAACATGCAAATCCCTGGAGAAGAAAAAAGGAAGCAATCTGTCTGCATATTTGCAAAAGTGTGTTCAAATTTTCACCAGCTTAAGGATCATCTTCCAAATGCCATTACCAGTGTAACACTTGAGCAAAGAGATGAGCAGCAATATGAAACTAATTAAATACAACCTCACTATTGCAGCTGTGCAACATTCAATTCCCCCGTTTGACACGGCACTACAAAATTGTAGAGCTCTGATTTGAAAGTGCTTACAAACGAGAGTGACCACACAAATTCATTTCTGATCATCAACACTCACCCAGCCAATAGTTCTTGTAGTTGGTCGTATCATACAAGTGAGCTGGCAGAAGGATGAGTTTACCCTTTTCATACATTGAAGAGCTGTAAATGTCTGGATTCTCAAAAAGCCCCAACTCAATAACTTTGAACAAACAAGTCAGTACTTCCTCTAAGTCATAGTAATCATCCCTGTCAACCTTCCCTAAATTCCTTGCTGTTAGGATGGCCCATCGACGAATCTGAGGATTGAAAGAAAAATTACATATAAATAAAAGGAACACAAACTCACAACTCTGTAAGATGTTCACTGCTACTACAAATCAGACAAAAGCACATTTTTACTAACAGAATAATTAAAAATAAGTCTTTCTACAGAATAACCTCAGAAACAGGCTTACTCGGTATTAACAGGACGCACTGGAATTCAGCAGAACAGAAAAAGGAACTTACCACCTCATTGGGGTGTACCAAAAAGAGATAAATTCCTGGGTATTTTTCAAAGACCTGAAAGGAGTCGTGGCTGAGCTCCATTCTACAGAGCACTTCTACACACAGCTCACCTAAAAGGGTAAGACACAGTAAGGACTAATCTATAGGCTCACCAAAAAATAAACTATTTGGTGTAAAAATAAATAGAAAAGATATATACATACAGGTACACACTGATACTTTGGCTTAACCACTGTCTGTTATTTTCACCTGCCCCAGTAGAAACACCAGTAGGGTGTGTGATCAGATACGTACTGACTCTCTCATGCAGCAGCAGATATGGGTATTTCAGTATTTCTAGGAGGGGCACTCGCAGGTTATTCTCAAAGTCTGGGCCCACATAACCAGACAGCCTTGTCTCTCCATTCTCATCCACTAGAAACAACTCATCCTCTTCTCCCGTTTCTTCCTGCATGGATTTCTCAATGTGGGCAACAAGACGGGAGGTTTCCAAGGCCCATAAGTCCTATGCAGTGAGGAAAAACAACTCATCAAAGTGCATTTGGGAAGAAAGTAGTTAAGGACATTATTATCACCTGAATTAGACTTCCAAAACTTTGATTTTCATTTTGGAAAGTTTCTAAGTGTGGTGCAAAACAATACAGTTTTCCCATGGAATTCAACTTGCAAATCACAAAACTTCAGGTTATAAAGTCACCAGAAGCAATTTCAAAACTTTGCTAAATATCCATATTCTTTTCAGTAATTATTTCAGTCACAGGTAAGTAACAAAACTTTGTCCTCTGGCCATTATAAAGAGGGACACAACACAGAAATGGGTCATATTTAGAAAGATGGAAAAAGCAGTTTTATAATACTGCCTTCTCACAGATTTTGCAATTAGTAGAAGGAAGAGATCATAAACAATGCAAAGAGACTGACTGACTTGCTGAATATTTGTAGGGACTCACTCACTTATCATTACTCATCCTAAGTAACTGCTCCAAACCTCAGTTAGAAACCAAGTTTATTCCTTGCAGTTATCAGACACAGAAAGGAACTTCCTGTAGTTCAGACACTCCACTTATTTCCAGTCAGATGAGACTGCACTCCAGAGAAATCTTACTGACTAGTGCAAAGAGTAACCTTTTACACATCTGTATTATGATCAGTTAGCTACAAATACACACTTTTTACCTACAAAGAATTGAAAATAAGCTTTCCAAAACTACAAAACTGGATACTAGTGAGGAAGAATTACAAAATACTTATAATAAAAAAACCTAGAAGGTTTGAAACTTTTCAGCTTGTTTTTAACTGCAGAGTCTCACAGACTTGCAGGGTCTGATCTCTGAAATTCAAACACAGTAGAAAACTACAAATGAGAAGTGAAAGCAAAGAAACAGGAAGAGATGCAAAAGGAAAGGAGATAAGACATTGCAGAAGTGAGCCGTTAAGTCTGGCAGATGTTGTTTCAGATGACAAAGCACAGCAGCGTGAATTAAGTTAAAGCTGTAGTGCCTAGTTAGTAATGTCCCACTGCTGTTTTAGTTCTGGCTAATTTGAATGTATGCAAAACAAGAGGGTCTCATTTTACAATCAGCTGTTTTTGCAACTCCATGTGAAAAAAGCAGACAGTTAAAATTATCAACACACGCTACTCCCAAAAACCCAAAAAAACACAGTCCCTGTGTAAAAGTCCCCCCTACACTGAGCCTGGAACACAGAAGCCTCTTAATTAATCTCTTAATTACCTTATGTAACCTTGGACATTCTTCCCTTGCCTTGTGGTATTCCACCACACACTCCAGGCAGTAACAGAGATCATCATTGGATCCCTCAAACTCTTCCTGGGATAACTGCTCAGCAGCATAGTGCTTCAGGAACTCGGTGGTGTCAGGACCACTCGGGGTACACCATCGGCATGTGCTCATTCTGGGGGAGGGACAAAGGAGCAATGAACTAAAGTCCAAAGACTGGAAGCAGCAAAAATATTTCCCTGCAGCCACAACAGCACCCAAGTTTCAGGTGTGAGGAGTTGCAGGATTTCTGCAGCTCTTTAGCAGGGCAGATGTAGATGTTCTTATACAGGTGCAGGCAGTTAAACAGATTAAAGCATTAAAGGAACATCACAGATAAATGCCCAGGGGATGGCAAACAGCCAATGCAGAGCACCAGAAACAAGTCAAATTTGTAAAATAATAAAATAATGTGTGAAAATTCATTTTACATACGAAAAAAAAAAATCTCCTCACCCACAAGTAACATAATTTCCAGAACTACAATGCTAAAGCTCTTTGTATTATTTTATTGGTGTCTGTGGAATCTAGGTCTGGTGGCACAAAATTTAATTAGCTTTTCTTCTTAACCTTCTGCTAAAATTTATAGGTCAACAAATCCCTGTTGTCACAAGCAAATGATATTTATGCAGAACTTCATTACTGTTAAGAGTTAGAAAGTGTGATAAAATTCTCACCACAGATTGCTTCCTCTAAAACCAAAAGTTTTCACTAAGTAGCAACAGAGACATCTCACACCCTGCTGGTCTGAAAAATTCAACACAACACTGCAATCACAGAACGGTTTGTGCTGGAAAGGAACTTAGACCAGCTCATTCCACCCCCTGCCATGGGCAGGGACACTTTCCACGTGACCAGGTTGCTCCAAGCCCCATCCAACCTGGCCTGGGACACTTCCAGAGGTGGGGAAGCCATAGCTTCTCTGGGCAACCTGTGCCAGGGCCTCCCCACTCTCACAGGGAAGAATTTCCTCCCAATATTCCATCTAACCCTGCCCTCTGTGAGTTTGAAGCCATTCCCCCTCATCCTGTCACTACAATTCCTGATGGAAAGTCCCTTTCCAGCTTCATTGCAGGACCCTTCAGAAGGCTGAGAGAGCACAAACACTTGAACTAACCACATAAAAGGAAAAATGGCAACCGCCTCCTTCATCCAGAGTAACAAAGAAAGGTAGATAAAGTCAAACCATATTTTTCATACATGCTGGGAAAACCCCAACAATGACCTCTGTGGCCTTTACCTTTGGAAAAGGAAGCTCTTTGCTGTGCAGATGTGCCAGTCACATGGTGGGAAGGAGAACAGCACTGTCCTGCAGCCAGGAAAGGGGGCCGAGCCCTTCAGTCGTCCATGCCCTGAGTGTGGCACAGCAGAGCAGCGTCCTCAGCAATCCATGCCCTGGCAACCGAGTCTCGATGGTACTCCAAAGGTCTACAGCAAAACAGAAACCAAACCACTGAATCACAGAAACAATCTGGTTGGGCAAATCCTCTGAGATCTTGGAGTCCAACCTGTGAGCGACCAAAACCAGCCCTGAGCACTGAGTGCCACCTGCAGCTGCTCCTTGGACACCTCCAGGGATGGGGACTGCACCACCTGCCTGGGCAGCCCCTTCCGATGTTTAACAACCCTTTCAGCGAAAAAACTCCCCTCCCGTCCAGCCCAAAGCCCTGTGGCACGGCTGGAGGCTGTGTACTCGGCTGTCCCTCCCTGTGAGGGAGAAGAGGCCGTCCCAGCTCTGCTCCCACCTCCTTGCAGGCGGTAAATCCCCACAACGCGGTGCAGCCCACACCGAGGAGCTGCCCCGGCATTCGGAGTCCCGTGGGGCGCTGCGGAACGGGCTCCACGCGGGGAAAGCAGCGCTCTGCAACCGAACCCGCTCCGACAGTGCGGGCAGGGCCGGCCTGGCTGCGAACGGCACGGACTGAGGGCTGGGCGAGGACAGAGGTCCGGGCGAGAGGACGCGCGAAGCTGGGCTGAGAATCCCCCGGGGCACCGGGGAGGTACCGGGCACAGGTACAAGCACAGGGCACAGACACCAGCACAAGTACCAGCACAGGTACAGGCACCGGGCAGTGACACCGGCACAGGTACAGGCACTGGCCCCAGTACAGGTACAGGCCCCAGTACAGGCACCGGGCGCCGACACCACCACAGGTACAGGCACCGACACCAAAACAGGCACAAGCACTAGCCGGGCCGCACAAAAGCGCTTTCGGTTTCGCGGTTGGAGCAACCCAAACTCAACTCCAATCCCAAACCCGCACCCCAACCCTCAACTCCAATTCCAGTGCCCGCTCCAACCCCAATCCCAACACTGACTCCAAACCCCAACTCCAATTCCACCTTCAACCGCAATCCCCGCTCCATCTCCAATCCCAACCCCCGGCTCTAAACCCCCACCTCAACTCCAGCCCCACCCTCCAACCCCACTCTCCCAACTCCCAGCCNGCGGCGTGAGGGACCCACACAGAGGCGGCCGGGGCTGCACCGCGGGGGCACAAGAGGCTCGGCTCGGCTCCCCTCCCTTCCCCTGCCCTCTCACCCCTCGGTGTGCCGTCCCTGGGGGTGTCGGCCCCGCGCTGTGCCCGGCTCGGCCCGCCCCGTCCCTTCCGGGCGCGCTCGGAAGCGGCGCAGCTGCAGGAGGGGCCTTAAAGCGGCTCGGTGAGGTCGGGGGTGGATTCCCGACTCCCTTCAGGGCCGGGGTGGGGATTAAATTCTCCCGGAATGCACTCCCGGCAGCGGTGCTGCGGGGGAAGCCGTTCCCAGGCCGGGCAGGTCCCCCCGCTCGAGGTTTGGGACAGCACCCCACGGGCTGGCGGCTCGGGGAAGGCAAGGACGTCATCGCTCCCCCCGGGCAGGGCCGGCAGAGGGGATCGTGATGGTCGTGGGGCCCTTCCCTCTCGGGGTATCCAGCTCCGGGGGTGAGAAAAAGCAATCCGTGTTTGACCTGCAGCTGCCGCCACCGGGATGCTCCGCAGCTTTGAGGTGTGTCTGCTGCCAATGCAGCCCTTCGGTAACACCACACACAGACGAGGGTTTTGCTACAGCACCACTCAGGCCACGAACGCGGCGGGGAAAGGCCTGAAGAGACGCACCTGCTAGAAACAGCCAAGTTTTAGGGGTTTCACAGCGGCTTCTGCACTTGAAGGATCTGTGACGCTCTGATTTGTAATGCAGCCTGACACACAAAGCTTTGTCAGTGTTGGTTGAAGTCTGTTTTGAAACCTCTACACAGTTAGCAGTAATATTTAAACATCCACGTGAAACGACTGCCTCCCTGTGCCTGTGTTTCTACGGGCCTGGGCATGGCAAAGGGAAAAGCTGCTCCCTCGTGTCATTATTGAGCACCTGGGAAACAACGGACGAGTCCTCTCCTCCTGCGCACACGTTTTTGTGCATGTGCAAGTGGATCACACCCTTCACCCAACGAGAGGCAGGTAAGGAGTTTCCTCAGCCCACTCCGAGGGAGGACAGACAGCGCCTCTCTTTGCTCAGGTCTGTTTTCCCAAAGCAGCCAGTGCAGTGATGGCTCTCAGTTTACAGTTCCCCCCTCCATTTTGCAGAGAAAAACAAGTATCTTTTAACAAGTTTTCTTTCAGGAGTTTCTGTGATGGAGCAACAGGCCTGGTGCCCTGCAGTGACCTGGAATGCTCCTAGCTTGGGGATGAGGGAGTGAAAGTGCCTTGGAAAAATATTTTGGAAGGTGGTTTTGAAGCCTAAACATGCAAAGATAATGAAAGTAGAGAATGAGATAGCAAAGTTAAAACAAGACATTTATCTCACCCTAATTGGTATTAATATTAGCTGGACTGGAGGGTGGGTGACTCCCCTGACTCAACAGGAGGGTCTTTCTCACCCTTTGTGTCTCCAGACTGTCAGTCTAATTTAACTTAATTTTCCTCTGTATGTCTCTTCCATGCAGTAATTGATAAAGTGAACTTTTCCATCCATCTTACTGAATCTTTGCAAACCACTGTTAAACTTGAAACCGCACTCAATTTATTGAACTCTGTTAAATTATTCCTTTACCTCAAAAAAACATAGTGCTGCTTATCTCTTGAGTGAGGTACATTCCAGTCATTCACAACAGTTTTCCTTTAAAGCAAAGAATAAAATAAATCTCATTGTGGAAGCAGAAGTTTATTTCTCAGATCTATCCTGCAAACTTTACAACCAGCCTGCAGACAATTATTCCCAGGGGGAAAAAAAACAAACAAAAAAACAACAAAAAAAACTTGGAAAACACAAACTGGTTAGTTGTAAAAATCCAAGTTTTTCAGCTTTTAACCTTCAAACCCATAAAGCAACAGGAGTCAAAGACCCAAGTGCAAGGGAACTGGTGTGTGTTTTCTTCCCCCCCCCCCGCCCCCCCCCCCCCCCCCCCGCCCCATTTCATGTCTTAGTTGGAAAACTTACTCTTGTAGGAGTGGCTGATCTCAGGGGGTGTCCTCTCTGCCTCAAAAAATCCCACTGTTTTTTATCTTCAGAGAGACTAAAGGCAGGCATAGCTAAATATGGCAAGTCCTCCTTTAAAACCCTTGGCTGCAAGTCACATTCCACACCCTCCATCAAGGCCTTTAGTTCAAGCCATTGAAAGTTCTGGATTTTCAGTAACAATTACTGAAAGTAAAGAACTTATCAAAATGACCCTCAAAAAGCAGAGACTGTCTTCTTGCCTTACTTTCTAATGCACCAATATGGGAAATATAAACAAGCCATACAAATACTGTGCACAGTAAGATAATTTGGGGGTTTTATTTTACATTCAGTCACTCAATTTACAAATAATCACTTTGGGCACAGAGATAAACCTCCACCTTATTGCTTAATTTTCATATTAAAATGTAGAAATTCTCCTTGATACGCTAAAAATATATCTATGCACATGTATATATATTTACATTGTCTGTTTTGCCTCTGTGTTCCAAATATTAACCAAAACATTTCAAGTGCATTGTTTTGGTGTTACCATGAAATGTCATTACCACCTATGAATAGTAATGGACAAAAATCCTTTTTCTCTTTAGAAGGGCTGAGAAAAGTTTAAGTCTACATCAAAAATAAAATCAAGTACTTTTAAGAACAAGATACCTGTTAAAAAAAGCTACTGAAAAGTTGTGGTGTCTCCATCAACACAGATGTCGTAAGATTTGGTTACTACACAGATTTAAAAGCAAATTGAAAGGATTTTTCCAATTCCATGAGTTTTAAATAGCTTTAAAAAAATAAAGTTCTGAAAACAAAGTTCATTCATAAAGGGAAAACAGCAGTTTTCAACTTCACCACAAAGCAGTGAAAAAATAGTATTTTGAGACATTTAGAAAAGCCATTAAGGTCTCTAAAACCAGAACTCAATGAAAGTAATCAAAGTAATAAAAAGTGACACAAAAGCTTTATTGAACTCTGCCTTCAACGTGCAAGAAAACCAGACATGCCCATCTTGACCTTTCCCATTATTCCACAGCCTGTGTACCTGCTGTTGTTGAGCTGCACCCACTTTCAACCAGATCCATTTGCAGTTAAAAATGCAAATTAGGAGTTGATTTTAGCACAGTCAATTAATCACTTTCTTCACTGGAGTCAAAAATGTCACTGAATCGGAAAGCCTTTTTCTCCTGACTGGCTGATGAATTGCCAGAACTAATGTGTCTCCCCTTCTTCTTTTTTAACTTTTCTTCAAATTCTGGGAGCTTGTGTTCAACCAGAAAATCCATAATTTCTATGGGAAAAAAAAGAGGGGGGAAAAAAAAGGCAGTTTTAATTGGATCTATAAGAGAACAGGATCTGACAGACAAATAACGTTATCTGTGCTGAAGGCACAAAATAGCTGTACTGTTCTGATCACAGTGGAGATCAGCACAAAGGTAAATTAAAATGCACAGTTTTAAAACTTTTAAAGCCAAGGTATTAAAAATAAGAGTTTCACAAGCACTGCAGGAAGTTGACATTGAAAGTTACGAGAAAAAACAAATTAATAAAGTAAATATAAAGGCCAAGATTTTAGCCCATTAGGGGAGAGCTAAGTAGGAAAAAATTGAACTAGAGTAAGTATCCTTTATTAGACTCATGCCGAAAACTTAGAGTATATACAAACAGCTGGGATACTCACCACAAAAAGTCTTTCTTTGCCACAAAGGGACACTGGAGACTTTTAGCCTATAAAATTGTCCTTGAACAATGGCTTTAGGGAGATTTCTACAAAGAGAAGAGGTCAAAGAATTAGTGGTGCAAGGAATTACCACAAAATTTAGTTGTTACTGATTTATCCATTCATGAGAGTGATGCCAGTCAATACCTTAGCTTTAAGTAGAAAAGGATGGAATTCAAATAATAATGAAAACAGGTTTTCAAGACAGCAATTCCCCTTGAAGGGAAGAACCTGCACCATGCCATCATACCTAGTAAATGACTTTGAAAGTTATGTGGAAAAAGAGGCAGCTCAGCCTTCACAGGACTGGGAATTTCACACTTAGCACTCCTTTATATGGAAGACAACTGTTCTATTGTATTACACAATCCTATTATTATCCCTTTTCCCCATTTGTTGATCAACACCTGGAAGCAGATACACAACACAGCTCCAGTATTTGGAATGCTAAGGGTTGCCCAATGGGGTTAAAGCAAGTTCCAGATCCCACAGGGATGGTTTCCTGCTCAGTGCTACGCCAGCATATACAACTGTATGTTATCAAACTGAACATATCCTGTACTTGCAGAGGTCCAACAACTTTGACTAATCTCCTTTAACTGCCCTTTCTATCCATAAAGAGAGAAGAAAAGGATTTACCCAAGAGCCTCACTGAGTTCTTCCCAATTTACTTCATTGGGATCCTCCACCTTCATTTCATACAGCCTGTGAATACAAGACAGAAGCAGTTTGCAGGCAGAATTCAATGCCCCCAGCTCCCTCAGTCACAACTCAGGGGACATTTACTAAGAATGGTTGCAAAATACATATTAAGCTGCAGACAAGGCTTTCTCCCTCTGCAAGCTTTTAGAAATACAACTCAGAAGAGCAAGAGACACAAAAACATTCCAGTGCCTCTGAGCCATACCTTTTAATAAGAGTGATCTTATTCTGTAACGCTTGGGTCTCTCTCTCTGACTCCTGCCCTTTGGACATCTTCTTTGCTAAAATTGAATTCCTTTGAAAAGAAACAAAATCAGGTTTTTATCATTTCAAGACATTCCAAGCATCAAGATGCTACTGCTGTCACAGCGAGGCAGAAATCAGGCTTTGCTACCACAGCAAAAAGAAAACTCCCCCGACCTAGCACAGACTGATTTGTCTCAGACACACTTGCACCACCTCCTCTGTAGCCTACAATATATCACCTGCCCTACCAAATGATCGTGATGGCACAAAACTCCAGTTTGGCAGAAGAAATACTCCCCAAGGCACATTTTATAATCTCAGGTGAGTAGAAAGCCTCACCATTTCTGTTTGCATTGTCTCCAGAATCGACTGCCCACTTTGGTCTCAATCTCAGTCCATGGCAGTTGCTGGCAGAGTTTCTCACGGTCAACCCAGGGATCCTCATTTGACTGTTCCAGTGAGGAAACACAACTTGCATCTTCCATCTCCAGTTTTCTCTTCATCACCTCCTTCACTGCAAGCTTTAACTTCTGGATCTCTTCCCTTGTCCAAGGACCATAATTAACAGCTAAAATTGAAAAACCACCAGATTAAGGCATAGTTTGTCATAAAGGATTAAGAAAAAAGGCAAAAGAGCAAATGTTTCACTTTGCATTCTTTTTATTTAAAGGATTAGCTTCTTAACACACCTCCTAGAAACTCTTCTGCATACCAGACTTGAGGGTTCAGACTAAACACTAAAGAACACTCTGATCCTTAGTTTTTATCTTTTAAAACCTGGCTGCCAAATTCCTTCTGCTCTCCTTGTGAAATCATTCATTTAGATGTCAGTTCTGTTCTAATAAAGAACTGCATTTGTTCCACTTATTTTCTCTGTTCTATCAGAGACTGTGCTTATCCATTCCATTTGAAAATGCAATCATTGCTCCAAAGAAAAGGACCACCACTAAAAATTCATTAATTAATTAAAAAAACCCCACCCCACTCAAGGGACTTTTTCTTCATGTTTAGGGTACAATCAACGTACAGTTCTAGTAACTTCCCACACTGCATTACACAAAATGAAATTTTTTTCCCCTCACAAATATATACCTGACTTGATTTCAGAGAATTTCATAGCAACTGAGAGGTTAGAACGGGACATCAACTCAGAAATTTTCTTCCAGTCATTGCCATGCATAGCATGATACTTCTTTAGTTTTTCTTTTTCTTCCTGAGTATACCTAGTTGAGGAAAGGGGCACAGCTGTAAATTCCAACCATTTCAATCTCTTCAAAGAGCTATAACCTCTATAGGTGGTCATTGCTACTCATCACTACCACTTAAGTCACACTTTAGAAAATGAATCAATAAGGACTAGTCAAAAAAATGAACTATCAATTGGGTCACAGTAACTGGCATAAATAGGAGACACAATCTTCATTTATACTAATTTTTAATGCACAAATAATCAACAAATACAGATTTGAGCATTCAGAAACTCTTAAATTATTCCCTTACCTTCCTTTGTAATTATTCGGGTCAAATATCTTCCTTGCTCTGTAATATATCAGCCTCCAGGGCCGGGGGATGCCCTCAGCTAGAAGGTAAAGGACCATCTTTAAGAAACATTTCTCACACTGGGGAGGCCACTTTAAAGAAAAAAGCCTACGCAAAACCCCAAACCACCTATTTTCATGACTGTGCTGCCAACAGATTTCTCTCCCCTCAAAAGAATGTACTCTGGTAAATAAATACCCACACATGTGCAGGCAGTACAGTTATCAGAAACAACTGCTGAATTCTCAAGCATAAAACTGCTCCTCACAAGCAACAAACTCCATGGAGTGGCTGTGCATCTGATGCAGATGTAATTCAAATTTAACTGAAACAGTGGCGTCTCCCATTAACAGACATGAGACAGCCACCAGTGAGGAGGCTGATGAGATGCTGCTTCTGCTCACAGACTTGCAGCTGGGAAAAGCAGGGACTGGGAGCATCCAGCAAATCCAGTGCAGATCTCTGTGGAAGGGAAGATCCACAGGGACCATCCTGGGAACACATAACAGCCTCAGCCAGCAATGCCCAGGAGAGGTGACTGCGAGTCACGTAACACTGATATGACTTTCTGCCAGATTTTCCCAGACCAAGAGCAAGCTCCCAGACTTGAACAGCAATCAGCACTGGGCAAATGTGACAAGACAGAGGGAATGATTGTGTGAGTGAAGCAATCCCAGAGGAATACATCTGTAGCCTCTTTGATCTTTTAAATCCCAATTCATTACAGGTTTGCCATTTACTCTGCCTTGCCTGTGCTAACAACACAGAATGAAGCCCAGAGAAGATTCAGCAGAGATGTTACACAAGGATCGCATTTGACAGATCAAATCTGAATGTTTTCTAGCAAGAAAAGCTCAACAAAATGATTAAGGAGGAAAACCAAAGGTGCTCCTATTGCAACAGAATCATAGCCACAAGAACTTTGTTTCCCTCAAGTCTTGGAAAACCAAGTATTTTGGCTAAAGCCATGATTTCTCAGTTTCTGCCCTCACTCAGTCCTGCACCTGCCACCTATTTATGTGCTCTAACAGTTGACAATATCAGACAGGACTTAATCAATCACAGATGCCATTAATAACCTTAATTATAGCCTAGGAAATAATGCACTTAAAAGCCATAAAGCCCAAACATGAGTCTGAAAGTCTTGAAGTGTTACCTCTCTTGATATTTTCTCTCTAAACTCTCCAGTTTAGAGATGAGGTAAACTCTGCAGATGCTCAACTCCACCACCTCACCAGCACGTCCCTTTTTTCCCCCCTTCAAGTTTAGCAACGTCAGTGCTTGTCCTGGTTATCAGAGCCAGGGTCAGCTGGTCACTGTGTGGATGTGTATTCTAACCCCTCTCTGTCATTTTTTCTCATGAAATGCTCACAATGGCCCATTGGCAGCAGCTGCTCAGGGCACACCCCACACCTCAGGATAGATACAGGGGGGTGTTTTGGAACTTCTGTGGGATAAGGAAGTTTTCCTGTCTTCACACCTATGATTTAGGTGTGAGAACTCCCCTCTGGGGAGCCACCAGCACCTTCACACCCACCTGAGGAGTCATGTCTGCTCAGGGGCCATCAGGGATGCCAAAAATATGCCATTATTCACCTCACAGAGTAAATCACCCATTGTGAAACTCCCCACCCTGGGGGAGGGACTGGGCATTCCCATCGCAACCCAAGCAGAGATAAGTTGGGGTTTTGGGGCTGGGATCTCTTGTCAGATCGAGGAGGACCAGAGCCTCAACAGGACTGGGACTGCCACTATCATTTTCACCAGCAGGTTTCTTCCTTTCTTCTTACTCTGAACTCAGGGGGCCATGTGGTGTTCAGCACAGGGGTTGGTGAGCTCCATCCTGTTGTGCTGGGCTGTACAGCTATTTTTGTGGNCCAACAGTGTGCCCAGGTGGCCAAGAAGGCCAATGGGATCCTGGCCTGGATCAAAAATAGCATGGCCAGCAGGAGCAGGGAAGTGATCCTTCCCCTGGACTCTGCCTTGGGGAGGCCACACTTCCAGTGTGTGTCCAGTTCTGGGCCCCTCAGTTCAGGAAAGATCTTGAGGTACTGGAGCAGGGCCAGAGAAGAGCAACAAGGCTGATAAAAGGACTGGAGCACAAGTCCTATGGGGAGATGCTGAGGGAGCTGGGGGTGTTTGGAGAAGAGGCTTTGAGGTGACCTCATCACTATAACTACCTGAAGGGAGGTTATAGCCAGGTGGGATTGGTCACCCAGGCAGTCAGCAGTAGGACAAGGGGGCAGGGCTGGAGCTCTGCCAGGAGTGGTTCAGGTTGGATATTGGAAAAAAATTCTTTACAGAGAGAGTAATCAGGTATTGGAATGGCCTGCCCAGAGAGGTGGTGGATTCACCATCCCTGGAGGTTTTTAAACTGAGATTGGACATGGCACTGAGTGCCACGGTCTGGTAAACAGACTGGAGTTGGACCAAGGGTTGGACTCGATAATCTCGGAGGTCTTTTCCAACCCAATCGATTCTATGATCAGTTCAGGAGCAGGGACGTGGAGCTGCTGGTGGAGCAGGGCCTGCAATACTCACAGATCTTCTCACAGAACCGCTGCTCTGCCTTGAGGCGCTGGATGGCCTCCCTCTCCTCAGGGAACCTCCAGGTGAACAAGACCTTCTCGGCACTCTCGATGCCCGTCAGCGACAGGAACTCGGCCACATTCCTCCGGATCTGCTCGTTCTCCTTCTGGGTGAACCTGCCAAACCTGACAGCAATGCCTAAAGCAAAGGGTGAGAAAGCCAAGTCAAAGCCTCGAGTGCCACCTTTGTGCTGGCAGGTTCTAGCTGGGGTGTAACAAAAGACCCATCAAATCCAAAGGGGAAAAAGACAAAGAAGCAAATGAAGCCGGGAATGGGTAATTCACACGCACAGTTTGGGCTGTAATTTGGTGATGAGGAAGTAGATGCTACAGAAAATATGCCAGTTGGAATGAAGGGAACCACTCCATAGGTGCAACAGACATGAAACAAAATATATTTTCCCTCTGTCAAGGAACTGGCACAGCTGCACAGCCCTTCCTCACTGCAGCAGTTTTAGAGAGCTCACCTTGTTTTTTAAACTCTTTAAACCTTGCTAGGTCTCTTCCAGCCATCTTCCTGATTGAACTGTCTGATATGTTCTTCACATGGGGAATAAACTCTGCCAATTCTTGCTTTGCAGTATCCAAATCCAGACATGAAGACATGCCAGAGTCTAGGTATTCATCATCCAGACTAACCTCATCAGAGGCTGCCATTTCAGCCAAGGAACTGTTCTGCTCCTTCTTTTTATTTGATGCCACAGGTTCTGGAGTCCTGATATTGAAAAAAAAACCCCACAAACAAACATGAACTAACATGCACCACTAGAACTCCAAAACAGAAGCTTTTTTGTTAGCATCTCTGTAAGAATGAACATGTTCATTAATTAAAGAACAAGGAATACTTCACATGTCCACCCTCTTGTATTTCCAACCTTTTAACACAGATCTAACTTACTATCAAATTTCTCTATTTACAACAGGCAAAGAGCTTTCTGAAGTTTTGAAAACCCACAAAACTCTCACTCATGGACATACTGAAGAAACAGTGTCTCTTGCTGCCACTGGCACACAGATTTTTTCCATCTGTCTCTTATTAGTGCATCTACTGTGGGTTCCAGACACTGTACAACCATCAAGAGCAACTGACATGAGCATTTATTTGCACAGAACACTAAATTCTTTAGCTAACCTTACTACTTGCTTGGCTAAAATGCTCCTCTCACTGCAAATACCAATTTAACAAAGGAACTCCCTTCTTTTCCCCTCTTTTTTTTTTTACTAAATATTAATTGCTTGAACATAAATTATTTCTTGATCTGAAGTTTTTAAAGAGCCTTTATTGAAGGCAAAGGTGCCACATTTTTACAAACTGTTATTGTATCTCCACAAGCTTTTGAAGCAGATCTCTAACACCTCAATATGTTGTATAAGTTTAGTTTTTTCTTTTAAATACACACAAAACAGAATGAAGAAAAATCTGTGGTCCCAAATAACATGAGAGAAACCTTTAGGGAGTGAGGGAAGGAAAAATAAAACCAAACACAAGGTAAACCTAAACTTACATCTCATCAGGCTCTGAAGAACTTTCTTCTGTGACAAAAGCACTGCTTTTAACGGCCTTTTTAGCATGTGCTGGAGGTTTTCGAGCTTTATCAGGTGCTTTACAGGGTGTGGAAAAGTCATCAGGGATGTCCACTGAGAGCTCACTTGTGACAGAGGCAGCATCGGAGTCGCCCTCCTTGTGCCTCTGTCTCTTCTTTGCTGGCACAGGTGCTCCTCTGGCCCCCTTTGGCCTGTTTCGTGTTGGTGACACCAAGGACTGGTCTGCAGTTCCCTCTGTGTCCTCCTGCCCATCCTGGGCACTGCTGCCTCCCTTCTTCTTCCTCTTCTTCTTGGCCTTCTCCCTGCTGTCATCACCTTGACTTTTGGGGGGAGGTACCTCACACTCCTCGTCCCCCTGAGGCAGCTTCCCTTTCCTTTTCTTCTTCTTAGGTTTTTTGAGGTAGCCACAATCCACAGAGGTGTCCTGGCAGCTCCCAGGGCTGTCCTGGCTCGGTGACACTCGGGTGTCCTCATCATGCTCGGCCGTGCTGTCCTGACCCTTCCTCTTCTTCTTCCTCTTCCGGGGAGTCTCTGCTGCAGCCCCATTGCTCACCCCCTCCTCCAGCCTCACCAAATAATCAGTTATGGACACCTGCTGCCCCTGCTCCTCCCCCTTGGCTTTGGCTTTCTTCTTCTTCTTCTTCTTCCTGCTCCCCTCCTCCCCCTGTGCTGCTGAGTTTTCAAAGAGCAGGGGAGAAGCCCGGCCGAGCTCAGGGCCCTCTGCACTCTCCTCCTTCTCCTCTTGGCTGTTGCTCTCCTCGGCCTTCCTCTTCTTCTTCTTCTTCCTGCTACCCTCCTCCCCCTGTGCTGCTGAGTTTTCAAAGAGCAGGGGAGAAGCCCGGCCAAGCTCAGGGCCCTCTGCACTCTCCTCCTTCTCCTCTTGGCTGTTGCTCTCCTCGGCCTTCCTCTTCTTCTTCTTCTTCTTCTTCTTCTTGAGGGAAACCTGGCCTTGGAAATCATCTGCATGTGCTTGTCCCTTCATTTTCTCTTAGATAAAAGACAAGGGTTTTAGTGAGGTGCTGTAGTTTATGTACCATTACACATTACAAACCACCACCACACTCCCAAAAAAAAAACCAAAAAAAAAAAAACCACAACACAAAGCACAAAACCCCACCCAAAACTTTAAACATCAAACACTCCACTTGATCTTGGAAACACACGACAACGACACTCACTTTTCAATCCTGCTTTTGCAAACTGCCTGCGAAAACCCGATGCCTTCAGTGGAGAAGAGATGGGCATCCCAGCTGCTCTCGGCCCTAAAAGTGCCTTCCTGGAACAACAAAAGATACACGTGAATAAGTTGGATAACTCTTAGCTTGGGTTTTGAATAGTTAAGGAAAGACAGACTGTTACGTTCAACTCTGCTGTCTGCACTGAAGCGGCAACAAGTCACAGTTAACGAAGAAGTAACAGACCAATCAGCACTAAAACCTCGTTATGTAATTAGAAGGGTCGAGTTAATTAATTCGGAGGGGCTCTGCCGGGGCCGAGCTCAGCGCCAGAGCAGGGCCGTTCCCGCAGAACGCGCTCACACCGGGCAGGCGGGAGGTTTTCAGCCTAAAAAAGACTTACCGAGCGACACCCCCCGTGTCACGTTCGCCACGCGAGCCCTAGAACGTCGCAGCGCCGGCCGCTCCCGGGCATCACCTCCTCGCCAGGCCTCAGCAGGCCCAGCGCCCGGTACCGACAGCACCGACGGGGGGAAGCGCACTTCCCGCTCCTCTCCACCACCCCGGGACTACCGTGGACACACCCAGAGCAGCCACAGCGCTGTGGGCGCCTACGGGGACCCTCCGAGCTACCTCAGGGTCCCATCCGTGTCCCCGCCGGGCCCGCCGCCACCAACGCCACGCGGTGTCCGCCCGCGCCGCCGCTCCCCCCGCGCCCGCTGCCGCCGCAACTTCCGTTCCGCCCACACCCCCTCACACACACCGGGGCCGGAAGCGGACCCAGCCGGACCCGTCAGACCGGCGCACCGCCCGTTGCCCGGGAGACGGACGCCGCCGCGCGCTCGGTGGGAGCGGGATGGGGGGAGATCCGGGAATGGTGGGGGGAAACTTGAGATTGGGGGGGATCCCTGGACAGGGAGAGGCCCCTGGGATTGAGGGACAGAGCCATGGACAGGGAGAGACCCCCGGGATTGGAGGGGAGATCCCTGGACAGGGAGAAATCCCCGGGATTGGGGGGGAAGATCTCTGGGACTGGGGGAGATTCCCGGACAGGGAGAGACCCCTAGGAGTGGGGAGAGACCCCCGGGATTAT
>VXAU01003178.1:203937-265737 GCA_013399695.1 Formicarius rufipectus | reverse complement strand
GACTGAGAGTGCGGAGAGACCCCCGGGAGAGGCAGAAACCCCCGGGACCGGGAGAGACCCCCCCCAAGACCGGGACTGAGAGAGACCCCCGGGATCAGTACCAGGACTGGGACTGAGATACTCCCCCGCGGCTGGGACCGCCAGGAGATCCCCGGGAGAGGCACCTGCAGGAGCAGCGGTCCGGCTGAGCCCCCCGAGACCCCCAGCCATGGCGGGGGTCGCAGCGGGGCCCCGGAGGCGCCCCCTGACCTTGGCCGAGGCGGGTCCGGGCACCGAGAACGAGCGGCTCGGCGTGATCCGGCTCAGCATGTTCCGCAACCNCACGGGCCCCGAGCAGCTCTCCGGAGGGAAAGGTTCCCGTTGAGGTGGAAAACTGAGTGGGAAATTGTGTTTTCTCGCTGCTCTTTGGTGTTTTAAGCTCCCAGTGGTCCCACGAGGGGATGGGCACAGAGCGGGGGGGGGGGATTCTCCCTCCCAGGGTCGGGGTTTTTCTCAGTCCGTAGTCCCAAGGTTTGGGGAGCTCGAGGATTGAGATGTCCTTGATGTGGCTCTTCGTGTGTGTGTGTCCCCTCCAACAGAGGGGTCCTGGAGGGGGGCACACAAACTGCGACCACCGAGTTACCACCAGCCCTGGAAGGGGCTGCCCAGGGAGTTTCGGAGTCCCCGTCCCTGGAGGTGTCTGGGTGACAAGGCGGGGATGGGTCACAGGTTGGATTCGACGATCTCGANATCAAGGTGAGCCCCCTGAGCTGCCCCCGGCAGGGTCGGGGCGGGTCACGGGCCCCGAGCAGCTCTCCGGAGGGAAAGGTTCCCGTTGAGGTGGAAAACTGAGTGGGAAATTGTGTTTTCTCGCTGCTCTTTGGTGTTTTAAGCTCCCAGTGGTCCCACGAGGGGATGGGCACAGAGCGGGGGGGGGGGATTCTCCCTCCCAGGGTCGGGGTTTTTCTCAGTCCGTAGTCCCAAGGTTTGGGGAGCTCGAGGATTGAGATGTCCTTGATGTGGCTCTTCGTGTGTGTGTGTCCCCTCCAACAGAGGGGTCCTGGAGGGGGGCACACAAACTGCGACCACCGAGTTACCACCAGCCCTGGAAGGGGCTGCCCAGGGAGTTTCGGAGTCCCCGTCCCTGGAGGTGTCTGGGTGACAAGGCGGGGATGGGTCACAGGTTGGATTCGACGATCTCGAAGGGCTTTTCCAACCTTAAGGATTGTGTCATTACGATTTTCACACCTGCCGTGGAGGTTCTGCTGCCTTCACGAACTCCTGACACCTCCCACCTTGCCAATTTCCCTGCCTTGCGCCCCGGCCGGGCTCGGGGCGGGTTTTTCAAAGTTTCAGGCGTCTCCCCTCGGTTGGTTCCCCCTCCTCGACCTCCCCGAGCACAGCAGGGCCCGCTGAGCCCCCTCATCCCCCGGCTCTCCCGCATCCCGAGCAGCCGCCGACGCTGCCTTCTCTCGTCCCCTGGATGGCACTCGCGGAACAGCTTCGTGCCCGAGCATCGCTCCCAGTGCGGTCCCCAGCGGGGAACGACCACCGACCGCCTGGACTTTGCCCCCTTTCCCTGCCGCGGTTCTGCTCCAAAGCCTTGTTTTCCCAGCGGGGACACACGGACCGCGGTGTTCAGCTCTCGGGCTCCCCGTGGTAGTCGCACCCCGGCCATAAACCAAAAAATTTGGAATTGGGAATGTCGCTGAAAATTCGAGTCTTTGCCATGTCGAACACCTTCTCTTGTTTTCTCACGGAAGTCTAAAAATCTATTTGGAAATTATATCGGTGGGGGAAAAAAGCATAGCAGGCTTTGCATCAGAACTCAAAAGCAGCTTCACTTGCTCAAATCCACAACTTCTACTTTCTTCCTGTTTCTCTGCATCCTGCAGATTTGATGGGATGTGTCTTTGCTTAAATGTGGACTCAGGGGTGGGATTTCTCACCCGGTTGCCCCCCCAGGAGGAGCTGGTGGGACAGGGGGTGTGAACCTCCTCGGGATGGAGACAGCCCCACACCTTTCCCATCCCTCCACACCATCCCTGCCTTTCTCAGCAGAGGGTGCTGGTAAATTCATTTGTAGGTGATGCTTGAATATGCATCAGAAGAACAAGTAGTGATGTGGCATTTAAGGTATGCAAAGGCATAATTGCAGGGCTTGGGTCAATTTTTACTTATTTTTAAGCTGCATTTCATTCCTTGAAATGAAATTGGTCTAAACCACCTGTGAGCACTGTGAGTTCCAGCTCCAGGAGAGTAACACTGGGAGGATTGTAACGCTGGAGGGAGACTCTTCACAGAGCATGTAGTGACAGGACAAGGAGGAATGGCTTTAAACTGACAGGGGGCAGGGTTAGATCACGTATTAGGAGGAAAGTGCTCTCTGTGAGGGTGCTGAGGCTCTGGCACAGGTTGCCCAGAGAAGCTGTGGCTGCCCCATCCCTGGAAATGTCCAAGGCCAGGTTGGAAAAGGCTTGGAGCAACCTGGGCTGGTGGAAGGTGTCTCTGCCCACAGCAGGGGGGTGGAACCAGGTGAGCTTTAAGGACTCTTCCAATGCAAACCATTCTGTGATAATTCTGCACAGGGCAGCTCTTCTCCTGCAGTGTACATGTTGCAGGTCAATTACATGTGGTCATTAAGATTATGCTGATTTTTGTGGGAGTTCTGCCTGTGTGGACAAGAGCATTCATCTGAGTCCAGTCTGTCCCTGGGACTCCATCCATATCTTCTCCCCTCATGCCCAGCAGTTTGCTCACCCCCAGCTTCAGGGCTTGAGTTTTTCCTCAGCATAACTCTTGCAGAGCATCCTGGCAGTGGGAATTGTGAGCAATTATCAATCACAGGATGTTCTAATTAGACCCAATCTGGATGGGTTTCCACTATCTGGCCTGGTAAAACGAAAATTTAAGCAAGTTTGGGGGTGAAAAGAAAAAGGTGTTAAATTTTAGCGTTCTGGACTGTTTCTCTTCTCTCTGGGCTTCCTTGTAGAGGGATATCTGCTGGTAGGGATGTAAGATTTGCATCCACCTGATGCAACCCTTGAGCAAGGAGTAATTGAACTGTTAACAGGGATGATTTCACTTTTGGAACCAGCAGTGATTTCACCTCGTGGTAGGTTCTGTTGTAAAGCTGGTGCAGCAAAATGCTGCCCCCCTGCCAGCTGCATTCCCACACTGCCCTGTGCCCCACCAAACTACCAGGATATCCCTCACTGCCAGGAGGTGACAGCGATGGGATGGCACTTGGCCAGTCCCACTCACTGGTGCACACACTGGCACTGCCATACTCACTGCCACATCTCCTCTCCCTGCTCCCAGCTGCAGTCTGGAGTCTCCTTTCCCCCCAGGAGAGCCTGCTCTGGGGACCAGGCATTTTGGAGAGGGTGGCCAGCAGGTCTTCATGCTGTGCAGCACCACCTGAAAACCAAGGACACAAAGATGGTTTAGAAGAAAGGGATGACAGGTTTTGAGACAAATCCTGCTTGGAAAAGTGCTGGTGGCAGCCAAGGGAGGGCATGAGGAGCACACAGCTCCAACAGCTGCCATTCAGCCTCTCTGGTCAGCAAATACACAGGAACCTCAGGCCCAGGAGTGGTGGATGGGACACTTGGTTCCCAAAACCTTGGCAAATGTGAAAACTTCCCACTTTGCAGCAGCCAAGAACAGGATCTCCTGCTTTTTCTCCCAATTCTCTTGTGTATCTTCTCAATGTGGCATCAGGTCTCCAGAGGAGACCACTGCCCCCACTGCCTGTTTCTGGCTGATGCTCCTGCCCCAGCTCTGCCCAGAGCACCCACCAGGAGGTGTCCACACACACCGCCTGTCTCAGATTAAAGCTGTCATCTCCTCACATAAAGATTTCTAGGGATAAATGCTCTATTTTTCTCTGCTAGAATGTATGATGGGTTTCAATTAATCGAGTTAATTTAGTTTATCAATACATATATTTGCTTGCAGAATGAAACTGGGGAAAGTATTTAATCTACTGATGCCAGTGAAAAACTGAGCGAAGCATTTTTGGTTTGTTTTCTCCAGTAAAAGCCTTAGCCAAGCACTTTTCCAGTACAAACTTACTGAAAACTCCTGTGTTACAAAAATAAACCAGCTCTGGGCAGGAAATAAGAATTTACCACACTTAACCCCTGGCAGGCTCAATGGGAACTGCAGAAAAACTGGCCCATACAAGTTTATTATATTAAGATTTTCTGGATAATGTGGCATAATAAAGTTCCAACATATCGTTGCCAAGGTCACTGTGTCACCAGTGTGGAGCTGCACATACCCCAGGGAGGGAAATGTTCCTGTGGAGCCAGGGGACATGCAGAAAGCAGGGAACTGCTCTCCAGGAAATGCCCTCAGAGCTGAGAGGAATCTGACTCAGCTCCAGAGCCCTGACTGCAGCTCCCAACTTTGGAGAGTTGTTTCAGAACTGGCACTTCTGAGGAGGATGGTGCTGGTGCTCTGCTGGCTGAGAAAGGTCAGCACCAGGTCTCAGTCCCAGCTGCCCAGCTTGCAGGTGAACAAGATTTAACAAACAGAATTGTTGGAATGTCCAATACTTGTTTTAGAAGCTGGTTTTTTATGTGAGAGTTGTTCTAAAATCATTTTGGTTTCTGGAGTGATCCATAGGATGGACACTACAAAAGGAAGTAGGGGCATTTGATCAAACTAAAACTGTGTCACATCATGAAAAAAAAAAAAAAAAGGAGGGGAAAAGCTGTAATTAAGCAAGAGACAAACATGGACAAATGTACGATGTGAAAAAGAATGTTACAACCTGGAGCTGGAAACTGCATCCCCACAAACATCTCTTGCAAGCTGTAGTTACTGAAAGGGCAGGTTTTCCATCACTCTGGAGCCGAAGCTTTTATTAATAGACCTGCACTGTGGCTGCAACAGGGCTTTTACATCAGAATGTTGTGCTCAATCTTTAAGCCTTTATCACTCACCTTCCTGTGGGGTTTTTTTTAAACAGTCCCTCCAAATCCACTCATCTTCTTTAGCTCTTCCTGCACCAGCCTGTGGAGGAGCCAAGGTGAACCCAGAACCACACTCCCCTCTCTCCAAGCCCTTTGCCAGGGCAAAGCCAGGAGGCACCACTCACCTTTGGAATCCTCACCCACCTTAGTGCAAGGACTGCTGAGCTGTGCAGGAAGGGAAGGTGCAAAACTAGAGGTTTCCTCAAAACTGCACCCATGGTTGGCTGAGCCATGGGAAGCCCCGGGTGTGGTGCCTGTGTGAGGGTGGGACTGACAGCAGCGGAATCAATCCCTTCCCGCAGGACACCCGGGGCTCTGAGCGAGCTGAGACAGCCCAGGAGGGGATGGCGAGTCCCCTCTGTCTCTGCTCTCCTCCTGGGGCTTCAGCCACAGCCACGATGTCACAGGTGAATCAGCTGTGCTGGTGGCAGCACCACCCTGGGAGCAGCTGGCAGAGGATTTGGGCAACTTCCCTCAGCTGTTAGCTCTGATGATTTCAGTAACTCTGCTCCCTCTCCCACCCTCACCGTGCTCTGAGCTGTTTGGAATCAATACCTCTGTTGAAAATCTGGTCTGAGAGCAGGTTTTGGTTTGTGTGCTGAGGTAAAGAGCCCCCAGAACAGAGAGCAGGGTAGCCACAAGTCCCGTGAGCTGTATTTGGAATAAAGTTGTCTTATTTGGTGTTAATTATACTATTTACCTCCAATCTCTGCGTGTGCTGAGCATCCTGCCTTCTGTGCTCACTGCCTGGGGACACTGAGGTTTAATTAGTGTTTATGCAGCATTTTGTGTGCTTATTACTATTATTATTATATCACTAGTACTATTACATTTTTGCAATCTAAGGCCAGTGTTGTGCTTTTAAAAATGTATTCTAAAACATCTACACCATCCAGCTCAATAATTCATTAGAGAAATAAGCTAATGAAGGGCTGGTTAGTCAAATAATCATTAGGTTTGGTTCTGAGCTTTCTTTCCAATGCTCCGACTTCTAAGGGTTTTCTTCTCAGCATGAACTCATTTAAGATTTTTAAATGAATTATTTGGTACACTAAAAATTAAGCTCCTCATGAGCTTTAGTGCCCTCCCATATTTTGCACAGACACTGCTGAAATAAATCAGGTCTTTGCAAGAGGCAGGTAAACATTCTGCATGAAGGAGGGGAGTGGGTCTGCACTCCTGCTTGTTTGAAGGCAGGACTTGGGCTGCAAACTGGCAGCTGTGGTTCAGCAGGCAGAGGGACAGCACCAGCAGCCCCAGGCAGGCACCCAGAGCTGCTCACCCCCGAGATCCACAGGCAGGCTGTAAAATCAAGCAAAAGGGCATTTTGATCCTTGATGTGAACAAAACAATGCAAATTGGTGAGACTAATAAGCCCAGAAACATTACAAGGTGAATGCCTTTTATGTTCGTGAAAATCTTCTATGTTTATTTGTCTAATACAATGGAAATAAAGCTTCAAAGGCTCTTTGATTTAAAAGTGCATTATTGAAGTCAGGCAGCACAATAATAATGGTTAGACCAAATTGTTGCATTATGACCCTAATGGCAGCATTGTCATAGCACAGAACATCTGTACAGCCTCTTGCCTCAGGTAGTGGGGATGTAAAAGCAAAAATTAAGCCAAAGGATAAGAGAACAAGGGAAAAAAACTAAAATGAAAAAGGGTCACAAATGGGTCTATACATTCACAGTGCATCCAGAGCTATGGCTGGATATAAATTTTTATGATGAACCTAAAACTCAGGCTTTATTGCCTGAAAGATTTAAGAAACTTTAGGGGAGAGCCACCACCACTTTATAGTGCTGGCCCCAAACCACACTAAGGCAAGAGATTATTTTCAGACTAAGTCAGGGATATTCCAAATCCCACTGTTACCACCTTAACTCCCCAACCCTTCTCCAGGGACACCAACCCCAGCAGGCTGAGAGCAGCACCAGAGACCCAGCTAAAACTTGGAAGAGCACAGGAATAACTCTGAAAGTAGCTATTCCTAAGTAGTAGTAAGAAAGCTCCAGAAAGTACCCTGAGCACAGAGGAAAAGCTGGTGGGGGCTCAGTGAGGACAGGAGGGTGTTGGGCAGGCAACTGGGGGAAGCTGCCCAAGGAAAAGGGGAAAAGCTCTTTATTTTTATCTTTCCCCTCTTTTTGAGTGCTGCCTGGCAGAATATAGAGCAAACAGAGCACGTTCTTGGCAGTCCCAGGGACCAACATTTTCGGTTCCTTGTTTTTGCAAGTTTTTAGCCACACTTTCCCCAAGGGCTGGCTGCTTTCCATGCAAATTCTTGGAGATGCTCTGATGCCTAATTATTGAATTTGAGAAGCCTTTGTTATCTTGCAGGGATTGTTTTGTTCTTGCTTGGCTGCTCAGATTGTGCAGATTAGACAGAACCTGCATTTCTGAGAATATTTTCTTCTTCAACCATTTGTATTCTATAAAATAAATTACACTGACTTTTCTACTCCCATTTATTTGAAGTAGCATAGATAAATGAAAGTGAGACCCTGTTACTAGATCTCCAACAACAGCCTTTAAGAAAACTTCAATATCAAGGGAAATACCTATAGTTTGATTTGTTTAAGCAAACCAACGCGGAGTTTGTGCCTAAAAAATCTTACAAGCGAAACCTGATTAAAAATAATAGTGTAACTCCCAGGCTGGGAGGGATAAAAATCAGTAAAGCAAACACAGTGAACCTTGTAAAGAGCAAACTAGCCTGAAAAATAACACTGGTTTTCACAAGGGCTGCTCGCCCAGGTAGAAGAGCCCCTTTGTTTGCAGCTTTTCAACTTCCCAACATTTGCTGTCTCCACCACCCTCCTGCTCCCAGGAGAGACCAACAGGCTGGGCAGGAGGTGACTGGAACCCCACTAATTGCCTCATATTATGGGGGTGTTAAAGCCCCCCTACAGCCCAAGCCCAGCTTTGCCCACAGTGGCTCCATCCCTCATCCCCATCGTGGCTCCATCCCACCGAGAGGAGCTGCAGTCCCAACTCTGCTCCGGAATCACGGAGCAAAAACTGTTCCCAGCTTAGCCCAGCGCTGAAAAGCACAGTCCCAGCTCACAGCCACACTTAGTTAGCATTTAGATAGGCTGGGCTGGGGCTCTCTACAATAGGCATCAAAGCTGAACTCCTGGTGCAGCCAGAGGGATTAATTTCTTTAACCAACATGCCTGATCTGGCCTATCTCATTACCCTGCCTTGTCAGTGTCGATGTTAGATTTGATTGAAGATTATACCATTTAGGCCTTTCCCCTGTTTTCCACAGAAATCAGGCCTATTGAATTGCACATTCTTCCATGGGCCCCTGTCAATACTCACTGGCCTGAGCCTCTAATTCTGCTTCATTTAAACTTCATCAACTTTTCCAATCAAGTGGAAGGATCTGAAATAGGCTCCGTAAGCAGAAAGGCCCTTTTTCCTTTTGTCAGATAATTTATTCTGGTTTCTCTTGCTCTCCCCCTCGCTTCCCCACCTCTTTCCCTTTTTCTTCTTTTCGCTCCCTTTCCCTGATGCTGAAAATGAGATTACAGTATTTAAATGACTATGATAATCAATCGGGGGACCTTGAGCCGAGATTGAGGTTAATTTTTCTTAGCAGAACAAAGAAGCGTGATGCCAGTGGGGATTTGAAGGTGCAATCTGTGTTTCATGCTTGTATTCCTGCCCCCCCCCCCCCCCGACCCAAAACTGCAGTTTTAGGAGTCTTTTCTTGTCACTAACTATGCAGTTGTTGGGATTTTTGTAAGAGGCAACCCCAAGGAGAGGAGAAATGTAATTTGGGGCTGATAAATAGCTAACAGCCTTCAATCAATGATTTTAATAAGAAAAAAGATCTCTTGCATGGGGAGACTGCACAGCCAATGAAAGTGCTATCATTACCTTATTTATTTTTAAACACACTTGGAATTAATTTTCAGCAGTGTTAGGAGTAGTCCTTCCAGCCCAGTACAGCAGAGTAGGGAACTTTTATCTGAATACCCCTTTTATCCAGCCTCTCTTCCTCCTTAGCAGCTTTCTTGGCTGCCTGGAAAAAAAAAAAGTTGAGACTTTTGTCATGATTTTGCTAATCAGAAATGGAATCGCTTATGTTTGTCTTAGAACCTGCCTTGAAATGCCTTGTTAAGTCTTCAGATGATGCATTTTTGGTTGTAACACGGCAGCTTTTGCTCACCTGGATCGTTCCCATTCCCTGCTCTGGAAGAGAGAAAGGGAAAAATATGCATTTCTTTGCTTCCATCCTAGCTGTCTTGTCAGTGCTGTTTTACATGCTGCCACCCAATGTTATCTTTTATTTGTGTCAGGAGAGAGGATTTGACAAGTTCAGTATACAATGTTCATTTGGCAAGGCAAATTTTTCATACCAATTTTGAGTAGAAAATGAAACCATCTTTCAACACAACGAGCAACATCATTTTTGGACAGACTTATTATGAGAAGAAGAATTGCAAAACTTTATTTCCCTGCACGATCCAAAGGAAAAAAACAAACCTGGAAACGAGACATTTAAACAAACAAAAAAAAAAAAAAGAAAGAAAACAAAAAATAAATACATGTATGAATGTTTGAGGCCATCAGTTTGTTTTAGAAATAAAAAATAACCATGGGCTGCTGTCAGGTAGCTGTGGCCTCCTTTTTGTTAATCAGATGCTGCTGAATTTGGTTGCATCATAATGTAGCTTTGTTTCAACCCTTTTAAGCTGTCAGGGGAAGGCAGATCACACCCACCTGAGAAGTTTGTCACTGTTTGCCAAGCAAAACAGTCCTGAGTCAACAGTGCAGGCTGAGCTTTGGGAAGGGGCTCAGGGGGCAGGGACTGGGGCATTTCAAAGGGCTCGGGGTGCTTTGCCTCCCCCCACAATCCCAAATGGAACTTCTGGCAGCACTAAATACTCCAAACAAGCCAATTAATGGGGGAAAAAAAGCTCATTGTAAATTCTGCTGTCCCGTGTGTCTCACAGCAGGTTCCTTGGGGGATGAGGTTTTGTTTCTGACAGCCCCCCCCTCCCACAATGGGCTTCTGGTCCATGACAAGGACCTGCTGGTGCAACTGCACAGTGAGGACCCAGGGCACTTAAATAAATATTTCCTCAGGAAGACCAGGCATTAAAAGGGCTGTCAAACCTTCCCTGGGTGACAAATTCATTTTAGCCCCCAGGTCCCCTGCAAGGCTGGGAGGTGCAGCCTGAGAGCCATGGAGGGCTGTGTGTCCTCCACGTTCTGCAAGTCCACAGGAAACCTCAGCCTGTGGTGGGAATTGGGGTGATCTTCGATGCCCCAACTATGCCACTCTGTGATTTTTTTACCCCCCAAAAAGCAGCAGCAGCAGCCCCAAGATGCCTGCTCAGCCCCTCAGACTGGGAGCAAGCTGTGCTGGTCTCAGGCACTGGTTTGCTCCAACAGCTTTCTCTCTTTAAGCAAATGTTGACTCACCACGGGGAAATTAAAACTCCATTAGACTTTGCCACATTGTAGAGCAGAGCCCATTACAGCGGGCGAGTGGCAATTAATTGGTTTCCTCAGATATCACTTAATTCTGGGAAGGCACAGTTAGATGGGAAGGACAAGGGTGATCTAAACAATCATTTCCTAAAATAACATAATCTAAATAAACTAATGAAGTGATTTGATAGTTATTAGTCTAAATATAAAGAAGAGTCAAAAGAAAATATTGGGTATATAACAATTTAGAGAGAACAGTAGAGTTAATACCATTCTGCTTAGACTCATCATGAGGCAATCAGCATTTGTGCTTAGGGATGGATGCTGGGTTGGCAGATTAATTATACTTCATGCAAAAAGCTGCTATTTCAAAGTGGCCCGTGTTCTGCCTTTTTTGCTCTGTTCATACTACTCAACTTTTCAACACATCCATAGAAGGGGCCGCTGCCTACGTGGCATTGCAGGTTTGGGGGTTGTTTTTCAACTAAAGTTAATTTTAGACTAAGAAATGTAAAGCAAAACCACCATAAAAACAGACTCCCTTGTGTGCAGATAGAATAATTAGCAATTTGAACATGTTCTGGCCCAGGGAGAGCCCTCCCCAGGCAGTCCCTGTGCAGAGAGGCAGCAGGGAGCTGCAGGCTGGGGCAGCAGTGCCTTGGGTGCTGGGGGGTCCCCAGGGCCATGTGGGGTCCCCTCAGTCTGCTGCCAGTGCAGGCAGCAGATCCAGGCATCTCCCATGGAGCTCTGCCCTGCAAAGCTCCTTTCCTCGCTTGCTCAGGGTAGAGAAAGTATTTGGCTTCAGGAGAATAAATAACTAGGCCTTATAAGTCATTAAAAATGTATTACAAGAAAAATACAGTGTAGCTATAAATAGAAAACAAAGCAACTCCTATATAAACTCTCACAATGACTGTTACTCAGACTATTTTTCACTGTCTGGTTTTAAGGGAGTTTTGCATCTGTGATCTCTGGAGACTGAGTTCCCTTGAAGCTGCAGTTCTGCTCAGGCCTGGCAGTGCTCTGGCCTCTGGGAGGCTTCCCCAGTTGGGATGGTGGCATTGGGTGGCCTGCTGAGCCTGTCTGAGCTGAGATGAGGACGGAGCTTCTGGTTAGTCCCAAACTGGAACTTTGGTGTTCCCCTCCTTTTTTAACTGTAAATATTTGTTTCTAATTCCTGTCCATTTGTGACAGTCTGACACGCAGGAGTTACTTCCATAAGAGATATCACCTCTCCCTGCAAACCTCCACAGATACAGATCTTAACTTTAATACAAAATAAACTCTATATAGAAAGACATTAATCATTCAGTGATATATCATTACTATCTTCCTTTTTGTTATGATCTAAAATAGTTCACATAGGTAACAGCAAGCATTCAGAATAATTTTTAAACCCTTCTTAAGGAATGTACACCTTTTTTGAAGAAGCCAGTATTATCTCCACATTGTCCCCAGTGCTCCAGCTGAAGTCAGTGCAAACTTGCTTTCAGGAGGAGATGAACTTTGTGCTTTCAGACTTCATTTTTAAGAATCTGTGCCTTCTGGTCTAATTTTCTTTTTGTCATGTCAGGCAATAAAGTGGAAGAATTAGGTGGATAATACACCTTAACACAATGTGGCAACTTAGCAGAAAAAAAGGTATCTCAAACTTCCAGCCAACTCTAGCTGTGTGGTGTTATGACTTTAAAAAAAAATCAAATCCAGACTGTGCTCCCAGTGTAAAAACTCCACCTTTTGGTACTCACAGCACTTAAACTCCCACGTGTAGCTAATAGGTTGCTCCAAGGGAAAGACTGAGCTGCCTTGGCTGGACAGTGATGAACAATTAGAGGTTGCAGCACCCAGGTGTACTGAGGAATCCATAGTTAAATATTCAGGTCAGGGAAAGTAGGCCACAGATCTAAATAGGGAATCCTAATAGTCCTAATAATCTTCATAATCCTAATAGAGTTGTGGCTTCTTGGTAAGGAGGACATTTTGTGCAGCTTAGATCTTTAAAAATGTGATGTTTTCATCACTATTCTGCTGAACACAAAAGAGGGAGCCCCTTCAGTGTGGTCCAGAATGAAAATGGTCTGTGCATTTGCAGGACTGTGAAATACCCAAGGGGCTGGAAGGCAACTTCAGATCTTCCCAAGTGTTTGGATATTTAAGATCTGGGGTCATGGTGTCCTGTTTGGTTCCATGAATGCGTCTCTGATTCAGGACTCTGCAAGAGGGTGAGAGGTCTTGGTTTGTGTCTCATCCCTGGTTGCCACATAGTGACTCAAACCGATTTGAAACTAAGCCTGGGCAGCGCAGTGGGGTCATGTAGGGGTGGGAGGGCATATTAGCTCTTCATGCTCTGGGCTGCACTCCCTGCTGTGGAAACTGCTGGCTGGAAGCTCTGGCTGAGAGTTTCTTACCAGAACAGACTCTTTGGGCTGGTTTCTACAGAAGTGTGAAATCCAGCAAGCGAGAATTTGGAAAAGCAATTTCCTCTCCATGCAATGTGGGCACTTGCTTTTTTTTCCCCTTCCTAAACTCTCAAGAACCTTTTTCTACAATGATCCACCAGCCCTCCCCAGCAGGAGTCTTGTTGCCCACCTCCCTCCTGCAGGGTTGTTAGTGGGCTGCAGTGCCTTTCCTTTGGGAATTTCACAGGGAGTTCTAAATTGGGATGTTGGGAAACCTGTGATCGTATCTACCGTGTCTATCCCATCAGATGTGGTCCTGTGCTCTCCCTGCCTCGAAAACAAAGGAGAAGACAGTTGAACACATGGCACCCTCAACTAGAAAGGGCTTTGCTCTAAGAGGATATTGAGTTGTTTTGTAAAGCCCAATATTACGCTTGAATTATGCCTGAATAAGGAGAAAGGATATTGTTAAAGAGCCCTAAACATTGACCATCGTGGATCTTCTTTCTTCCAAACCCTTCAGCAGTGTTGTTTTTGCCTGGTAATGATTTGGTATTGTATTTATAAGCCGTCAGGGTAATCCAGAGAGCAGCAGGAGGGGCAGTTGCCTTAAATAAAGCTTTACAATCTGCTAATTAAAATGATCCTTCCTCTCCCTGTGCTGACTAATGAGACAGAAAGAGGAACAGAGGAGGGTTAATGAAAATGTTGCCATGAGATTCCCTATTTTTAATGGGTCTTTTTAATGTTTTAATCTTCTTTAAGGGTGTGGGGGTGGAGAAATTTTCTTTCAACCTTTCTTGAACCATGTCCAATGGGTTGCAACACGTGACATTTGAAATGTCCAGTTCTAGCTTTATATTGAGTTTGTAACCAAAGGTCTGAGACTGAATGTAACCCTGAGATGGAAGAAGCAATTTTAGACTTAACTGAGACCAGAAATAAGAAATGTGAAACCTGTTTTTAAGCCCAAGCTTCCAAAACTCCACAGGAGCATTCCTGCCCCAAGGACTGGGGCCAGGGTCTATTGTGAAGGATTGGCACTGAGGCTCAATAGTGTTTAGAGCTTTAGGTCATGATGGTCTGTTAAATGCAATATTTATCCCATGAGCATGTCACAGTTCACCTCAGATGTCAAGAATTCAATTAATATTCTCTTTAATAGAACACACCATGACCTAACCTTTTAATACTCTTAGTGTGTCTGAGCCCTCCTTATTAGTGTCACTCTCTCACTTTCCTTCTCAGCTGATGCATCTAACAACAACTGAGATGGGGAAATTGGGAGCAAGGAGAGAAGGGAAGAGATTTAAATTACTTTTGGACCTCACTGTGAGGGTTTAGCAGCTTTATCCCTTGTAAAATCCAGTCCACAGGGCGTTGGCACACCCCACTTTTCTGATTTTTATGGGGTTGACAACTTACAAGTTTCAACTTTGTGCTGATTCAAACCCACAAAATGCACCACCGAATTTTTCATGGTTTGAGCTGGTCCAGTTTCATAGAAATTGCCCCAGCCTGAGATCACATTATGGAACTTGGGGTCAGGGGCAGACATTCATGTGGGTAACACCTGCAGGATCCAGTCTTTGGCTGGAAATGCTGTCTGTGTGCTCTGGGGGTGCCTTATAAATAGCCAGAGATCCTGAAGTCAGTGCTGCAGGAATTGCCTGGCATTGCATCTGGAAACTGGCTCAAGAGGTGAGATCCCTTGAAAGCACCACGATTTTACAGATAAGAATGAAAACTGGAGAACTCCTCATGGCCTTAAGTCTGTGGGTAAACAGGCCAGCACAGCTCCAAGGTTTGTGGTGGAAATCAAAGGCACAGAGCCAGGGTTTGCCATCCTTGTGTCACCTCCATTGAGCTACCAGAAGAAAGCCATAAATTGTGTGTTTCAGATCACATGAATTAGAAGGCAGGCTTAGTGACCTTACGGGGTTTATATCTAGCTCTTTTGAAGAATAGAAATAATTTTAAATACTCCTAGTTGGGATCTGCTTCAGACTGACACCTTTTTCTGTGCAAGACCTGCATACCACATTAGAAATGGAAAGAGCTTGCAAGCAAATAAGTGGTTTTAATTATTCTGTGTCGTGTAGCCTTTACATTTTGAGAAACACTGAAGAAAAGGCTGTTTTTAAGGCAGCATTTCCCTGCCTTCAACCAGGAGGGGAAGGATGGGGTGAGCACAGGGAACACCTGCCTGCAGCTGGGAGGGGGCCACACTATTACCACACCTGTGATTTCAGTAAGATTTGCTGGGGAGATCAGCCAATAAATACAGAGGCTGTACTGCAGCTCCTTAGAGTAGGAGGAAGAACAGACATTGTGCCAGATATTTTCATGCAACTATATTCATTATTTATGCAGAAGAAGAGATATTTCAGGAAAACAGAGCTGAACCATGAGTGACAAGGTATCTTTCCGGAGCGTAGGGTGCAGGAAAATTGCACTGAGGTTGACAGCTTTTTAATGTAGAGTCTCTATTTCACTGAATTACTGCATGTTGGCATTTCAAAAGTACAAGATGACCTATTTATTAGCTGTGAATCAAACAGAAATTACATGCTAGAAAATAAAAAAAGTTGTATGTTTCTTCCAGCTGGTAAGATGCTTATCCTACAGAAATAATATATACATAAAGGAAAACCTGGAAACAAAGGATCATCAATCACAGGGCACTAAATTTAACGTTGTAGGACCACTATTCATCTTGCAATATTGCAATCATATGTGCTTGTTCCCTAACATGTGATGTAATATTAAATGTATGTGTGTCATAATACTTTAAAATGTCACTATCCTGCTCTGCTCTGGCTCCTGTCACCCCTTCCCTGGTGGAGAGGGAACTCTGGCTGGGACACTTGGCTTTGACAGTAATATGGATCCTGGAGCAACACAAAATGGCTCTCTGAGATCAAGTTTTCCATGTTCCTGGCTGACATCTTCAGGCATGTGACCTCTCCATGCACAGCCTGGGTCAGAGATGTCCCTGATTTGGGTGTCAGGCTCTCATCCTGCCACTCAGTACAGTCAGCACCATTTTTAGCCCCCAGGAATCCCCTCCCAAGCTTGAACAAGAGCTGTCCAACATCCCCTGTACTGCAGAAACCCATTTACATAGAGGGGTTCCTACAACACCTGGAGAAGGCAGGTGAGCATCACCCATCCAGTGCCTCACTCACACGTGGATGTGCTTCTATTGTCCATCTAATCAATACAAACCCCCCAGAAATACCATTGTTCTTATTTTTCATTTGATAGTGATGTTGTATTTCACTCTTTCATTGGAGATGGCATCATGCCATGGCTTCCAGGCAATATTTGTAGGTCAGCAATAGGGAGGGAATCCCAGAGCCTCTGTTCTGAGCAGCCTCTTAGGGTCCACTGTCAGAAAGGCAGCTGTTGCTCAGGGAAAAGCACCCTGTTCCCTGCTGCTTTAAACAGGTCACAGAGCCACAGCCAGCCCTGGGGCTTCTCTGTGAGGTGGTAAAATAGTAGGAATTTATCCACAGCTTCTAATGCAGAGAAACTACAGTCTTCTCTTATGCAAAACTGAATATCAATACACAATAGAAACCAAGCACCACGTATTAGGATCGTGTCAGAGCCACTCTTTGCCTTCCTGCTTGTAAATGGGCAGTGCCAAAACCTCAGAGGAAGGTAACCAGCTACCAAACTAAACACTAGAAACTACCAGGCCACATGCAGATGGAGCATTTTCCTGTGGAAAAGGCAAAAGTGGAGGAAAAACTGCTGAAAGAGCCCTGCACTTTGCCAGAGAGGCAAATGGCACACCTGAAGGAAACACCCTTAGAAAGCATGAGAGCATGGCATTTGAAGAGTGGAAATTCAGCTTTCTCTGGGAAGTTTGATACTGAGGGTCTGAACAAAGGCGCGGAGAGAAAAAGCTAAAATTGTTGGATTTGGCAACTGACAGTCACATGAAGGTGGAACAAGTTCCTGCCTTGTCCTCTCTTGTGTTCTTGCCTAAACAATTACATTAGTTGCATGAGCAATAATGTCCAAACCCCAACTGGAGCAATGTCAAATGTAGCTTTATGAGTGCATTTCATAGACCTTTTAGCTCAGAAAATAAATCATTTAATGTCCATTTTTCACTTCAAGTAACACCATCATTACGAAGAGTAATCCCCACACAAAATAGGGCAAATACATGGACTGTGAAAGGGTGTGGAGAAACACTGAGGAGAGACATGGACACGCACAGAGTATGCAAGTGTAGACTAGTAATCTGATGGAGAGATTACTACAGGCCACCAGCAGTCTGTAAATACCAAAATCTGCACTCTCAGGATGAGTAGGTGCCTTGTTTCCTTCCTCAGCAGTCCCTGCTGTTCCTCCACCCTCTGTAGCCCGAAGTTTTGGTGTCTCACTGCATGGCCTGGCTCTTGTTTCCCAGTCAGAGCAGCAGGATTTGTAGGGAAGATGAAATGATTGCTGACTCTTCCTCTTATTGAGTTTGTTTACAGTGTGGGCCATCGAGGTTTCCTGGCTTTGTGTCTCTCATCCTCTGCCCTGAGAATCCCCAGCACTCATAAAAGTGAGGCCACCTAAACCTGCACAACTCATACATTACTTAGCAAAGTCCATATGAATTTATATCGCCTGTGTAGAATTCTTCTTAAATAAATAAACCTGAACCCCCCAAATTGGCTGTGTAAAAGAAGATTGCTGCCAGGTTTATCCTCAGACCTGGCAGTTCTTGTACCCAAACCCACTTGGAACAGCACTTTCCAGAACCAGGGCTCCTTTTTACCCCAGGGACTCTGGCAAGGACACCAAACTCATGCTGGCTTTGCAATAACCATGTCCCGAAGAGGCCAATTGAACAGTAACTTCCCAGCACAATTAGAATTCCTGCTAATCCATCCCTGTGGCAGGGAGGGGAAGGACAGCATGAAAACAGCTGCTCCAGCTGCCTACCCCAAAAAGAAATGAAGGAAAAGTATGACAAAATTCCTGTTGACATATCTGAAACCCATTAGCAGAGGCACTTGGTCAAATCTATAACTTTGGCTCTGCTACTTTGCCCTTCCAGCACTGCAAAGCAATGTCTTTCACCAACCTCAAATTCAAATCAGCTTTGCAATTAATCAGCACCACTTGGATATGTAAGAGTGTGTATATATATATTCTATCGATGTAATTTTCAGACTTATCAGTACAGTGTCTACTCACAACAGCACATTTTTAAATACATGCTGATCCCAGTACATTTGCAACAGAAGCAAGGCAGTTATTTCATCATTGCACATTCATTCCAAGTTAACACATAGGATCTTTGAGGAAAAAAAAAATCTATACATTAGAAGCATTTAATTGACCACTTGATGTTATTCCAGTCCCTCTGTGTTGAATCCTGAATGGTAAAACTTACCATGACTCTTTTTTGCTTGAATTATTCTCCTGCTCTTGCATATATACAAGCTACATGCTCTAATGCAGGACTCATACATTCATCTTAGTAATTTATCTCATTTCCTTTGGAATGGTGTCCCTCAGTGGCTCAGAGAAAGTGGAGCGGTTGTTTTAATAGATTTGAGTTTTATCTGCCTCTCTATTTGCAGCAGGGCATAATAATAATAAATTATGATACTAATAAGTAGGTTGTGCAGAATGGACTACGGTGGTACCACTTCCCTCCCCCTCCAAAAAAGTAATTTATGGGTACATTCTTGTGACTTTAGGGGTGTAATAAATTATCAGGGTTCGTTTTTCCATCCAATTTGAGGCAGTGCAGCTGTGTTTTGCAAGCAATAAACTCTCTTGTTGTATTTCTTAGCTAAGCACTGAAAAACATGGTGTGATTTTTTTTCCCTCCCTTCCCAATTATTGTTGCAATGCCTGGTAGCTTCTCTGTAGTTAAGGGTTTGCCAGGGCTTCTATTATAAACCTTAGTTTTCTGAGGCCTATAACTTTGCTCTTTTAAATCACAGAGGGCTGGAACTTGGTGTACATCTCTCTAAATTTTATGCTTTTTTTAACTGAGAAAAAGGCAAATTTTTTAAGAAGTCCTGAACTCAAAATCTGAGCCATGAGTGGAAGTCACAGCCACGTGGATGTGAGGAGCTGGCAATGCCTGGTTGCCTTTTCAGCTCCTGAAAACCCAGCGAGTGCCTCTCATTTTGGACACATCTCAGGGCAGTATCTGGGTCCTAATTATATTTTTGGCACTGTACAAGAAGAGGAGCACCATGTGCTACTTTCCTGCTGGAGGTTTGAGGATCAAGGACAACTCAGCCAGTTGCAGGTGATGCCCTGCTCTTGAGTGCTGGAAACACAGAGGGTGCAAAGGAAACTGCAGCAATTCACCCTTCCCCAGCAGCCAAGTGCAGGCTGAGCCCACTGGATCGACCAAAATACTGTCAGAGGGTCTCTGGATTCAAGGAGAGGTTAAGAGTCTGCGTGGAGCTGGTTCCCATTCCATACCTGCCCTCTTTGCATCCAGCCTGACCCGAGCAAGGGTCAAAGAAGGGAGGAAGAAAATGAGAAGATACAGCAGCATTAGAATTGCACAACCTACAGCAGCCTTGGAGACCAGGGGCTGGGAAGTGCAGGGTGTTTCCAGCTCTGCCAGCAAACGGCGCATTCCTTCCCTTCTGCAAAATCTTACTGAGTGGGGAAAAACCCCACCTGATTTTCTCATGCTGCTTTGCACAGGTACAATTACATCCTGCATGTACCGTGCAGCCACTGCTCCGCAACAGGGAGCCAAATACCTTCTGACCCAAGGGAGCAAACCAAGAGTGGAGTAAAAATTACTCCAGGGTTGCTCTCAGGGAGGGAAGGAGCAGCTCCCAGCCCCTTTGTGCAGGCTGCTGCTCTTCCAGCTGCTCAGATGAGGCTGTACAGCAGTGCCAGCCTAATGCTGCTGCTAAAGCTGCCTTCTACGTGAGCAGCAATTAAGCTGTGAAGTCAGCCCCTTAATATTATGTTAACATAGTTCAGTATATTAAATGTAAAACAAGTCATAATTTTTAAAGGTACCTCGGCTTACTGAGTTTAAATAAAGGCAGCAGTAGGACTATCACAGCCATATGCAAATCACCTGCATTTTAAAGCTAACAATAGATTTTGCTTTATTGTTTTGGCATTTAACGAGTGGGAAAATAATAAATTAAGCCACATGGGGAATCCCTGGTGTTTTTACAAACTGAAGCAGTGCCCATTTGGAGAGAGAACATTCCCCATTTTTCTCCCTAGCTGCATTTCTCTTAACCCACCACCTTATTAAAGCTTATAGGGCAAAATTCTCTTCTCATATTCCTCTGGCAGCTCTTAGTCCACATTCAGCTCTCCCTACCTGCCTGGCTGTCTTTCATCCTGCCAGCTCTCTCTGCAGACAGGAAACAGAAGAAGAGTAAAGACTGGCTGGGCTATGGGGAGTCAGAAGAAGGATGTTGTCATAGTTTTAGGAGGGCTACAATAGCTATTAGAGCACAGGCAGCTTCTTCTGCTTGCTGTAATAGGGGATGGAGTCACAGCTACCATTGCAATGTCTGTGGAAGAGGCAGCTGCATTAGGCTCTACTTAGCAGCACAGTGGATCCAGGCAGTAAAAATAACAGGGTCTCTGTCATGTGTGCCACCATGCCAAGTACCAACTATGACAACCAGACCCGTGGCCTAGCAGAGCTGTGTTTGCTTGGGGCTTGAAGGAAGGAGGGGGCTGAACATCTTAGCAAGATGACCTCTCTTGTTTGAAGGGTTTTCTTTTATAAGTTCATAGACTGCCTCACACATGGCATGAACAAAAAAAAAAAAAAAAAAAAAGAGTTGTATTTTCATTTTAATTCACCCAACTCTTACTGATCAAAGCCCTGAGCCAGAAGTCTGGCTCAGCCATGAGGGTCATAGAATTATAGAATATCTCAAGTGGAAGAGACCCACAAGACTGATTGAATGGTGTTGATCTTGCAAGTGGCAATGTTTAGCTCTTATCAATAGACATGACATGCAGCTGAAAGCAGATCACATCATGGATGTTTGAGACTGAATGCCATCCTGGCTGTTTTCTCCAGGCCATGTTTTTACAAGTAATCTAAAGGAAAAACACACCTCTTCAATGCCCCCAACTGCTCCTCTGTGTGGACAAGCACAGACATTCCTCATGCAGAGCAGGCACATGAGTGTGTTCAACACGTGCTTGTTTCCTGTGTTAACTGTGAGAAGGATCAATTATGTACATCCATGAATATACCCCTGCACCTCCATTCCCCCAGGAACACTTCTACTGACACCAAAGGATGCAACAGAAATCAGGAACCAAGGCAACCCAAGCCAGCCTAAAGTGAACACAGCACTGCAGCATTAACTGGCAACAGAAAATTGCCAAGGAGAGGGAAAATCTGAACAAACAACAGGAACATGGAAAAACACTTTGAATGGAAACTACAAACCTCAGACAAGTTTGGAATGTGCCTGGGGATAATTCCTCAGCTTCCCTCTCATGGCTCTCTGCAAGCTCTTAGAGAAGCCCCTATGGTCTTGCCACACGTGTCTGTTTTCTGTCAAATCTGCTGTTTGTCCTATTCCAGGCATTTCATCAGCTGTGTGTAACGTTTGCACTGACATCGGCACTACATGGGGAAATTGCAGGCAGAAGGTTTGTGCAGCCCCGTGAATATGTGAGGCACTCCACAAGGATTAGAGTTATTTTCATAATAATTCTCCACCCCTGCCTACGTTTGAAGTCAGGGATGTCTGGTGGCTGAACCAGACAAGCAGAACACACGCAAAAGCCCAATTAGCTCCATATTGCCAAAGCTCTTCCAAACACTAATGCATTAATCATCGTAAAGCCAAGAGAGGAGCAGAGGTCTGTGGTCCTGGCTCAGTTCAGTCGGGTTTTAACTTGACTGACACTGAGAATTATCTGATGAATCTCGTCCATTCATCTCCACTGTGCAGGAGAGGAACCAGAAACAAAGGCAGAGCATCTCACCGGCCACGCTGACCTCAGTCCACGATGCCCCTTTGTCAAACCTGACCAAGTCTCAGCTCAGGAACAAGCACATCCTGAGTTCAGGTCCAGATGAGCATCAATCCCCATTGCAAAGCTTCCTGTGACTCTGTTAGAAAATCTGGATGCTGCTTAAAACGTGGCAAGTCTGAAAATGACATGAGTACAGGCAGGGAAAGGCTAAACAGCAAAATAAATGTTTGGTTCTGTACGAGAGGCACAAACACACAAAAGCAAGCTGGCTCGAGGAAGAGCTTCTCAGATTACCTGAACGTCTCTTTTAAAAAAAAAATGGATTAAAATACAGATTCCCCCTATTATTTTTCAATAATAGAAGTGCAGCACAGAACAACTCACTGGTGCCACAAACTACTTTTTCATTTCTGTTTTTTGTTTCATGCCTCAATATCTTCTTCCAGCTGCTTCACGTCTCCTTTTCCTTCTCCTCACTTTGATCTATTAGTTTTCCCCAGAAATGGGGTTTATAAATCATTGTAATGCAGCCCTGGGAAAGACGGTGCTTAGTGCAGGGAGAAATCCATTGCAGCTAACAGCCACGGCAGGGAGGAAAACTCTCCCCTCGTGCAGAGGCTCTGGCGACAGGTTACGGATGGCGCTGGGTTATTTTATGTCTGCATTCCTGCCATCAGGGGCAGGGCCACAGGGAGCGCTGCCTGGACCCCCTCGCAATATTTCAAGCTTCCTTCTGCCGGCAAAAAACAAACCACTCAGGGGCACGCGAGGGAAAGGAGAGCAGGAAAAATTGCCGGGAGAAGGGGAGGGAAGGTGGGACAGGTGGGGATGGATCACTCGGTTCCTGCTTTTGCACCGTCGCATCTTTTTAAGCGAGGAGAAATTTGTCTCCTGCGCCCTGGAAAGATGCTAATTCCGTGCAGGACCCATCTATTGGCAGCAGTGGCAGGATCCAGGTCGCCCGTGGACATTTCCAGCCCTCTGTGCCAAAAGAATTTGTGCCCCCATTTTCTACTTGGGAAACTGGTGCTGGAGGCTGAGCCCAAGGCTGATGTCGGGGGGTCCCACAGGAGCAGCCCCTTCAGTCAGCACTGCCCCAGTTTGCCCCCCTGAGAGCAGGTGCAGACACACCTGCTTATGGTGTTCAAAAGTCTTCTTGTGTTTGAAACCCAAGGATTGAGCTTATCTCTCGAGGATTTTGAAAGTTGTCTACAGTTATTTTAAAAAAGAAAAATCTTCTGGAATATGAAGCTGGCAGCAAAGCAAGGCTGGGCACCAGGTCACTAAACCATCTCAAAACAGCCTTTCCAGGGCAAGTTGGTGACATTAGTGTTTGTGGCACAACACTATGAAGGTCTGAACATCTTCCCAGCAAGGGGAGATCCCGTGAGTCCCCTCCTGGGAATAAGGGTTATTTCTAAATGCAGAAAACCCAACACCGTCATACAGCCAGAGAGACCAACCTCTGTCAGCAGGGGTTTATGTGCTTATCTCCTGCCCTGGAGTGCAACATGGATTAGGGGAACCCATTGCCAGCCCTATTTAATTAGGGAAGAAATCTTCATAACCTCCTAAGAGCAGCACAATCACTTGCAAGCTACAGGCACTTTGAGGCACTCACTGTGTTTTTAGGATCACCAGCTCCTAACAAGACCACCCCGGGCAGACACACCATCATTTAGTTCCGAAAGCACACAAAAGAGACACCATGCTGGAATCTTACCTCTATCTTTAACAAAGCATTACCCCCTCCTCACCCTCTTCCCCATAATTGCCTTGTTATTGTCATTGGTGCCATTGTTCATTGGCTCGGCCGTAGAGAGGCCCGAGGGAGCAGTTCTGCCTTAGCTAAACCAATATCTCCTGCAATAACCCCCTGCAGTTTCCCCTTTGCTATCCCATGTTGAATAAATCCTCCATCTCTGTTTGCTGAATGATCATAAAGATATGATTGAAGTTTGAGATTTATGGTTTCCCTGGAATCAAGGAGCAACTCCAATAATGCCAGAGACTGTTTGCTGACTGCTTTTGGCAGGCTACACGTAAAGGGAGGTTTGTAAGAGCAGCAACAGGAATGCAAAGATTGAAGGGAGGCATTTTCTAGACATGCAGTCGTGTAGGGGTTGAATTCACACACACACACACACACTTGCAGAGCCTCCTCCATCCAAGGACCTCACTGTGGTTCCCAAGCACCCTGCAAGGCAGGGAGTGCACACAATATTTTACTCTAACAGCAAATCTGTCTCGAGTAGCCACACAGGAGACCCACAAGAACTGGTTGCCTGGTAAAGGAGGATCCTACTAAAGATCTCGCTCAGCTGTACTGAAAACTGAAGTGGTTGCTGAAGGCTGGCAGAGGGCTGTGTGTTAAGGTGGTCCTTACTGTCATCTCCACACTCTCTATGCTATGAGATCCCTCTGAACTGTGTTAATCAATCCCTGGATGCCTGGGGTGCTCTTTGGGGAGTGCAGAGAAACCCTCTTGCTCCTGTGAGGGAACATCCCAGATGTTTCCTCTGATCAAAGCACCAATACCCAAACCCAACCAGCCAAAGGGACTTCACACTTGCAGGGAAAAGCAGCTGCCTCCTGGGGACACCCAGCCCTGCACCCTCTCCACTGAGGCAACAGCCTCCCAGGGAATCTACTGCAGGATTGTGACCTTCAAACTGGGGATAATTGTCACCTTCCCCAATGTTATTGTCTTGGCCTGGGTGTCAAAGCCCTCCTTTCCCCATCAGCTCAGCCCAGCCACATTTAGTGCCTCTGTCATCCAGCTGTATCCCAGGAATTACACAGCATGGGGCACATTGCTATTCAGATGCAGGTCAATATTAGTTTTTTAATGAATAAACCACCACAAAGCTGCAGTGAGAACAAAGTTTGTGACTTTGGTGTCAAAAATCTGAACAGAGCATCCAAAATGCACCCCCTCAGCCCTGCGGCCGCAGCACATTTGCTTTTGCCTTTTTTCACAGCCGTTTATGCTCATTCTCATTTCAACAGAAACCTATAAAACTCTTACAGCGTGGTGCAGTCCTAAATTAAATGCACTTTAACATCCCTTTATAACAAGGGAGTCTTTGCTCTTTTAAATTAATGTGTGTAGCTGAGAAGGAGACCTTTCTTGGCAAATTTATTCCGCTTTATTTGGGGACAGAAAACCCCACCTTGTTCCACCTTCTCTGAGAGCAAAGATTATTTTGTGGGTTATAATGAGGAATTTGTAATAATGAGAGCATTGTGTGTTAGGCTAACTACGAAAGGAACAACAGAAGACTTCTGTGAACAGCAGTGTTTGTGTGATGTATGGTAATATTTTTCCTCAGTGCATTACAAAAGAATAAAGCAAGATAAAAATATCTTCCATTTTCTCCCTAATTTGTAGTTTTCTGGTGTTAGCAAGGCTTATAAGACACATGCTCCCAATTAGCTGCTCCTCTTAATTTAAATGCTTCATAAATTATCTCCTGCGCTTGTGGATTATCACTTCATAATGCGAGTTAGCATTTAAATAAATAGCTGCGATGTAGGAAATTAGAGAGGTTTACAGTCTGAGGCAGCAACATAATGAAGGAAAATACCACAGCAGCTGAACAGGGGTTGGGAGAGATGTGATGAGACAGAGATTTTTATCCCCTTTACCTTTTAGCAACCAAATTTTGACTGCAGCAGGGAAAATATGGGTCAGAACTCCAGCAGAGCAGGAGCCTTCTGTAATGGCTGAACACGAAGGGAACACAGAGAATTTTCAAGCACATAAAATATCTGATTTAGCAAATATGGTGCAATTATGAAGTGACTTTTCTGAGCCAACTCTTGGTTGCCTCAGAAGGTCACTCCTTTGAAAGAAACTGGGCTCCTCATGTACATCACCTGAGCACTACCTGGCCCCTTGTGCTCTACCCTTCCAAAAAAATATGGGACTGGGGACAGAAAGAGGATTACGGCTCTCTCCAGGGTCTGATGGTCTTGCTTTTGGTATCGCTGCTGCTTTTTCTGCACAGGAGAAAATTCTGGGCAAATCCTGCCAGGAATTAACCACATTTGACTGCCAGGCTTGTCCAGGGGCTAAAGACGGAGGCACTGGTGGGCTCAGGACCTTTTGGTGGTCCTCTTGCAGAGCCCCCCAGCTCTCAGGGAAGTTCAGCTGCTCCAGCTCTCTCCTTGCTCACACACAGAACTCCCAGCGTGTCAGAATCATGGATTTTTTTTTTCAAAACCACAGGAAAACCATAGAAGCCTTGACAGCCTTGACCAAAGACCAGCCTTAGGCAGGAGTAAAGTTATTAGTTCCCTTATTTCCTGGAGAAAGTCTGACACATTAGGATTTCACAGTAACTGGCTGTAAGTGTAATGGGCAGGGTGTGATTTTGCTCACTAGGCTCTGCAGTTAAATTCCAGCATGTTGAATACATTTTGCTCTAGGACAGAGCAAATGATTCAGGCAGATTCCTGCATTAGCACAAGGCCCTCTGTGCCTAATGGGAGTCCTGCCTCACTGACAGCACAATTTGGGGCTGCCTTGTGTTTAACACACTTCAAGAGAGGGGGTCAAACTGTCTCATCATTTCCATCCGTCCAACCTTCCTAATCCCAGGGGAGCTGCAGCTCCTCTGAACTCAGCAGGAATGAACATGGGCAACTGGACTGACATCTCTTGGAAGGAGATTTCTGCCTGGACCCCTCAGGACTCAGGTGGAGTTTGCAGCCGTTGCTTGGAGATGAAGTTCACCCTGCAGAGAGTTCAAGTCAGCCCAGCAGGATCCCCCTTTCATCCTGTAATTTCTATTCCAACACATAATGTTTAGAAACTAAAAAAAGGGACTCATCCCTCTCCAACCAGCATCTGAAAGTTTACAGCTCTCCATCTCTCCAAGTTTCCAGGTGCTCCAGGAAAGGCTCTGGGGGCCCAGCTGTACCTGCTCTCACAGCTCTGCAGTGCCTTTGTCCTCGGGGGCACATCTGCATCTCTGTTGTCCCTTTGCCTTCTGCACCACCAGGCAAGGAATGGCCACAGGTGCTCTGGGCTTCCTCTGTGCCTCCTCAGCCTCAAGTGTGCTGGACTGTGAGGACACAGAAATCAGCTCTTCTGGCCCAGCTGCAAGGGCTCTTCAGGGCTGAGAGGAACCTGGCAGAAGTGTTGAATGTTGAGTGCAGGAGACTGCAAACCCCAGGACTAGATTACTTCAGGGAGATGGTGCCACTTTTTACAGAATCACCTTTTCTTCTAAAAGGGCATTTTAAATAATAAAATTGGAAGCTGCTGCATATCTTTCCAACTGATCTACTAATCATATTTCTTCAAATTTTATATCCCTGACCCTTGTAAAGGGATTGCAAGGAAGACATTTTTTAAGCTGCATTTTAATAAGTCAATATGAAAGCTCAAAATTATTTAAAGCTTCTTAAATAGGATTATATTTGATTTCTTGTGGGAATAGTGGGGGATAGTCTAGTGAAGACATTCTGTCCTGCTGAGGTTTTATTACATTAAAGAAACAGCATCCTTTTTTAACAGCAAAAACTTTATCTATTCTCTAATGAAAATGGAGATTATTCTGTACATGAGGTGACTGAAGTTGATAAGTTCCTGCATCTGTGATCAGAGATTAGAGTTTCTCCTCGAGTGAAAGCCCAGAGATTCCTGAACCTGAGGTATGCCCAAATTTAACAAGTTGTCTCCTTGTCTGAAATATTTGAATTTTGTTCTAGGAGGTACCACAAGTGTATTGACTTCAGACAAATTCTGCTTTGAAATAACAGGTAGCTCTCAAGGCAGCCAGTATCTCATTTGCAGCCAGGGATTTAATTTAGCCTAAGAACCAGAGATCTGTGCTGCTGGGGAACTATTTTACTAGACAGGAAATGTGGTCATATTCAGTCTGCTCCAAAAGGCCCACAGTCAAATTCTCACTGGAATCCAACTTCTTTAATGTCCTTGTGGTTTATAGGAGTGCTATGCTGGCAACAGTTAGTTAATTTGTTCTATAGCACCCAAAGAAAAGCGAGAGGGTTAAATCAAAACTGCCTGTATGGAGTGGAAGGAGCAGCAGCGAGTTCCGTGGTGTAAGCAGCAGCTTCACTGAGTTGCTCTGGACATAATCTGGGCCAACATCTGGCCTTGAGAACATAAGGGGATTTTTCTTGAAGGAGCAGATGGGGAAGTTCAAAGAACAGATACTATTAAGGATGAAACACAAAGAAAAGGTCATAACTGCTAGAAGGGGACAGAACCTTTAAAAAAAAGAAAAACAAAAAACCCCCAAAAAATTCAAACAGCATTGTCCATTCTCTTTAACATTTAGAGGATGTTCTCTCTCATCCTCAAATAGCCCACACCCTGCTTTCAGCTAAACCTGCTGCTCCCACTGGAGCCAGCATCAACATTCCCTGGCAGAATTTGACCTCAGGGTGTGCAGCACAGCGGGTACCCCCAATGCTGTGGTTCTCCAGGAAATTACTACCCCGCTACACACCCTTTCCAGCTCTGGATGTCTCCCATTGCTCTGGGAACTCAGTTGCAAAGATGATAAAATAGCTTTTTTTTCTGACTGGGTGCTATTCACTATTCTGACCACATTATCCCCAAAGCTCCCAAAACTGCTGCCACATCAAAGGCAGAATTATTCCACAGATTTTCCCACCCTCATGAGTCCATACATGTCTCCATTTCCCCCCAGTGTTGCCTGTAGGGAGAGCAAGGACTCGGAGATGTCTCTCTCCATTCAGCTGCTCCACCCCATCCTGCACCAAACCTCTTTGCCATTGCCCCTCTATGTCCTCAAATCTATCCCAGGCTCATTCTGTCTCTTAGAGGTGAGTGGTGGTTGTAGCTGAAGAAAAAAAAAAATCATACACAGGTAAGATCTCAGTGTAGTGGCAACTGTAAACTGCCCCAGTCTTCATTTAGCCCAGGTAACCCATCCCTCCTTCCAGGGGCTTTGTCTTCTGACTCCAGACCACATTTGTCCTCCAGGGCTGTGAGCAGGCAGGGGCTGATGTGAACCTCACAAGCTGTGACACCCTCTACAGAAACCCGTGTGCTTCTTTGACCTTCAGCGCTGGCACGAAACCTTTACACAGCCCCAGATTTATCTCAAAGTCAGGAGCAGATTTAATAGAGCAGGAGAAGATCGTTTTCAGTATTTCCATCTCAATTAGAGTCAAACACCTCGGTGAGCCTCAGCCTTTGGGGCTGTACCTGGGCTGCTGCTCCCGGCGTGGGGACGGGCGGCAGAGTCAGCAGAAACAGCACAACTGGCCAAGGTGTTGGTGATTTATCAGGGCTGAAGTAATTCATCCTGACACGGAGGCGCCGAGAAGGAGCTCAGGCTCCAGCAGGTGCCCCCAAAGACCTCAGAGTTATACGGTGCCACACATGGGCAGAGACAGGTTTGGGATCTGACTCCTTAGCAAAAAACCTCCTCCTTTTTTTTTTTTTTTTTTACTCCCCAAACAGAGTAAAGAAGCAGCCCCCTTACAGAGAAAGGCAGTTTTAACAGTTGCAATACCCTCCTGCTAAAATTGTCCCTCTAACAGCACATCATCTACTAACTCGATGAAGAGTGATTGGTATTCAGAGTGCCAGAATTTCGGGGCAAACAGGATTTTTCAGTGGGAAACCAGAAGGTGAATACACTCCTGAAGACAAATGCAAGTATTGTGTACGCAAACACTTTCATATCTGCCTGGCCCTTTAAAACCAAAATGATAGAGTTCATTTGCATTTAGATCTCTTTGGCTCCCTCTTTTCATCTAAAGACAAATCCTCACAAAGGCTGCTTAATTAGACCAAATTAGATTTCCACCTAGTGGCTTGTCATTCATTAGGAAACGCTGTTCTTTTTTTCTGTTTTGGTAATTATAAGCTGGTCTCGCCGTGTTCACTTCAGGCTCAAAGTCTGACTTGCATTCGTGATTTTGTGCAGATGAGAGGAAATTATTCAGTCGCATCAAGTCTGCCCATTTTACAAGTTGGATAAAGATCATCGCTGGAGTCTTTTATGTAATGGGGTATACTCTTTCTTAAGTCTTTAATGATTAATTGTAATAGCACAACTCGTGGCAATTTTCAAGACTAAAAGCTGAGTGCAAACAGTTTGCAGGCAAAGCGACTGTATCAGACAGCGGGTGCCTTCCCTTCCTGGGTGGGGTTTCTGTGCTGGGGACTCGTGTGTGGCCTTTGGTTGTGGGTCTTACAGCTCTGTTGTGAGCAGGGAGGATGGTGCCTGGGCTTGGAGAGGTGGAACCCGGGGCTGGAAGTACCATCTGCCTTCTCCAGCTGCCCTGTGCAAATCCAGCCTTCCCTGCCAGCATTACACAAAGCATAGCTTTTAGAGGGGAAAAGCTTTCAGAGTCAGACCTGGCACTCAAAGGTTGCCATCTAATAAGGCTACAGCTCACAGTGCAGGGCAGTCAGGAGCACAGGTTAGCACAGACTGCATGTGTAGATGTACTCTGGGTTAGCAGCGTGTCTACCCTGTCTGCAGTATCTGTAATTAAAGGAGTTAAACTCACAGCAACATCCTTGAGCTTTGCCAGTCCTGACTCCAAGGGCAGCAGTTTGCCCAGCCACCACCCTTTTCTCTGGAAGACTCTCACACTGCTGTGGGACACTAATAATTTGGTCTCCCACGCTGAATTCAGTAGACTATTAGGAATGATCTGCTTTTGTCTCCATTCCAAACTCCGTTCCCTCTGCTGTCCCACATGGTCACACTGATTCCCTGCCTTGGTTTCCCCACTATTGCAGAGCGTTAATGCTCAGTGGCGTGTTTTGAAGCTTAGTAAATCAGGGAGAGATTTTGCGGTGGTCCATCAAGCAAAACTTGCTTTGACTTTGACCTTTAATGCTTATGAAAGGCTTTGAAGACAACTGCCAACTTATTATTGATAATCTTCTTGGGAGTGGAAGTTACAAGCAGTTAGCGGCAGGCAGCCCAGCAGCCTCCAGCCCCTGCTAGGATTTCTTCCGCACTAACAAATCCAGATTTCCAGGTGTGTTTTTATAACAAGACTCTTGTTTTCCCATTTTTTCTTTTGTGAGAGAGGGAAAGTAAGTTCTTTTCCCTCCACCCTTTAAAAAAAAAAAAACCTCATCAAATTTGCCTTTCTCAAAACACTGAACATTCCCTTTCTCATCTACCTAAACCTGATGTTGAGTTACTGTCCCCCAGAGGCTTTCAGTAGCTCAGTTCTGATGTATCCCTGCACTTTGTAGCTCACTGCCTTCTTAGAGTGTAATCAAACATCAAGCTAAGTAGCAAATAAATCTCCCGATCTCATAAGCTGCACAGCAAGATCATGTAAATGCAAATGAAGGGCTTGATTTCAAGCTGTCGCGGGGGGAAGGAGGGAAAAATGCTGGGCCTTGTCACTGCAATCACTTCACTCTGCAAGTGCTGTAAATCTGCAATAATAATAGTAATGGCAGCGTGACGGGAGGCTCGACTGTACAAGGGGGTGTCGTGAAAAGGGGAGCAGGAGGGAGGAAGGAGCCAGGGCCTGGCAGGCTGGAAAGGCACCAGTGCAGAGCCTGCAGGTGTCCACGGGGCAGGGGAGAGAGGAGGGGATGGGGCAGCCCCGGCTGAGCCAGAGCAGAGGGGATTCATGGATTTGCCCAGCATCCCCTTCCAGTGAAGGGCAGCAGAGGCAGGGATTACAAATCCGTGCCTGTCGCTCCCTGTGCCTCTCTGCACAAACACGTCTCCAACCCGGCTCAGTTGTCATTAGGAAATGGATGCAACGTGTGTCACCGGGCCAGAAATACCAGAGGATTGAACACAAATAAGTCCTGCAACAAAACCTGGAATCCTGCAGGGGTTTGTGCTTCCTTACAGCTTTACAGCACATCCACCTCTTACAGACAGACACCCTCTCTTCCTTCACAACAAACATTTTCCAATGCTCAAATACAACTCTAGGGCTCAGTCCGGGGCTGCACAAATAAACTACCTGGCAAAGGTCAGGGATATCTCAATACACCCAACACTGCTTGCTTTTCAGCCAGCCAAGGCATCCCTCCTGATCAAACCCCCCAGCACTGTGCATGGCACCCTCCAAATCCAGCCCAGGCACACCTGGTTCAGTCATGAAAATTATCCTGTCCAAAAGGAAAGGATGCATTAGCCAAGTCCTTAAAGAGAGTTTGAGAGAGCAAATAAAGCCTCAGTGCACATCTCCCACAGCCCTGGGAGGAGGTGTTATCTCTGCTGGGTGCTCTGGGAATGCTTCAGGAAAAAGTCTAGAGTTGTCCTTTCCCAATGGGCTGGATAAACAGCATTTAAGATGCTGGATTTTCCTCACTGAGATCGTAAAGGGAGAAAAACTTGCAGAAGGTACCCAGAGAAAATTAGGACCGCCTGGGATGCAGAGAGAGACGGTTTTAATTAGAGCCAAGAGGTGGGAAATAAGGCAGAGAAATGACATCTTAATGAGGTTTAATGAAGTTGTCTGCTGATGGGCACAGCTGTCAGAGAGATCTGTATTCCAGCCAAGCAGCTTTGTGACAGGCTAAACCTGAACACAGGGAACGGTGCTGGAGCCGGGGGAGAAAAAAGGACCTTCTGCTTCAACTTTGGCTCACTCTCCCCACTGCTTTATGACAGAGCACACCTATAATGCCCCAGGACAAACAAATGAAACTAATCCACGAGCTGGAAATAGCATTTTGCTAATTTATGAATGAGAAAGGCTGTAATCTTGGATTACACTAAGCAAGATTCATTCCTGCTACATCCTTCCCTTCTTTGTAGGTAAAATGTTGGCAGGCAACCAGAGTCCTCTCGGTTTGTTGATTTTTCTTCGTGCACAGACTCTCTCTGTTTAACATATTGGACCAGATTTTTTTTTTATTAATTATCCAGCACCTTCAGCTTTATTTATTCAGTGCAAAGTGACTGTAAAATGCCACCTGATCATAAAAGGAAACAGCATGCACTCATTTTGTGATGGAGTAAACACCCAACTGTGCTAACTTCAGGTGCTCTACCAAAGGGACTCTTTTCTTCATTTCTTCCATTCAACAGTTCTGCATCCAAGGGCCCGGAAGCAGCTTTGCCACAGGTTACAAACCTCACTCCTTTCCTGCAGTTCCTCAGCAATTTCCTCCCATCTGCCCCACCTTTGCCATCATAGCAGATTTCTGACCTCACTTAAATGATCCGCTATCAGAACACAATCTCTGCAAAAAGCCTTTTCTCACTGCCTGAGGAATGTTCCACCATTCCCCTTGTAGACCAGTGACAACTAATCCAAAAATAGCTGTAAATACAGGAGAAACAGATCAGCAGTGAAAGCTCCTTCATCATCCCTGGCAGAGGTTTACGTGCTCTGCCCGGGCTCCCCACCTGCACACAGCGGGCACATCTGGCTCAGCTCTGCCAGGGTGGCACTTCTCTCATGGCAGCACTGCAAACCCCCTCACTGCCCTCCTGTTCAGTGCTGGGCACATCTGCAAGGGAGAGTCCCTTCCTCTGCTGGAGGGTCACAAGAGGCAAGGCAGCCACATCACACACAGGTTGCAGCAGGCAGCTGAACGGGTGGCTTTCAGAGAGGTCTGTTTGCAACAAAGGGTTTGTACTTCTGCACAGGGCAAGGAGGCTCATGGGGGTTTTTGAGCCTACCAAAGGATCTCAGCAAGTCCAGATTATGAATTTTCTGGTGAACTTGTACTCCTAAGAGTCATGGGAATACTACACCTGCTTTATAGTGTCATAAGTGTGTGGATTTAACAGGAAAAAAGTTGAAGCATCTTCCATTCCAGACCTGAGGAGGAAGACGTTGGATTTACTTGAAAGAACCACTGGACTGGTGTTCAGACCAGTGATCCCAGTGATCACAAACTGGCAAAGCTGGCAGGCAGCTTGCCAGGCTCTGCAGAGGAGCAGACCTGTTGTCACAACATGGACAAGGCATCACCATCTCCCCCCTGGACATGCTGCTGAGGATCCCAGTGCCACAGGCCCTGTGTGCTTTTAGGATTTTGTGTAACTCCATCCAGAGGCAGGAGCTGAGAAACTCCAAACTGGGTGCACAAAAAATGTCTCCAGGTGAAAGAGTTTGAGGAATTAAGAGCAAATTCTAGAGAGCTCAACACAGAGCCCTCTGGAAAGGTGCCTGTTCTGGGCAGGGGTTATTAACCCTCACTCTCTCCAGGCAAAACTGGCTCAGTGAGAGTTTTGCTTGAGCTGAGGGTGATGCAGAGGAGCATATTGGAAAGCAGCCACTGTGGTAGCAGAGCACAGGAGAGCCGTGGCTGCTCTGAGGCCCTGGCCAGGGTGCTGACAGGGAGCAGAACATAAATTTGGGGTTGGATGATGTTCCTACACAAGCAGCTCCAGTAAGCTGGGTCCCTTTTCAGCTGCTGTACAGCCTCAACCTGCCAGAGTGGCAAGTTGGAGGTGGTTCATTTAGTCTCTCTTTTCACTGGGTCTCTGCAGAAAGGGCTGCCTTTACTTCAGCATCTCCAGATCCACAGTGTTTGCTCTGAAGTGTAATAATGGTCATCTCAATGTTGGTGTTCAACGATTGACCCATGAGAAGCACTGGAGTATTTCAGCACTTTGATTCTCCCAACAAGACCTGCCAACACCTACAACATCCCAGCTTCCCATGGAAAATAACCCCTTCCAAAGCACCCACACCATGCCCTCAGGGCTCCCAGGGACCTGCTGCCTGACCCTGCTCCAGCTTTCCCTCTCAGGAATGCACAGCCCCAAAGCTCCCACCCCTTCCCTTCCCTCCTCCACAGCCTCCCTTTCAAGCAGCAATAAGGTTTCAAGACACACACATCCTGCAGTGACTTCACCATGGAGATGGGAGGGGAGAGACAAAAGGGGTGAGGGGAGGTCAGTTAATCCCACAGACACCACCAGGCTGGGACACACATGGGCTGGGGAAGAGTTCATTTTAAAACTAAATACAAATGAGGTTATTGAGCTCAAGTTCTCTTCTATGCTCTAAACCCCAGGCTCTGCTCTCCCTTCTTCATCCCCCTTATCCTCCTCCTGCAACATGCTTTGGGTCTTGATTATTCCTGGGCAGGACCAGCCATGTGGTTGTGCCTGGGGAAGTTTTTGTCAGTTTGCTGGGAGGCTACACAATTTGGAAATGAAATAAAGACCAGCTGCAGTTTCCCTAACAGACACTTCACGAGCATCCCAGCCAAAGGATTAACCGCGTAAGAACATTTCAAGTCCATATACATTGAGTCAGGATCCCTATTTCCAGCAAGACTAACTGGCTTTATAAGTACAAACTTGTGTGAAATTCAGCATCCTTTAGGCTTTAGCTCCCTCCAGCACCATGGCACTTGCTTTTGCGATGGGATTCAAACTCCTGCCAAGCAGAGCCACAGTCACACCTGGCACTTGTGGCCATGTTCTGTTACAAACTTTTCTTTTCAGGGGCCCTGTCTTATCTGATAAGACTCTTCATGCTTCTCTTTTAACTTCACTTTTCTGCAGCCAGAAGTGGGGAAGCCCCTGCGAAACTGCTACTCCCTGCCAGGCTTCGACTTTGCCTATGGGCTGTACCTGCCCAGGAGAGATGGAGGAGTTGCTGAAGGTATGACACTGCCACCAAAATATAGATCTGCAACCAAGTCCTAGTGCTAGCAGGGACTCTGCTCTCCTTCCCAGGGCTCTTCAATACTGTTCATCAAGCTAGAGGTGCAGAATTCCAACACTTGCCCACTTTCATTGAGATCACACAAACTGCTGGGGGAGCAGTAAAGTTTCTCTGTCAGAGTGGAAGCTTTCAGAGGCCCACACGGAGCCCAAGCAGAGAGGGTGATACCCTGCAAAGGGTGATGACACACCTGGCCACTGCCATAACTTGGTTAGACCTCCTGCTTTGTGCTCTCTGGGACAATATCCCTGTGAAATCACACTTCCTGTGCAAGCCAGGGTGGAGGGTGAGAAGACACCCAGTTCAGAGGGGAGGTGTCCCCCTATGAAATGCAGTGGGACAGCATACGAAGCTCACTGGAGAGCAAAGCCACCACAAAATGCATCTTGGCCATGCAAGGCCCTCGTGCAGTGTGTGCAAACATCACCTTGGAGCTTACTGAGTTGCCTCATCTTTTTGCCTCTCGTATTTCCTTCCTTCTCCAGCCATTGGCCACTGGAACACAGTAAAGCCCAGGACCACAAAACAGGTCATGCCCCGAGACTTCATCACCATGAACCGCAGGGCCGTGGACGCCGGTTGCACCACAGCACGCGAGTTTGGGCTCTACTACAAGTTCATGGACATTCGGTGCAAAGATGAATGCAGACGCTCCAGATGGGTCTCCAAAATACCTGCAGACATGACTTTTGGCAGGCCAGCACGGTAAGAGGTGGGGGACACACCTGGGGCCCTGCTCAGAGTGAAATTATCCCTTCCTACCTTCACATCTACAGCTCTCCCGCATCTCAGATAGCGCAGTCCCCAAAACAAAAGTGTCCTGAGCGTGGAGATGCTGCAGCTGAGGCACAGCATCACTTCTGGGGAGTGATGGATGGGGTTAGAAGTTAAAGGAGAATGAGAATTACACGAGGAGACCCAGCTGCTACTTCCCAGATGAAACATGGTCACCATGCCCCACAAAGGTTCCCTAAACATTGACAACCTACTGTTACAAGAGGATGAACCAGCAGAGGGGTCGGGTATATCTCCCCTTTTCACATGAAACTTCCATGTCTGATTACACTTCTGTCAGATAATCAACTACCTAAATCTAACTTTCATGCCACAACACAGCCCTGTTTCACCTGTGGCATTAAGGGCTTGGAACCTCCTAAAAATATGTTCAATGCCAGCCCTGTAAGTTAACGGAGTAGGAAGAGTTGTAGTCCAGAAAAACAGCTTCCCAGAGTCAGAAAGTCAGAGCAACAGCATTTCTACCTGTCTGCACTTGTTGAAATACTCTGGTGGAATTAAGGATCAGTTCAAGTTCTTTATGCCACTCTCTCTCACTTGTTAGTTCATTTTCCTGCGTGGGGCAGAAACTGGCAGTAGAGCAGACTAGAGGCAAAGAAGCTTTTCACTGCTCTCTTCTGCTTTCTTGGGCTCCCTCCCAAGGGCTGGAGGGGAGCTGGTACGAGCCCCTCCAGAAGGGCATAAGCCTGCCCATCCATCCCTTTCAATACAAAAGGATGTTTAAGGCCTCACAGAGCAGGTCTTTTGCATCCCAGCGTCATTCAAAAGGTTTTTACAAAGCCTCCAGCATATGTGAGCCCTTCCTGACATGCAGGGACAGCATTTAGAAGCGACCCAGGCAGCATCCCCCTCATGTACCACCTCCCTAGATGCCTGCTGTGCTGCTTTCTCACAGGCAATCGTGCCATAGGGAATCTGCAAGGGGGAGCATCAGCACCTTAGGCTGACTCACAGGTCCTCCCTCTGCCTGTCCCCCCTAGGAGCACAGGGGCAGCTGGAGAGCTGTGTGACTCCAGCACAGAGCAGTGCTCAAAGCCTCTGAAAGTCCTGCTACTGCTGGAGAACAGAGGCTCTTTTGGCTCTGTGCAGGTCTGCACCAGACATTAGGTTTCATTTTAAGAGCTAGATAATAATTGCCACCAGAAAAATAACAGCTACAAATTCTAGAGAAAAGACATGATGAATGGCACAGTGTATTTTACATGATAGTAAATGGCCTTTGCATATGCAAATTGAATGGATTTTAAAATGGTATTTAATGACAATTTTCGTAGCAGACATTAACATTAATTGCATCAAAATGAAAATGTAGCATTAGCTTGCTGTTAGCTGCAAATGCCCCAGCTATAAAGCTTTATCTTTATCAGTATCAGCCCTCACCAATGTGACAGGGCTGCTCTGCAAATTGCAGGCAAAAGGGCTTTTATGTTGCAAAAGTATCCCCCAATGTGGACCAAAATCAACATCAATTTTGCTTTATTTCTTCATAAACGGAGGTTAAATGGCTGCCTGTAAGAAGCCTAGGCATGTTTCAAAAGTTTTAAGGAAAATCTGCAGACCCCACAACAGCAGAAGTAGTGAGAAAGGGCTTTTAATTTAAAGTTATTATTGTACAACTTGCCTGCTCCTTAATAGCCACCTTTTATGCAGACTGATTGTATTTATCCCTTTACTTTAAAAGCACGTTATAGATAAAATCAAATTACTGGGATTACCAAGGAGTTGTTACAGCCATTTCAGTAAAAGTGGGAGTTTAACACACTTTTCCATGGCTCGCAAGGCAAAGATCCCAGCCTTGGTGTGCGCTCCCCAGCCCAAGCTGCTCTCTAGTCACAGCTCCCAAGGCTCAGCAAGACTTGTCTTGCTAAAAATCACTTGGTTGTCAATGGATTCAAGTTGGTTCTGGACTCCAAGCCCTGTACAACTGTGTTCTTAGTGCTGCTGACCAGGAAGGTACCTCCATGCTTGCCTGGGGGCACATGGGCTTTTCCCCTGACTCCAAGCAGCTCATGCCTGTTAGAAATAACATCTTTGACGAACATCTCAGGTGCAGGGAAGTTTCTCAGCACGGGCAGAGCCAGCCTGTCGTGGCCCAGCCCACGGCACAGACAAGGTGCCAAGAAGGGCAGAGAGCAAAGGTGCGTTCCCAGCACACTGGGGGCAGGAGGGGATGCCCTGCCTGAGGACAGTGGTGCTCTGGGACAGCCCCAGAACCCAATTCAAACCCTCCCAGTCTGCACCACAGCCTCGTAGCAGCTGTCCCGTGCGGTGGGGATTGCTGCTCGGGGCTGGGGACAGCAGCACTGGGGTTACGACACAGGATGGTGCCCGGGGGCAGTGGGCAATGCACAAGAGGCTCCTTGAGCCCTGCAAACTTCTCTTCAGCCCCTGGGCTGCGCTGCTAAAGGCTCCTGTCTCCTAAAGACACCAAGGTCAGGAGCTCTCCCGGATCATCCCGAGCAGGAGCGAGCACAAATGCTGTGGTTGCTATTAGTGCCTTATTAATCACGGCCGGCCCCGCTGCTCCCCCAGCGCAGCAGAGCACTTGTGCTGTGCTTTCCCCTGGCGGTGGACGTGTGCTGCGTGGAGCATTTCACCGGGCAGCCTCACAAGGAGTGGGATTGCTGAAGCTTGGAGGCCTATTTCCTTTCTTTTCCTGGGATATTTACCTTCAAAGGTCACCCATACCCTTCTATTAATTCCCCGCAGGCATCTTCCAGGGAAAGAAGCAGCTCTGCTTTTTGCTGATTCCCCCCCCCACCATTCTCTCCCTCCCTTTTCCCAGAGTAATGTTTGCTACGAATCATGTGGCCAGCTTTGTTGTGAGAGTCATAAAAAGGACATTTTTCATCTCTCCTTTTTCCTGCTCTCGCTCCCTTCTCTCTCTCAGTATCAGACAGAGATTTATTCCTTCCCTGATGCCTGTGGCATTCGGAGCTGGGAGGGGTCAGGGGAGGCACTGATGGGACGATAATAGATAATACAGTGGTTCCCCCGGGTCTTGTCCGGCTCCAGAGCTGATCCATCAGCAGGCAGTGCTCGTGCCAAGGTCAGTGGTAACGAGGATGTGGTGGGGTCCCAGCCTCCCCCATGGGACATCCTCCACTCAGGCTCCCCCGACTCACACTCCAGCTCCTGATCTCTACCAGAGCTGCCTTGTAGAGCCACAGTTTGCAAGAGAGCACATGTCCACTGAGTGCAGGCACCGGGCTAACAACACACATGGCTCAGCTTCACCTGCCCCTCATCCCCACCACAAGCAGGTCTGCAGGTTTGTTTTCCAAGGAAAATGCCCAGCACTTGCAACACCAGGAGCTGCAGCCCATCCCCATGCTCTGTGCATGACTTTACAGAGCTGTAAGATGTGTGCAGGTGAGGGTTGCTGTCCTCCTGGCACTGAATCCCAGGTCCTTTCATTCAAAGTAACCCCAGTGCTACTGGCAGGTTATTCAAGCCCCATAATCTTTGCACTCATGGCCTTGTTTTACAAGGAGGATGGAGGGCAATGAGAGGGCTGGGCTTTGATGAGAGTGGAGACCTAAAGACACAGAGGGGCTGTGAAGACCTCCAAGAACTTTGCTGTTGTTGACACAGGCTGTAATTCAAGGTGCACTGGAAACCCCAGTCCAGACCCACATTTATCCTCCTGACCAACTTTTCTCATTGAACTTCACTGGGCACTGAATTTAGTCAACATTAAATGATCATTTTTGGAATGAGGAATAATCACAAAGATTTGGATGCTGTCTACAGCCAGATTTTAGATTATATTAATTTGTGCAAGGTCATACAATGAGTTTGAAGCCAAAACAACACCAGCACACAGTTGGTATCCCAGGCACAAGTTCTCTCCCCAGGAGCAAGCAGAGTGCACCCTCAGCATGAACACACTGCCCAGCATTGCCAGGGCTGCTTTGAGACAAAAGCTCCTAGCAAGTTCCCTAACTCTGCCCACTGTGTCCCAGAGCCTGTTCCTGGCCACAAGGACTGCACAGACGTGCCACTCTCTGCCACTCTGCACCTGCACCTCCTTCCAGCCCTGCGTGGCCATAACCCTGCCTGCCACGTGCTGCCATCCACTTGGCAGTTGGCCTGGAGGTTGGGCTGACCTTGGGTGTGCTGGCAGGGTTTCCCTGGCACTCTGTCATGCCCATGGCTCCTGCAGGGTGCCCCCCACCGTCTGCCTTCACTTCAACTGTCCCTTTCCTGAGTTTTACATCCCATTTTCCTTCTCTCTCCATCTCCTCCCTCCATTCCACCTCCCATTCTCTAAAACTGGGCTTAATCATTTGGCAGCTGCTTTCACCATGTTCCTGCAGCAAAATCACCTCAAGCATTTGGTCACTGCAATCTCTCTTCAGATTGTTACAATTGGCCAAGGGCATCAATTACCTAATGCCTCCTCTTTTATTTGGATCGTTTGCAATTGTCCTAATCTCTCACCTTCTGCAAGAAGGAAGGTCTCAATGCTCATGCTCTGCTTAGCCTTTCCACTCATGATGTTTTCACACAGAACAAAGTTTAGAAAGCTGTCCAAAAGATGCTGAGGTATTTTCAGCCTCTCTTTGGCACACAAAATGCACTGGTAGGTTTGAGATACTTAAAGCACATTTAGGTCATTAATGTATGGCCCTGGGAAAGAACCTAATATAGATATAGACCATCTGCGAAGATGTCAAAGAAATAATGTTGAAAAGTAGAGGATGTTCCTGGAAAGAACTCACGAGGAAAAGCTGGACAGGCAAGAAAGTTGAATATTACAGCAAGTTCAGATCTGACCCACAAGCACTGGAAGCCAAACAGAGTGTAAAGCCACTAAAATCCTAAAGATTAGGACAAACAAAAGTTTTCGAAAAAGAAATATCCGAGCACTGACAAAACAAGTTGTAAATATGTTACACAGACTGGAAATCACTGTCAGGCTCATGCTATCAGAAAAAGGCAGCCAAGTTAAAAAAATATAGGACTCCCATCAGCTCAGATAATTACATATCCTGTCCAATTCCACAGTGAAAGGCACTTTGTGTCTCTGCCACCATTCTCACATTGCTAAGATAATAATTTCTATTTCAAGAATAGTTTTCTTCCACTGGAAATGTTCCAGGCTGGGTACGTGCTCTCATCGCTACCACAGGGCTCCCAGCCCCATCCACCTGCATCCTGCTGCCTCGTGCCCCAGTGGCTGCAGCAGCTGGTTGGGCAGAAAAACCTGTTACACCCTTCAGAAAGTCCTGAGTGCCCCATGAAGATGTTGATTCTCCTCCAGTGCAGTAATTTACTGCAGTTAGAACAGTTTCTGATTGCTTTAGGAGAAAATAAACAGCCAAGTCATGGTTTGGCATAAGGTTTGGGTCCTGCACATCAGCCACAGAGCTGGGAAAAAAAGGATCTAAAGAACAGATTTAGATCCCTTATTACCAATTTACACTGAATAGGAAAGTAATTTACTCTCTCACACAGACTGGCTGTTGTCTGTGGGTTTCTCTCTATTGATTACAGCTGGCTGAAAAAAATTCTTCCAAAACTTTTCCAATCTAAAACCACTTCTTGCCACAAGTGGATTTTTTTCTTTTAATGACTTCTGCTTTTGCCGCCTGTGCAATGAAAACCTGGGTCAGGGGGGAATAACCACAGAACCCTTTTTGTGAAAGCAAAGCTTTTCAGCCCTCATTAACGTCTTTTCCTTTCAACCAAAGTCATGTTCCCACCCATCCAGAGAGATTCAAGCATGGGATGGAGGTCAAGGGGAAGACCTTGCTCTTTGATTTATTTTGCTCAGCATTGGAGGTTTTTTTCCTTGGTTTTACACTCATTGGGATGTTTTGCATTTGTTGGTGGCTGCAGGCTGAGCACTGTTCACTCTCAGCCATGGATTGAGACCCCAGGCCAAATAGCTCTGTCCCAGAATCACAACCCACACAAGTTTCTCAGAGAGCAACAGCAGATTTCCAGTCTGTAGACAACTGTGTTGAAGAAAAACCTCAATAGTCTTAAACTGAGTCAGCCAAAGGGTATCTCCAACCCCCAAATCAATTCTAACACACTAATTTCAGCTTGTAAAGCCAGTTATTTAAAGGGTAAGAGCTGGCTTGGTATCTTCACTGTTTCCATATGTGCATTTAGGACTGGTGCAAGTAAACATCTCACTCGGCCTGAGAGGGAACAGTAAAGCAAATTGGTGCTCTTGTAACCATGTGTACTCCTAAGTACAGCTCTGAGCATCTGATAAATCTTTTAAAGTGCATGTTTACAATGGATTTTATTCTTTTTACTGTTCTATACATATGAGCCCTCTGAGCAAAATAACAGATCCTCTGACACTTAGAAGAAGCCACTGCCTCATTGGCTGCCCACAGTGAAATAACTTATACTGTTATTTCCTCACCCAAATTACAAGGAGTGTAAAAGAAGCTTCAGAAATTCAGAGTAATTAGTGCTTTGGCAGCACAGATCCTGCAGCTGCCACACGGGTGGAAGACCCACTGTTGCAACTGAGAGTTTTGCCAGCCCAAAGACTGCAAAAAAAAATTGGTCCCCAAGTGTTTTCTACCAATTTTTCTCTTGTTATTTTCTTCGGTGGTTAATGGAAAGTGAGGACAAGTGGAGATCATTTAAAAATGATCTTTCAGGCCTCTCCATGGGTTTATTGCCAGGACCTATTTAGAGGACCATAAAGCTGTAAGGGGCCTATAACTTGACTGTACAGTCCATGAGCTTCTTAGGAAAATGAAGAGCCTTTAGGCATGTTTTGCCATGGCTTCCTCTCCTGCCAAACACATCCGCACACGGGTGTGCAGGGACTTCAGCGCCGCTAATTGAATTCACCCTCCTGAAAGCCTGAACAAATTGCAAGTGACCTCTCGTACAAATTTCAAAGTCAAGGATTCACCACTAACTGCACCTCCCTCTTCTGCCATTCGCTGTTATGCAAAACCCACAAACAATTAAAAGAAATAATGAAGAGCCCAGTGGCCCTCTTTCCTAATTAGCTGCAGGAGGCAGTGCTGGGGAGGGTGGCTAAGTGCTTCAATTACCTCGGCCCTCCTCGCAGCCCTTGTTAGCTGAGACAGGTCCAGCGGCCAAAGGGGAACAATTAAGGCGAGGCAGAGCCAGGCAGTTTGCAGGGGGATGTGGGGCTGTGCCGGCTCTGGCACAAGGGCCAGAACTGTAATCATACCCCAGCTTCCTGCTGGGCTACACACAGACAAATTAATGGGAGATAGATTGCTACCTGCAGCCCATCAGTAAGGAGGGAGGAAGGGAGACAATGCAGCAGGACAAGGGAGCTGTAGGCAGGATTTTCCTGTGCTCTCAGTCCCCTTGCAGGGCAGAGGGAGCTGAGCACTCATGCCTCAGTGCTGCCTGCATTGGGGGTACCCCACAGCCCTGAGCAGAGTCACAGAGCCCCAGCCTGTGTTTTATTTGCCGAAGATGATCTGTGAGAGCTGCACAGAGGAGCGCCACACTCCAGAGATACTGGACACCAAACTGCTTCCCAATAAGAAACTGGTGAGACTCGATCTTGGAGGTCCTTTCCAACCCTAATGACTCTATAAGAAGCCACCCTGAGCTGGTGGGATCTGGTTCTGCCTGCCTGTCCATGAGCCACGGGGAGGTCTCTATAAGAACTCTGCCATCACAGGACAAATCCTTCTCTGCACAAAGAACACAAAGGTGTCTCCCCTGAGGACTGAAGACCCCAAAGACAGATCCTGCCTCTGCAGCAAAAGCACATCTTAGATGGAAGGACACCAGCAAGGACTAACACCCCCCCCAACCCATTAACCTTTCAAGAAGGGGTTAAAGTTTCAGGACAGGCAGTGGTGCAGCAACACCGTTTTAACACCACAACAGCAGACAAATTCCGTTCTCTGATTTCTCCGTTGCATCAGCACCGATTCAGGGCCAGATTGTGCTGCCCCTGAGCTGCCCCTGCAGCTGGAGCGGCACTCCCGGCACAGCCCGAACAGCTGCCCGGGGAGCCACTGCCTGTGCCCGTGTCCTCTGCCCCACCAGAGCCCCAGCATGTCCTGCCCAGCAGCAGGGAAAGTCCTGCCCGAGCTCCTGCCCCGGCTGCAGAGCCACCTGGAAAATCCGAGGGCTGAAGTTGGCACTGAAATATTGACAAGCCACTCTGCTTTGGAATTATATAAGAAGGCGGCAATCACGAGTCCAGTTTTTACCCTTTTACAACACAATTTAGCAATCAAATTGATTGCACCTTTCAAGCTGGTATCAACCTCCTTCCTGAGCTGAGTCCTTTGTATCCACTTTTGCCAAGTACCTTCCTTTTTTTTTTTTTTTTCCAGTTGATATATAAACCTTTGAAAATAAGTTTGAGGGGAGACTGACAACCTTGAAACCTCAAGAGCAGCATGGCATTGACGGGTGCCGCTCCCTGAGCCGGGTATTATAGATAGATTTTAATTTCATTTTAACAAAATAGCTGTCTCCAGTGGAAGAAGCATCAAGAGCTAAATGAGGACCCGTCTTGAGCTGAATCACGTTGAACAGACCTCGGCACTGTCATTGATTTTCTGGGAAGAAAAAAAATGCCTCTGGCTACTAAACCAAATTAGTAGTCACTGATGACCAATTATTTTGCCCCACTGTGAACGGAGAGGCGTACTAAAATTCCAGTTTGTCAGACCCAAGGCTCTCTTCTCCAACACCTTTCAACTAAGCGTGTACCGAGAGTCCCTCAGATGGTTCTGACGCCTTCCTGTTTTTGGCAACTTCTCCTTCTCCAAAGTTTTAATGAGCTGCTGCTCTGAGGATGGCACGCCACAAAGTGAGCCCCTCCCAGGCCACGGGAGCACTATTTGGCATGGCACAAATCACAGCTGTCAGAATTTATACCCACATACACGGGGAAGTGGCAGCCTAATGTTTGCAGATTATAATTACCATTTCTCTTGCACATCCCTGGTGCCTTCATTTTAGATAAATCCCAGCTCTGAGGTATCAGCTGCAAAGCACTGAAGGCTCGTGTTGGAGAGAATAGATTTAACTAGTTTGTAGCTCATTTAAGGCCTACACTGTTTTATTTTAATATTGTTAATACTTTATTATACTTTTTAACATTGTTTTCACAGTAAAATAGCCTATTAGGAGGCTGCAGCTTCTTTTCCAGGAGATTTCTGGCAGGCTAGCATTCCACCTTGTATAACCAAGTTAGCAGGTACTTGTCATTTCAGTTGAAAATAGGTCTGTACCCTGACTCTTGAAAGTAAATTAGAGAGATTCTATTAAAGAGACAGAAACTGTTTCAGGGATAATAGTTTTGGAAATGTGCACAGATAAATTTTAAAATATTTAGGAAACGTCAACATTAGAAGTGGCTCCAACTATTTGACTATAAAAGGAAGCAGCTGAGGAATTTTTTTCTGCAATTATAAATAATTTGTTACATCCTATCAGAACTTCTTTGCCTTTTCTCTCTGTAGCAGGGTACTTGTGCCAAAATAAGGAGATCTGAGTTACTCTGGATGAGATGGATTTTAATCTGCAATAAGCATTTTCAGTGGATGCCTCCCCTGCTCTCCCCACAGTAAAATCCTCCCCGTTCAGGAGTGACATCTGGGCAGGGTGACAAAAGGAAACAGAGCACACGGGCCATTCATTCCTGTCCTTAAGTAACTCTAAGGCAAGAGGACATTTTCCCAAAGGCCAAATAAACTGTACTTAAGAACTGTCACCCTGCCAAGCAGCACCCATATCAGGGCCAAACTCCCCGTCCATTCCACAAGATCAGGGTTTGACCTACAAAGGAAAAGCTGCCTCGCTGGAACTCCTCCAGTAACCTCTGAGAAGTGGGTTACCTGATATCCCCTGCTCCTCCCCACTCTCTGTGTTTGTCCCAAAGAAGGCAGGAAGAGTCTCACACTCTGCAGCCCCTCCAGAGCTTACGTGGATACCTGAGCAGGGGCATCATTCCCACCGATTTCAGAGGCAGTTCATGTGTGTATCATTCCAGGCATGACTCTATACTTTGCTGGATCAGGACTTAAACACGATTAATCACACGGCAGGGAAGGATCTCTGAAGAGCATCAAACCAAATGTGTCCTTTCAAGCATTTAGTTACAAGCCAGCTGTGGACTAATCAGTCACCAACTGGCTAGTCCACTGAAGATGGTAAAAGTCACCTCCATGGAGATGTGAAAACCCACTCACCTTCCACAAAAATCAATAATCAAAGACTGTGAAGGCTCAGTGCTTTCCTGAATCCCTCCCTGCTGTTCCTGCACACCAGGGAGGCACCTGCCTTGGAGAGCAAAGCGACAAGAGGAACAAAGTCCATGTGCAGTGCTCACCCTGTGCTTGTGTCAGGAATACCAAAATTTGCACCATGCAACGAGACTGGGGACCCACACAAACAATGAGACACTTGACCACAGGATCACCACATCTTTTAGCCTTTCTAAATAATTGGCCAAGCTCTGATCAGTGTGAAATGCCAAACTGGAAGGCAAGGAGGGGGAAGAAGAGGGGACAAAGGGTAAACAGTGTCACCTTTGGCACCGGGTGTCTCCAGATGCTGGTCTGAAGCAGCAGAGCTGATTTGTAAGCCAAGGCTGGAAAAGCCCTGGAGCATGTGATCTATGAAACAGGAGGTCTGCAGAAGGATGTCTCCTCTGATATGAGTGTCCCCTTGGGATGTATATTGCAGGATTGCACATCTAGTATCATTAGAAAACACAACCATAGATTAGGCTGTTTTGAAGCATGTGGTGTGCAATAATTAAGTAATAAAAGTCACCACAGGGGTGAAGGAACAAGAAACACAAGAGTTACTATTTGCATACACGCTGCTGGTGCCCTCTGTGTTCAAAGATTCTTTAGGCTGCTAAAAGTTGGCACCTGTCAATTTTGCACCCACTCCTGCCATAAGCCATGAAGCACCAGCTCCACATGGGCTTTTCTCAGAAAAAGACCTTCTGGTGGAGCTGGTGGCCCAGAAGCAGCCCAGCAGCTATCCCAAATCCCCAGTGCCTTGCAGTTGGTCCAGACAGGCAGGGAAAGCACCATCTCTGTATGAGAGCTGCAGCTGAAGGTACTGCAGGCCCCAGGTGGGAGCAGAGCTGGAGGTGGGAGCTCCACAGTCATTAGCTGCTGCCAACATCAGAAAAGTCCCTCCTCAGCAAAGTGTGCAAGGACAAGGACCAATAAAACTTGAGATCAAGGTCCTCCATCACCTTCAAGTGTTCAGTTCTGGGGGAGAAGAATAGCAGCAGGACCATGGCAATAACAGATATGCTGTCCTCAAGGCAGGAATCCTGCTGCTGCCACTGCCAGTTCTGCTCCCACGGTGGCTGATGAAGTTAAAGTGTCCTCACTTGCAAGGAGCAAGGCTCAACCATTTCAGGCTGCAGCTCTGCCACAAACTGGTCAGGTTAATGCCAGCTCAGAGCAGCTTGATGGGACACTGGCCAACAAGCCACTGCCTTTTTTTTTTTTTTTTTTTTCCCTAGAAGCACAGTCATCTGCAGCTCCTCTCCACTTCTGTCTCCCCCTTGCTCCCTGCATGCTCCCTGGAACCCTGTTTCAAGGGGCAAATCCATCTGGTCTGTGCAGCTGAGGAACTAGACCAGCATTTCAGCTCTGCTTTCTGCTGCAGACACCTGACCATCTGCATTGGGTCCATTTTTATCCCTACTCAGATTGCTTAGGACAGCACTTATTCCTCTCACTCAATCCATCATTGCATCTGTTTGCTGCTTTCAGTGCAAACATTAGAGATATTTTAACAACAAAAGCAGTGTCATTTTATCAAAACATGCTTCACACCCAGTGGTTCTTCCACTGGAAGGGATCCAGCCTGAGCTGCTCTTCTGAGCTTCAGGGTGGTAATACCAAAGCCCAGCTCTCTGCTCCTGCACATTCATTGCCCCATTCAGTGTTTTCATTATCTACCAGCTGGGAAATGCTCTCCTGGAGCTGTAGAAGGGCCTAAGGTTGATCTAAAACCTATGGTGCTCCATGGCCCTTCCAGCACACCAGGACTCACACAGAGCTGCTGATACTTGCCCTGTGAAAGGTTGTGCAAAGATAGAAATGTGCCCAGGGGTGTGCAGATCGTGGTGCAGATGAACATGGGTTTGAGGTTTCTTGAGAAGAAAGAGTGTGAGGCTTTATTCATGTTCTCACCTCTTCAGGAGCAGAGATATGAACCAGCACAGGGAGGTAAAGAGAGATATTAAACCCTGGAGATTATACTGTTGTCTTTTCAATGTTTTCCAGGCCTTCCACTCCCATTTTTGACATCCTCCAACACAGATACAAGGAGCTATGGATGGAGCGCCAGAGAGCCCGGACAGTAGTCCAGGACATGGAAAAGAAAGAGGTGACAATACTTGAGCAATGCTTTCCCTTGCTGTGCCCTGCACTGCCCCTGGACAGAAGCCCCCACTGTCCCACCCCACAGTGGATGGGGAGGGCTCCCATCTGGGAAATCATCCTCCCTGGCTACTAAGAGGCTGATAAAGCCTAACAAAGGTGAGCACCCCCATGCCAGGAGCCCCGTGGACTGTCCTTTGGACAGCAGCAGCTCTGCTCAGGCTACCTGTGACAGTGGCCACAACAAGGGGGCAGCCAACAAGTGCTGAAAGGACCAGCCCTGCTCCTGGCACGGTGTGGTTGATGGCAGCACCCACAGCAGTTGTTAGAGTGTAACGCTCTGTTGTTAAGCACACCAACATTGTAATGTCATTTAAAAGCAGCCAATGACTGTTTTATTAGTTAATGGCTCAAAGAAGAGTCGAGCTAATATGGTAATGACCAATTTCAATGGGCTTACTGCCATCACAAACTATGCTTTATAGTTGAAGTGCAGGAATACAGTGTCCTTAATTAGCAGCTCCTTTATGAATACACCAGCCTAGGATGTTGGAAAGTGCATCCCTGCTTTATCTATTAATGACTGATATTTTTAATCACAGAGTTCCCTCCATCACGTTCCCAAAGCCTGCAGCCACCGGTTACTGAGTTAAGCAACACAAACCTGCATCCTAAACCCCAGAGCAGGCAAATTCCCCAGGGTTTCATGCAGTGGCCCATACATTCACCACGTACCTGCACTGGCTTGTGCTGGGACTATCAAGTTCTGTGAGCTGCAATTAATCAGGAGAGCAACACAAACCAGACAGCCAAGGAAACCCCACCACGGTGGAGGTGATGGAAGTGACTTTCCCTGCTAGCAACAAGCCATTGCTGTAGCTCAGGGCACGAGGCTTCCTGCAGGCAGTGCTCATCTCCCTGGGATGCTGTGTAAGGCAGGCACCGAGAGCTGACAGCTGCTCGTGTTTTCCTCTGCACTGCGCTTTAACTATCAGCCTCAGCTGCACAGACCTGAAAAACTACCCGCATCAGGCACTTGTGGCCATCAGGCCCAAGTGACTTTCAGCCCTGTCCACACGAGTGTCACGGGGCTGTGGAACCAAGCTGAAGGGTGTGGCCGTGCAGCTGTTTGAGCCCCGTGTTGTTGTGCCTCGGTTACAGCTGGCGGTGCGGCAGAACCGCACCACGTACCTGCGCACGCACCCGCCCCCCGTCAAGGAGGAGTCCTTCTGGCACCTCACCCGCTTCGAGAAGGTATGGAGCACTGTGGCATCCCACCACAACCCCTTCCTTGCCCAAAATCAACTCTGTGGGCTCTACAAGCGCTGGAGGGAACTCAGGGACACTTTCTAACCCGCATGCCCCAATAATGTCCTTAGGACGCATTGAAGGTGGACATGAGGCTCTTAGCTCTGAGACCCAGACCCTTGAAATGGTCCCAAATGTGTTGAAACATCGGCCCCTTTTGGACTTCAAGATGGGATTTTTTTGTCAGCCATAAGCCCTGGAAAAGTGGCAGCAGTTGCCCAGATAATAACTTACTTTCTAACCTGTGTGTACTTTCACAGGTCTAATGAGATGAGAAGCATCTTTTTATATCTCACTGTTAAAACAGGTCTGGCCTTTGTTCTCTGCTGGTGTTCCCACAACTGTCCTACACAAGCAGGGCAGTCACACCTGCATTTTGGTACCCTGCCATTTCATCAGGTCTCACAGTAACTAAAGCAAACCAAGACAGATGTTTCAAGAAGCTTTTCCACCCAGAAATTAGAGGTTTTCAGAAAACCTGCACTTTTGATACTTCTGTAAACTACCTGATTGACAATATTCACCTTGAGACTAAGCAAAAGGTTTGGCCAGGTTATGGATGTGTCTGACACTTCCTTTAATTGATCCAAGTAAGAGTCAAGGTGCAGATTTCTTATTCTGGTGATGGGATCTATACATCTCCCTGAATCCATCTCTGCAACTTTCTGTGCTCTGGGGTGCTTGTTGAAATCTGTTTGCTTTGTTTGTGGTGTAAATTACAGGGAAACATCAAGTGAAGAGCTAGGGGGCATTTTAGGAAGGAAGGGGAAAGAGCTGGCAAGTGGAATGGAAAGGAGACACCAGAAAGTGAAAGCATTGAAACCCTGCAGGGAGTTTATGTGGCCAAACTCATATCTGGCATTGATAGATACCTCTGCAAAGAGCCTCTCAGCTCTCTGCCCCAACCCCTGTTCTGATGGGTTGTTTTTTTTTTTTTGCCACACTGCCGATTTTGAACTGCAGTTTAAAGCAACTAGAGAAGCCTTGTGACTTCCCAAAGCTAATTTACTGGTACAAGTTGGGGAGTTTTGCCCAAGAAATGTGTTCTGCAGCACCTTGATGTATTCCTGGTCCATCCTGTCTGAGCCTGCCCGATTAGCATATGTCAGTAATCATTTATGGCCACTGCCTGTCAGCTCAGAGCTGCTGCTGCGGCGAGTGGCGGGGGGAGAACATGACCGATCGCTGTTAAACAGATTGTGGAAGTCACACGAGATACTGGGGCAAGCCTCCTCTTTAGAGCTCCTCTCACCCCAGACCTTTCCATCACTGCTCATTTTTCAGCCTGTGTTTTGCTTCGTGCTCTGCCTTTTGTTTCATCCCTGACTGAGGTTGGTTCCTCCCCCAGCCGCCGCTCTCAAACCTCTGAGACTTTTCTTTTTGCCGTTCTCCTTCCTCTCCTCTTCCCTTCCTTCCCAGGAGGAGCAGCCAGAGAGGAGGGACAGCTCATTTTACACAGCTGCTGAAGGTTTCCCTGTACTCCTCCTTTCTCATTACATTAACCTGGAAGGTTTGCCTTTCCCCAGCTGCAGATCTAACAGGCACAGCCCACATTAGAACCTGGATCAGGGAATCTGTTACTCATTTGACTTTCAGTGCATGGTTTCCTCCATGGAAAAATAACTTCATACATCCATAAATGCTTCCCCAGTTAAAAGCAGCAACAATCCAGAGAAAGCTGATGACTCCCAAAGACATGTAGTGGCCTCCAAACAGTTATTTAACTACCACTGTAAATCTGGGTTCTACATAGATGATAGAATGGTCTTGAAAGACAGACTGGCCTCACCCTTCAACCAAACCTAGGGACTCCAGGACTCAATGTCAGTCCCTTCTTTACAAAAGTGACTGCCACTAATCCATATAACACCCTCATCCTACTGTGCAAAAAGAGTATGAAAAGCCACCACAAAAATACCAGTTTACAGAAAGCTTGTTAGCAAACTCCATCTGCTTATTATTTCCTGCAGCCTTCAGTGACATTGTCATGCTCTGGCCAATAGAGAAAACTCATGACTTGGGAAATACTCCAAATCCTGGACAAGAATATTCAGAGACTCCATTGCCCTGACAAGAGCCCCACGTTGAATTTTATTTCCATGTGACCTGAGGCTGGTGTGAGGTGCAGGAGTGTGATGTTCTCAAGCCACTTGTCCTTGTCACAGTCACCCCATCATCTGGTGTAATGCCTTTAGGCCTGGCCTGCTCTGGGTCTGAGGGGAGCATTGCAGAGTTTCCAGCTACCAAGGTGGTTTATAACCCAAAACAGTCAGCAGCAGAAAGGTGAGACTTTGTTCCTTTAGACCCATAAAAATCAACACAGAAGATTTTTCTATTCCCATCCTGACCCCTTACAGAGAGCTGCAGAAACAGGGCATAGATGTCACTACTTGCTCTTAACATTCAGTCCCTGCAAGACTCTTTCCTGGCACACTGCTGGAATTTCCCCAGGAAGTAGAAGAGAAGCAAACAAAGGAGTTTTTCCCTCCCCACTAATTTCCTCCGTTTGCTCCCTGCATTGCCAGAGCTGCATGACATTACATAGTCATTCAGTCAGTAAAGTACAGACAAATTGACTATACTTTTGTTTGGATTTAGTTTTCAGCCCCACTGCTTTAGAATAATGGCTCACACTGGTAAGATAACAGGGTGGTTCACAGGCTCTCCCACACCAGGACCAACCTGGCCCATGGTCTCCTGGGCCCCCCAGCTCACCAAGACAAACAGGTCACAGGCAGCCAGTCATCCCCTGACAGGCAGTTCATTAGGGCAAGTTGCTGCACTGGAATGTTTTTTATTTTTTTTAATTTTTTTTTTTAACAAAACCAAACAGAATTTAGCTCCTTACTCCCCCTCAGCAAGATGCTTTACTGCCCTCCTCTTCCTCACTCACTCCCCAAAGGAAACAGCCCCTGCCTTGCTTTGCCTGCACTGACATGATTCCTGGGCTCAGGTTTTGCCAGCATGGCTGGGACTGTGCACCAAAGCCTGATTTATTTGTGGATGTGAGACTGCATTCCCTGGGGGCTGTACTCTGGGACACCCAGCATGGCCATAAATCACAGAGTCATAGAACAGTTTGTGTTGGAAGGGGACCTTGAAGATCATCTTGTTCCAACCCCCTGCCATGGGCAGGGACACCTTCAACTAGACCAGGTTGTTCAGAGCCCCTTCCACCCTGGCCCTGAACACTTGCAGGGATGAGGCAGCCACAACTTCTCTGGGCAACCTGTGCCAGGGCCTCACCACCCTCACAGTAAAGAATCTCCTGGTATCTAATCTGAACATACTCTCATATTGAGCCCATTCTCCCTTGTCCTGTCAATAGTCTTGCCCCATCTTTCCTGTACTGGAAGGCTGCAGTTAGGTCACCCCAAGGCCTTCTCTTTTCCAGGCTGAACAATCCCAGTTCTCTCAGCCTTCAATACTCCTGTTTTCAGTGCTCCTGGGATGTGTCCCATCCCCATGTCACTGCTCACTCACTGGCTCAGGCAGAATGGCATCCTTGGTGTCAACCAAACTCTGGAAAGGATGTTGCTGTCAAGTCTCAGTATCCCCACAGCCCAGGGTGAGGCTCCAGCCACCTCCATCTGCACTTTGGATAGTCACTGTCTATATTGGGTCTGGCTGAGATGGAGTTCATTTCCCCACAGCAGCTCCTGCCGGGAAGGGGAGTGGTAGAAAGGCTGGGTGGGCACTTGGTGTCCATCCCAGGTCAACCCACTACACTATCCAAACCAGTAAGGCAGTGCTGGCCATGCTGTGACAGATTTCCAGGGCTCTGTCAAGTCAATCCAGAAGGACTTGGGCAGCAGCACCTCCCAGGGCACCACCACAGGACAGAACCCACCCGTCTATCAAAACACCTCCGCGCACCGTGTCCCCGACACACACAGAACTTCTCCTTTGCCCATCAGAGAACTGCAGCTCGCACAGACAGCCAGGGGGCTTGTTTACTTGACCAAACAAGGGGGGAGGGAAGAAAATGCAGCAACTTTGGGCCAGACTTTTGTCAGCAGGCTCTGCCTTCCCGAGCAGCCGGAGCGCGCGGCGCCGGGTGCGCGCTATGAATAAGCGATAAGCGATTGACGAGCAAGTGTTCGGGTACCTTGGCAAAAGACTTAATTTGCAACCTGGCACAAAATCAAAGGCTCTGTCAACGGCTGAGCGGCTCTCCCGCGCCTGCCTCGCGTTACCTGGGAGAGCTCTGTCAGGGAAATTTCCACTGAAAGTAATTAGAGGAATCCCCACTGCAGAAACTTTGCAGCAAAAATTCTGGGCTCCGGAATTTGATTCTCACCGGGGATCCGATACCTGCTCGCAGCCTGATCCTTTGTCAGAATTAGCAGTTGAGGTTTAACACAGACACACCAAAGTGTTCCACTTTTATTTTTAATGCCTTACCTCTATTTTTGACTGTAGAGCTGAACTGACAAGAACAGCTCATGTAATCTTGCAACTGTTGTCAGAAAAGCCACAGATTCTGCTTAAGTTACCTGGGCTTGATACACACAGCCCAGGGTGGGTTGGCTGTGTAGGTGTGGTGTTGGTCCTCCTGGCTTTGAGGGCAGAGAAACTTCTTAGACTCTGGGTATCATTATAACTTGTTTCCTAAGGCCTAAATAGTACTTAAAAAAAAATAAAGTAATGAGTTCCTGTCACCACGATATCATATCAAGCCTCCCTTCAGTTGGGATGTCGGCTGACCAAATAAAATCAATGTCACCTGATGGCTGTTCAGTGGCTCAAGTGACATGAGTTGGTGGGTCCCAGCCCTGCAGTGACAATCCCAAGCAGTATCACTGGCCTGCAGCAGGCACGGTGTAAAATGAGAACAAAACACCCTTCAAGGTTCCAGAAGGGCAGCAGAGACCCAGATGGCCTGGCCATGGTCCCTGCAAATCTCTTCTGAGACCACAGCAGAGACGTCACCTCCCACAGCACAGCCATTCCATGACTAAATGCAGGCTCTGGGCCCCTGTCCCCATCACTACCCTGCCTTGTAGATTCTGGAGGTTTTCTTGCTTTGCCTGATAGCTGAAGTTTCCAGCAACGCAATTACTCAAATCACAGCAAAGCATCTTCATTGTCCAGCCTTTCCCAGTATCCCTTGTGCCCTGGACCATTCCACCCTAGTGCTGCCCCTCTGCTGTAGAATAGTTTGAGTTTGAAGGGATATGTAGTCCAACTCCCCTGCAGGGAGCAGGATCTTCAACTAAACCATGTTTCTCAGAGCCCCATCCAGCCTGACCTTGAATGTTTCCAGGAATGGAGCATCCACCACCTCTCTGGGCAACCTGAGCCAGTATTTCAACACCCTCACGGTAAAAAAAACCCCAAAACTCCCTCCCTTATCTCTCATCTAAATTGACCCTCTTTTAGTTGAAAACCATTACCTGCCATGCTCAGCCCTTCCTTGTGCCTCCCACCCACCATCCCTTTGCCATTCCCACTGCTCTCAGACATCTCCTGGCTGACACAGGAAGACACCACCCTCCTTGTGCAGCCTCACAGCCTGAACCATCTCCAGAGCAGGCTCCACCTACATCCATGCCCCCAGAATCCAAAGGCAGCTCAAGGAACTCTTGGCAACCAATTCCCATTGCTGTAATGGAAATATTCCCCTGTGAAGGACAGATTTTGGGTGTTTATACCTTCATGGCTTGCAGCACAGTAAAACCACACACACTGTGTTTTGATTACATGTGAGCACCTACCATTGCTGTCAGTGCTACCTACTCAATACAAAAATCCACAGAAGCACTTTTTAAATGGATTTGGGTTTTAATTCATGGACCTGTTCTGCCTTCTGAAAAGATGTTATTTATCAACAGACAACTTTGAGTAAAACTCTTTCCTGGAATGAAAAGGGTTAGGATTCAGATCTCGAGCACATGAGGTCAGTGTGAAAGCTGCCAGCTCTGATCTGACCCCAGAACATCTTCCAAAGGAGAGGGGCACACACCAGGTTACAGCTCCAGTGGGTTAATTCTCCTTTTCTCATACTATTGCCCAGACCAAGTGACCAGTGAAGTCTAGCAAATATCTGTGGGCATTATTTTCAGGAAGCAGAACCCAAAAAAATCCCACATCTCTGTGGGACACTAAATAGAGCAGCCAAAAATCGCTGAGCACTGTTTGAAACCTTCCCGGGCTTGAGGCAAATAAGGGTCATTTAGCACAGGCTCCCTTGTCCTGCATTTCCCTCTGTTCTTAGAAAGGTGGGGAGAGAAAAATCAACCCCATTCATTAAGCCAGTTAAGTGGGCTACTGGCAGGAAAAGCCACAGTATTTGTAACCCTAATAATCCAACACTCACCTCTGAGCACAGCTCATCTTGGACAGCATAACGTCTGTTTTAAAAGTACCTGCCTCTCTCTAACTTGTCATGGCATTTGTTGACAACCCTATTGAAAGGCGCTCTCGGTGCGGCTCTGAAGGATCTTTCAGCACCTCTTTCTCTTTCCTCGACAGTTTTTTGAAAGGGAGGGGAGGAGAAGAAAAAAAGCCATCAATACAGGGGGAAAAAGGCATCAGCAGCCAACACCGGCTGATGAAGCGCCTCACCTGGGCCCCCAGCACACCGCCTCCAATTAAATCAAAATGGTTTGTTTTTAATGGTCTTTTACACTGACAAGTGGGCTATCATTCCAGGCCTAGAGAGCTGTCAGGGAGCCGAGGCAAATCCTCCGTTGATAATGCCCAATGCTTCCAATTAGGAGCCGGGGCCGCTGCTGGCGCACTAACGATTCCCCAGCCTCCCCCAAGGCCCCTTCGGCGTTGGCTGTTTGGTCTTCGCTCTTCCTCCGCCGCAAATTACTGACACAAAACGGCGGCGCCCCAGTGCCTCCTCCCCACGCCGGGCCCCGGCCCTGGTGGATTTAATGAGGCGATGGAAGTTTTCGCCGAGCCTTCGCTAAATTCTTTTCTTGTTTGACAGCTGCTTGAGTGTTGACCTTATAAAAGATTTAGTGTTTCTCATTATTTTCTGTCAAGCCTTACAAGCGATGGCTTGGCGGTAAAAAAAAAATCATTTGCATCCCGGTGTGCGCCCGCGCGGTGCCGGCACGGTGTGTACACCCTGCACGCCCTACCACTCTCTGCATTGTTTGTTTTACTCCTTCCTCCCCCCCCATATCTGGAATTTTTTTTATTCTCCCCCCCCATTACAGAGATGGCACTGTTTTGTGAGGAAAAGGAAAAAAGAAAACAACAACCAAACAAACAACACCAACCACAAACAGGATAAGACTTAAAAGGGCCAGGATTTGTTAGATTCCTGTAAATGAGGGAGGTTTTGGGTGGGGGGGAAGAATAGAGATTGGTTTCCTGTAAAGAGAGCTCAGGAAAGTGTTTTGTCACCTGCTAAAAGGATCCGATCAAATGGATGATGGAAAAACCAGGCTGAGTCTCGGCACAGCTTTGTTGTTACAGTGAAGAATGGTCTGAGGCTGGGAAGCTGCCTGTGAGCAGGTGGGCAGAGCCAGGCAGGTGCTGGGAGAGGAGCAGGTAGAGCTGCATCTCTCTGTAGCCCAGTGTGGATCCTCCCAGGCCAGGAGGGCACCCTGGTGCTGCTTCTAACTTGCTTCAGCCCCTTTCATGGGTTCTCTCTCAGCATGTCTTACAAGTCATCACAGTCCAGTAAGTCCAGCTCTACTAAATAAAACTACCCCCTCAGCTCCCCCCAGCCCCATAAGCTAAGCTTATCGAGCATCCAAGGGGGCTCACAGTGCCCAGCACCTGCAGCACACTCCTCAGCATGGACAAGCCAAACATCCACAGCACCCACAAAACCCTGGTCAGTCTCTGAGGTTCTCTGAGCTCTGCCTTTCCTGCCCCAACTCAGCCTGTCTGCAGCTCATATGCAATTTCTCAGCCTTCCTTTAACATACCTGCTTTAACATACCCTCCAGTTCAACACATTACCATAACTGAGAACCCTGAATATCTTGTGAAGTTTTAGCAGTGTTATTTTTTTTTTTTATGACCCCTCTAATTCTTTGAAGCAAACACTGACATCACGATGTCCCAGCTGGAAGGGTCCTGCAGGTTTTCATTTGTCAATAACAAATGCAATGAGCAGCAGCAGAACACTGCTCCTCATCTGCAGCTGAAGCCCATTGCAGCTCCATCATCTGCAAGGAAAACCACCCAGCTTTTGCCTACAAACTGTATTCCTGTCCTGCCAATGATTCAGACAAAATCCTGACATAACAAGCCATTACCACATCAGAGTAATGGCAAAAATCATCAGCTGTCTCTAGAGAAAGTACCTTTGGGTTCATCATTTAAAATATGAATTAGAAGAATCAGAGAGGAGGCTTCATCATTGGCACTGACTTCTCAACACTGGTCTCTGTCATAATAAGACCTTTGACCCAAGGACACCCTTATCTGGGCTCTAATTACTGGCCCTCATTATCAGAGGGTTTCTCATTTTTTAAAATAGCACTTTTCCTGGTGCTACACCTGGTGCTTCCCACTCACTCATGCTGAGGGCAGGAGCTGGAATCCCTCACAACTTTGTCAAGGCTCTGCTAATTTTAATTACTGCCAGTTGTGGCTCAGTGTGACATTTCTCAGCTTTGTACCAAGTTTGGAGTGAATAAACTGCTGTTTCTTCCCCTGTGGCTTCAACCCAATCCCAGGCAGAAATTTCCTTCTGCCCAGTTCCCAGCACTGATGGGTAAGGGAGCACAACAGGAAGGCAGAGGCTGCATCCAAGAGAGGTAGCTCAGCTCTGCTTACCTGCAAGCACTGTATTTTTCTAACAATCCCAGCTCTGAGGGAAAGAATTGTGCATCTTTAATGGGAGGCTGGAGTTGGAACAACCAGGGATTATCCCTGCCAGCTCCCTGGGGCTACCCCACCTACTTCAGCAGCCCTTGGTTCTGCCTCCCCCACCTTCCCCTCCCAGAGAGGGGGTTATGTCACTGCTGCTACTTGTGAGAAAGCAAAAGCATTCAGAAACAGCTGTCTGAAGTTAGGCACTCAAATGCATATTTAAGTACCTGAACGCCTTCCTCCAGAGAGGGGGAATAGCTAAATACGCTTTGTTTGTCTTGATTAACGAGATCACTAGTGAGCTTTTCAGGGCAAAGACTGTTCTGTATTTTTACATATGCAAAACCTGACATCCAGCCAGCCTGAGCAGGGTGGGGGAAGCAGGAGGCAGCTCAGCACACCCACACAAGGCAGATGTTTGGCACAGGGAATTGGGCTGGGGCAGGTAAAGCCACTCTGTACAGGAAAACACTCAGATCTCAGGAGCTGCACCTCCCAGGCAGGTTTGCTGCACACAGCTGTGTGAGCACCCCACTGCTCACACCAAACAGCCCTGGGACCTTTCTCCTCGAAATTACTTTGTTTATTGTCATGGGCATTTTTTCCCACCCTCTCCCCACCTCGAAAGTGATTCCTGGGGAGACACTGCTTCTGTATTTGTTGGGCAGGTCCTCACCTCAGCAGTGTCTTCCCTGGGAGCTCTGAGCCCATCCTGCCCTCCCCCCTCAGTGAAGGACACAAGTCCTGTGCTGTAGAAAATGAGTCATATTTATTTCAGGGTCCACCTTAAGGCATTGCCAACCTTTGAAAGCATCAGACAACAAACACACCATAGTAAGATTACAGAGGTTTGTTACTAGAGCAGGAAAAGAACATCCTGAAGACAATCAGAAAACTACTCCTCATTTTAAACAGCTTTAGTGTTTAACTTCAGCTGGAGCAACGCTTTCCAATCAGGCAAAAACCCCCTGTGCAATCTGTAGTCTCTTCCCTGTCTGTGCTCCAACCTATTTTCCATGGCTGGCTGTAACCAATCCTCTCTCTCCTCCTTCCCTCATAGGTTGAGCCTCATCTCAGTACTTTTCCAGACCCTGATGCTCGTAAAAAGGCACTCAGTGCCTCCCATTGAGCAGTGCCTGCGAGAGGTGCTGCCCCTCCCCAGAGCAGCCACTCATCAAGGACCGTGCTGGGCACAGCCCTTTGACCCCACGCAGGCAACAGACTTTGAGGTTTCACAGTTATGGTAATGCAGATACAGCCAAATAAAGCGTGAAGGTAATAGGAATGATTCTGTCTCAGCCTGTTTGTTGCTTCATGTCAGGTGCACAACACCTCAGTCTGAACACCACGATTCTCATGATGTCCAAGGTGTCAGCACACAGCAGGAACAAGGCAGTGTTCTCACCAGCACAGCCCCAGAGGGACAACAGGACAGTCTCCTTCACTGCTGGTTCTGAACAATTAAATGCAGCTGATACCAAATCTATGGCATCTCACACTCCATCAGTCCTTCTTGTTTCTTTGCCAAATCACTGCCTGATTCAGGAAAGCCTTTGCCTGTGTGAAGGAATCCAAACCCCTCCTTTAACCCTTGTGCCCAACTGAGGCCTCACCACAGAGCAAAGCCTCCCCTCCCGGGGGACTCCAGCAGCTCCACACTCACCCTCCTGTGGCTGCTGGTGCTGCGAGTCCCTCAGGGCTGAGCTCCTCAAGCACTTGCTGAATAAACTCAAACTCCAAGAATAATTTGACATCACAGCACCCAAACCACAACTTGATCACCCACAGGTGACAGCCCAGGCTGTTACCAGCACATTTGGAATCCATCTCCTCCCAACAGAGCATTTCACCTCAAAGAAACACCAGTTGGTAATAAGTGTGATTACTTTAACTGTGTACCTCCATTATTACCAGAGGAACAGTTAATTACTCCTATGGAGTCTGCTTCTCACATCCACATTAAAACTCAGACTGTACCAGCTACCCAAGTCAAATTACCTTCCAGCTTTCATATTCATCATCCCACTGGCACTTGGAATGCTCAGATGTGTTCTGAGCCACGCTTTGGGAGGTGAGAGCTGCTGCCCTGGGCAGGCCCAGCTGCATCCCCAGCTCAGGAAAGGGCTGGTAACAAGCACTTTGGAGGGTGGATGTTCCCAGCATGATTTTTCTCCCCCACATCTCACCACTGGCACTAGCCCAGCCCGCCTACACAGACCCACCAGCAGCCAAAGGACACAAAGGTCTCATCACCCACCAGTTTTCCAGCCAAACTTTTAAGCCCAAACCTCAGAGAGAAAAGTTTATCATAACATTAAAGCTACATTACTCAAGATGCAAGAACAAAGCAGACTGCATGGGCAGATTTCCTTACCCCTCTCAGGACAGGAAAAGGTCCCCAGAAGCTGCTCCAACATCTCCCACATCCCCTCCTGAGAGACAGCTTGGCCCTCAACCTGCCCCTTATATGAGGAAGGAGCTGTAACAAACTCCACCCTGCCCACACCTGAGCTTAGGGAGGAACAAAATCACCTGCTCCACTGGGGGGAAATCCTGGTATGTGGTTGCCTCTTTTTAGTACAGGCCTTTAAATAAACCCCATCTAAGTAACAATGAGGATAACAGCAATGCTGGCAGAGGAGGATTATAACCAAAGACCTTTCCCACCTTCCCCAGGGAGGGAGGAAGCCAGGCCTTCAATACTTCTCTGGCTAAAAATGTTTATGAGAGTGGGAGAAGCCCAGGCAGGAGGTTTGCTCTGCTGCCTGGTGGGAGCCACATCCAGCTCTTGGTGCAGCCACAGCACCCGTGTCCAGCTGCAGCAACCACTGAGGGCCTTGGGATGAACACAGGGAAGGAAACATCCCCGAGTCCTGCCTGGCAAGGACTGGCACACGCAGGTGTGAACCAACCCCGTGCAGACCTGCTGGTTTGGGACAGGGAGAAGCCAGAAAAAGAGACCAGAAACCCAAAAAGCCGTTCAGAAGAAGACACCTCTCAGTGGAACTTTGAGCCACTGCGCCCCAAAATCCTGGACACGGTCGTGCCCCAAATGTCCCGAAGATCCAACCCTGGGACCTCACAGCTCGCAGGGGCTGCCGACGGCATCGAGAGGCATCGGCACCTCCCTCATCCCCCGTGGGGGCCCCGTGCGGGGCCCCGACCCGCCGCCC